>CALYLX010000038.1:0-118377 GCA_944990035.1 Clitopilus passeckerianus | reverse complement strand
ATGGCAGACTTATTCAACCCATCCGTATTTAGCAAAAACCGTGCGACATCTGTAGGCTCCTTGCTTGGTATGAACCCGTTTTCAATTAAGAATTGAATGCCCTGTGAATGGACGTCAGTTTGCGGATTAGTCACGCAACAAATAACGCACTCGTTTAGGTTTGAAGTTGAATCTCTTGACACCCTCTGAAAACGTGTTTTTCTTCTGCTTGGCGTTCTCAAACCGCGATGGGTCATCGGTTATATCTGGAGTGGACTGTCGTAATAACTCCGACTGGGATTGGTTGTAACCCTTTTCTGTCGATGGCTCCGGTGTGATAGGGATATCCTCCCCAGCCTGGGATTTGGCAGGGGTGGCAATCGATTCGTCAGCCATCCTCCCAGCAGCTGTTCCCCAAACGACCAGTGACCGCAACACTGAAGCCAGACACTCGAGAGCCTGTCGCTTGAGTTGTCCCTCAGATAGGCCCATAGTAGACGTGTTTAAGTTGCCTGGGACAGCAAGCGCGGTGGCAGAGAGGGAATCATGATGGGCGGCCTTCTCTTTCTTGTCTTTCTTGTTAGCAGGATTCAGGGCTGGACTGGCGGGGTCTGTGGGTTTCTGGCTGGATGCAGATCCGTTGACAGCACCGATCTTCGACACGATGTTGATAATACTAAAGCGGGTATCTGTGAACATGTATGCAAAGGTGAATCAGGTAGATCCTCACTGTTCGTAAATGTTGTCGACGGCTTCACTATCGCAATCATAGTTGAGGTAAATCTCTACCAAGGCTTGAGGGTCCTGACAGAGTCTTTGAAGCATGCCGAGCACTACTGCCTTCTGCTTGAGCGTCGATGTCTTCATCTCTATTATGGGCAGGAAGATCTCGTGGAGAAGGACTTCTATTTCTTTCTGTGGTTTTGTTAGAGTTGTGTTCTGATCACTGGCGGGTCTATCCTACCTTAAGCTTCGTTCGCATACCAGCTATGACCCTCCAGAAGATTTCGACACTAATCTCGAAAACTTGGGGAACGGGGCTGACCGCATTACGGCTCAAGCACAGGCACAGATACTGGTTGATAGCCTGGACGAAACTGGTCGCTTCATTTGAAGAACTCGAATGGACAATTGACCGGGAATCTGTCAACAACGGCATATGCGAGTTCAGAACAGTGAGAACTAGATGAAGTGACAGCAGCTTGGATCGCATTGCGTGTGACTTGAGATCTCGCTCGCTGCCATAGTATTAGCCAGAATGTTGTTGCATATGTGCTTGAACACAAACCTTTCGGTGTTAAGAGGTTTCATTGTCAATTTACATAGTGCTCTGAACACGAGGAACGCATCCTTGATAAACAGATCTCGGGCTTCTAAGCCATGGGAAGGTTCATCAATGGAAGGTTCAGCAGAGTTCGGTAGTTCTGAACGTTCGCTAACAACGGCATAAGTTTCTGTGACAGAAAGGAAAGAGTTCGACAGCATACCTCTCAGCGGAATGACGGGTGATGGTTGGAACCCGTAACTTCACATCCTCGACATGCTCCTCGGTATCTAGGGAGAGGGCCGCAGTGGAATGAGAGGGATCGGAAGGGAGGGGCCCAACATGAGATCCATTGGTTTCACTGGTGGAGGAAACAATAGAAGGGGGAGGAGAATGTTCGTGCGCAGAATAGACGGACGGCAATGCACTTTCTTGGGTTGCAGGTGTCGGTGGCTCAGTGGCAGGCTTGTGCTGGTCCACCCGGCAACGAGTAAAGATGTGATGAACTATCTGGGACAGACCTCCCTGTGCAACCATCTGGTTGACCGGGTCAGTACTCAGAAGGAACACGTTATAGACAGTGCGGACGGCCTTGAGCAGTGATGAGTGGTGAACCAAAGTTGTCGGTGATAGAACAAGAGCAAGTAGTGCCTTGACAATCTGCAGAGAGACGGTTTCCGGGGTCGTTTCTGTATGGCATGAGGTGATGGTATGTGCAACAAGGTCAACAAGGGACGGTTGGGGGATTGAAGCCTGCGAGCCATTGGCTGAAGGTTGACGAGGAGATTGAGGTGGTGTAAGTGGTGTTTGGGTAGCAGGGTCTGTATCTTCGGCGAAGAAGGAATATGATACGAGCTTCGATATGCAATCGAGACTAGTGATCATGAGCTTCTCGATCTTGGTCTCGCAAGCAAGGCGAAGAGGTTCAAATATCTCCCGAGGGTGATCTCCAGCTTGATCAGTCCGAAGGAGGTCAAGGGCCTTTTGTGTACTCTCTCGCAATGGTGTCGACCGTTTGGCTTCTTTCGAAGCACCTATTGTTTCAAGTGCGGATGAAATGAGCACCAGCGACACGGTCTGACCAGTTGGTCCCCGGGAGACTGTCAATGAGCGCTTGTGAGTTGGCGGTGTGGGAAGCGGTAAGGTGGATGTAGAAAATCGAGGAGAGGGTCCATCATATTCAGACGGTTCTGACTGCGTAATGGAGAGATTCGCGGGGTGCGGCACCCTGAAGTCGTTCGTTTTGCCAGGTGGTGTAGGCGGAGCGTCATCTTCTGGAGAAAGGACTTGATCTTCTAGCCTCTCTTGCGGCTCAATGGTACCATTAGCTTCGTGAGAGTGATCGTTGAGGGAAACTTCGGGCGGTGGGAGCTGTTTGTCGTCTTCAGGCTCATTTCTTGCCTCCAGTATGTCCTCCCTCAGAGCCTTTGGTGACTCCTCGCTTTCAGAAACTGGATCATCCAGTTTCACGTCCTCCAAATCCTGAGACTCGTCCAGCATTTGGTCGTCGATCGCGCCGTCTAGGCCATTGCTTGGTGCTGAAGGATTATCTGGAAGTGGAATCGTATGCGGTTCCACGAGTATATCCTGGAATATTTCCGCAGTATTTTCCGGGTTTGAGTGTGCCTCCATACAAGCTCCAGTGAATACTAGAGAAGGAGGTAACGACCTGCCAGCCAATGATTCCGTGTCCTTGGGTCGCTGCGACTGTACCGCCTCGCTCTGGTAATTTGCGTTACGTAACTATTTGTGGTCACGTGCATGTCCGTTTTAGGGCATGCTTAAGATTAGACGAAGGGCCGACAAAGGAGATCGAAAAATGGGCTCTGATCAAAAGACTATTCCTGCTGGTGCTTCAGCTGCGGTTCTACAGCCGTCGGAGTCAATCCCAGACTCTGCAATTTCTGTTCAAGGCCCAAACTTTGAAAATAAACTGTCACTATCAGAGTTTCTGCAAAGCTATGAACGCATTGGCTTCCAGGCTACCTCCTTCGGCAGGGCTATTGGTATAGTCAACAAAATGGTATGGGAGATCCAACTTGTGCTCCCATCCTTATATTAAGTAATTTGTTAGAGGAAGTGGAAACTCTCGGACGAATCCGTTGAAGAGGATGAAAACGAGCATTACAGCAACCCGGAGGTCCGCGAACAGACAAGATGCAAAGTTTTCCTTGGCTACACGTCGAACCTAATCTCTTCTGGCCTACGTGAAGTCATTTTATACCTGGCGAAGCACAAGCATATATCTGCCATTGTCACAACCGCTGGCGGTATAGAAGAAGATTTTATCAAATGCTTAGGCAAGACATATCTCGCCGACTTCGACCTCAATGGAGCCGACCTCAGGAGACGAGGAATGAATCGCATTGGAAACCTCGTGGTTCCTAATGACAATTATTGTAGATTCGAGACTTGGCTTATGCCAATTTTGGATACCATGCTGGAGGAACAGGATAAGAATGGCGTTTCCTGGACTCCAAGCTCATTTATTCACCGTCTAGGGAAGGAGATCAATAACGAGGAATCAGTTTACTACTGGGCTTACAAGGTGCGTACTGATTCTCGCTAACGTATATAGCTCTAATTTCCAGCGCAGAATGACATTCCGGTCTTCTGTCCCGCGTTGACAGACGGTTCTATCGGCGATATGATTTACTTCCATTCGTTCAAGAATCCTGGGCTTCGTCTCGATATTGTACAAGACATCCGAAGTTTGAACGAGCTTGCTAGGGCTGCTAAAAAGGCAGGAATGATTATTCTGGGGGGAGGCGTTTGCAAGCACCAGATTGCGAATGCTATGTTGATTGTAAGACCGCTTGCCTATTTAAAGCCTATTCGCCCACTGACGCTTCCTTAGAGGAATGGGGCTGACTTCTCTGTGTACATCGTACGTCTCCGGATGATTGTTTGATCATACATAAAGCTGACCGAACTCTTTGTAATAGAATACTGGACAAGAGTTCGATGGTTCAGACTCTGGCGCAAGGCCGGATGAAGCTGTTTCATGGGGGAAGATTCGTGCAAATGCCGAGGCAGTCAAGGTACGGCATTACGATTGACCCGCACCAAACTCATGCATATGGTGTTTGTTTGCAAGGTGTATGCGGATGCAACTCTGGTGTTCCCGATGCTAGTGGCAGCCACCTTTGCGCAAGGAGACCAGAAGACACAGCAACCATCCGGAGGCCGAATATTTGATACATAGCAGAAGGGAGTCATATATATCTGTGTAAAAATATTATAATAATTAAGCAGATAATATACTTTTCTAGAGAGAAATCTGCGCCCCTACGCGACCTGCAGCCTCTTTATCATAGGCATCGAACTGCGCCTTGCTCGTCAAGGAAAAGAAGTGCCGCATCGAAGTGGCCAGAACCCGGATAGCTTTCCTCACCTCGTCATCCTAAGGCCTTCGTTAGTTGGAACTGAAACGGAAACGTGGTGATAACACGGTACCTTGCCATTGCTGAAGCTGATACGGAAATGGCCATCGCTACCAAGTTTATTTTGATCAGAAGCAAAGATCCATCCTGCAAAAGTTGAATGAGACCGGGAACACAGTTTTAGCATTATATATGACGCACCAGGTCCGAATAGAACCCCCGATTCCGCTACAACCTCCCATAGTTTCATTTCTAACTCATATGAATCGAGTTCAGGGTAAAGGGGATGATTCTCGAAGTGGATGGTAATCTAAAATGATATCGTTATCTCCAGGCATCCAGGTAGCCTTCAGGAAGCGCTTACCCAAATAAACATCCCAGCATCTGGAGGCGTCAGTGAGAATACGGGCCGCATCTCCTTCTCCAGTCCAAATGGTGAGTTCGGCTTGAAGTGTCCTTGATACTTGTGTTGCACGACATTTGAAACGACAGAGCACTCCGACTTCATGTAGAAGTTGTCATGGAAGCAGTCGAGCATAAAGTCCCTTCTCCTCTGATACTGAGCAGGTAGAACTATGGAAGGATGAACTTGCCTCCTATGAGTCGAACGGAAAGATATACCTTTCAACCATCGCATGTACCCAGCTGAACCCCATTCCAGGAGGAGGGCTGAGACCAGTGCCTGAGCAAAGCCACACGGCGCTTGGCTGGTGACCTCACTAATCCTCTCCAGCTTCTCTGCGAAAACAGGAGCACAAGTGAACCACCCCAGGCGACACCCAGGAGCAATCACCTGAAGAAAATATGAGCAGCGGGAAAGAGCATAGAAATCAATATTCGTTTCTACCTTGGAGAATGAATCTAAACGAATAACCCGGCCCTGATAGTCGAGGCTATAGCTGAATCAGTCCCATGTGCAGAGTCATGCCGTTGAATTTGCTTACTGCACATAGGAAGGTGTTAGGGTGCTGAAATACTCATCGTCGCTGCCGGTGAATAAATCCGAGTGATGTACAGCTCTTTCCTCTGCAGGAACGTAAGGTTGCTGCTGCAAGAAATAATACGGATCGTCCTCCACGATAATCACGTCTTTTGCCCATTAAAATAGCTGGTCGAAAAAGGAACCCGATGACATACCGAATTCAACACAGACTTTGTAGACCTCCTCCTTTCTTAGGAGACGAGCGAGCTTAGCACATACGGCCACTTTCAGTATGATGGAATGCTTCGCGACTGACAGAAAAAACTGACCGTTCCTGTTGGGTTTTGGCCGACGGGCACAGTGTATAGAACGTGAGGCCTGGTCCACGGATTTATTTCAAAGGAATCAGGATGAACGCAATTACTGCACACCTTTCCATCCCTCTGGCTGACTCATCCCATTCGGAAAGTACCTTTCTTAGGCTGTCTGGACGGATTCCTTGACTGTCTAATGCAACTGGAACCGGCGTTATGTTGTAGGGATGTATAGCCGACATTGCAGAGGGGTATGTCCACTCGCCCATGAGGATACCTTCTCCGTCATTACATAGAGTGAGGACGACTTTGGCCCAGGCATCCGTGTTGCCATCATGCATCAAAGTCTCATAGTTCGAATAGCCCGGCTGGTAGACTTTCTCTGTAAATTCCTTGGTAATTTTGCAGAGAACAGGGTTTCCGGTGGCCCGACTGTATTGAAGACTTCTCGCTAAGTCTAAGCCGGCTGGGTCAGTCGCATACTTGGGAATTGTTACACAGCCTTCTTTATCTCGAGCGGAAAGGAGGCTCCATATCCACGACCATGGTGTCGAAGGCTGGTCATTGGTGGTTGATAGAGACTCTGGAGTAAGTATCGACCCTCCAACGGTCGAGAACGGAAAATATTCGGGCGGAGGGAGGCCTTGACGGAATATAAACCTCAAGTACATGTCAAGAGGGAAGATACATACCTCCTGCAAGACTTATTAAACCTGGTTTGTTAAGATACTTCTGTAACGACTTAAGGGGCGAAGCCTTCCTGGCCTTGGCAAGTTCAGACAAGTGATGGGATAGGTCAATGGCCTCGGGAAGGCTCATATTCAATTCCATGGTGAGAAAGGGTGACGCGATTAGAGGTAGGTAAGGCGTTTGAGATGATACAGATGGTAACACAGTAATATACAGCCCGCAAGTGGTCGGTTATCTACCTGTGAGTACCGTTATCTACGTTGCCAGTGGATTAGCGATATGTTTTTCTTCGTGATGAGTAAGAATCGTCATGTTCCTATGCCGATCGCATCCCTAACCACTCGCCGAGATACCTAGTTGATATACGCCTCGCATGGAGCCCCATCTGGCCACCCTACCAGGAGCCAAGCCCTGCTGACCTGCTTTCGGATGACCACACAGATAGCGAATTGGATAATGAATGATGATGGCAAGGGAAAACCATCGCGGGAGAACCACGAGATGCCTTGAGCTGTATCTGATTTAAATCAAAATCAATGTAATAAACCCATATAGGAATCGCACTTTTTTTGGTGAACCTCATGATGAACCGGAGACGGAGTTGAGGCGCATCTCCACGCGTGCTTATCATGCCGGAAGCTGCAAGGAAATTAATTAGACCAGCGGAAATAAAAAATGAAGGTTATGATACGGACAAGAATCTATAGCTGGCCTCACAAGCAGCAAGCCATGCTTCGCTCGCTCGTTACGTCGCTTGTTGATAGGGTGATGAACGATGTCGATCGAGGGGATCATCCCAATCTGCGCTGATTACGAACAATGTCGTTAAACACAAGGAAGAACATGGAAATTGGAACACTTGCCTCAACAGACAACTGTTTACACCCTAACAAGAAGCGCGATGGACGCGAGCGTCCGAAGGTCGCCTGGCCGTTGGAAGGTAAACTCTAGGTCGCCCCAGCGAAAGACACAAGAACGAGGGTCAATTGGAATTTTTTTCGCGTTCGAAAGGCTTTTATATTACAGTGACTGATGACGAAACTTCTCCATTCGTCAGATCAGGGTTCGTGGCTCCTGGCATCCATCGATAACACCTGGACCTATCCGCGAAGCAATGGAAACGAATGGAATGCCTCCGACCTGTCTTTCAAACTACAAACATGTGCATGGAATTTCATCGATGAACAGCACGCATCACGGCCCTTTGATCGGTGTTCTCTGGTTCAGTCATATTATCCCAAAGTTAGGTCAACTCTGTGCCATAGTCGGTTAGCGGAATTCCAGAACTGACTCGGTGAGGCGCGAGCAATGGGGTTCTGTATTTCTGAGCGTTTCGAGCACTGAATATGGTCAAGAATTGTATTAGTGTTGTGGAAGTTCCTGAACCCTGTGGCGACCGAGATTCAAGAAGCTCGTCATTCTCCATAAGAATCCGAGGCCAAATTAAAATTAGCTGGCATATTCAACTGTCTTTAAGTCGCCCAAGAACTTCCAAAGGGATGAACATTTTCATCGAATACAAAGTGTGTGACACAGAGGTGTGGTGTTGCTTGGCAAAAGTGAATTTAGGGCTGGCTTTGCCGGCGTCGACAACAGGGCGCTTGTTTAGCACAGCATTCACAACACCTTTACAAACACTCTTTCACGGAGGCGGTTGAAGGCAAGCGGCTGCAGGAAGCGGGAGACAGGAGGTATGTGGTGGTTACAGACAGCGGTTTCTGGGATGATTCGTGAACGTTGGCTCGGTGTAGTTTGAGAATGGCATACCAAATCAATAAGAAAGGCTGCTTCAAGTGTGGCAACCGTGCGTCACCACTATGGTCCTCCTCGAAATTCGACACTGACAACCTCCACAGTCGGCCATATTGCCGAGAACTGCACTTCGGAGCAGAGGCTTTGCTACAACTGTCGTCAACCTGGACATGAATCGTCTGCTTGCCCTTCCCCTCGTACCGTTGCATCCAAACAATGTTACTCTTGTGGTGGGGTCGGACACATCCAAGGTCTGTTTTTCGCTCCTGTATAGAAGTCTCCAGGCGCTGACATTCATCATAGCTGAGTGCCCCAGCCTGAGGCTCCAGGCACAAAATGGTAATCAGAAGTGTTATGTACGCATATATTTGTCGCGCATTATGCCAGAACTAACTGCTTGGCAGAACTGTGGCCGTTTGGGTCACATTGCTCGTGTCTGTCCCAACGGCAGCGTCGGCGGATTCGCGCCTCGTGCACCACCTCCAGGGCGTGCCCTGAATACCTCCACCTTACCCCCTGTGAAGTGCTATCGCTGTGGCGGCCCGAACCACATGGCGAGGTGCGTTGGAGTTGGATATAGGCTTTTAGGTGACTTACATTTGCTCAGGGACTGTCTTGCTGCACCTGGAAGCAGCATGGTTGATAATAGCTCTGGCTCGGCCAAGAGTAAGACTTGTTTCAAGTGCCATCTGGAAGGACATGTATGTTCATTGTATTTCCACCGCATACATCCATATTTATGCACGCCTACAGATCGCTAGGGACTGCCCAGAAGCTACCGAATACGTTGTTTAAGAATATCGTTCCAATCACGTGGCACTTCCATATGCATTCTTATTCCAATATTGTGATACGTCCAAGTTAGCATTATCAGGTATCATTTTTTCGTATCGATCCGTTCTGTTCAGTACTCTAGACGCTACCTGAATACATATATCTCGAGTGTGCCTTCGAAGTTTTGACATCTCTTGAGGCTAAACTGCGCCAAATAATGTGCACCGCGTCGGTGACGCCCGTCAACCGCTTTATTTACCATCCTCGTCATCGACGAGAACACTGACATTGTAGAAGGGTGTAGGTTCTCTGCAAAATGTTCTGTCGCGGTGCTGCACATTTGGGTAGAACTTTGCAAGCTCCTCTCATACACTTCCGACGGTCTTTCCTGACGTCTGTCCTTCCCAACTTCTCCGGTTCTGGCAGTGACCAAAACAAGGTCTACAGCGAATCCAAAGTTCTTCCGTGAGTTTTGTATGCGATTACACTCACATCTGACCTCAATGGTTTGACAAGCTACCGACAGAAGGACTTGTACAATGTAGTAGCAGACGTGGCTTCCTACCGCCACTTCCTTCCGTTCTGCACTGGATCAAGAATTGTCTCCGGTCCTGCCCCTCAAACCCGAGCGTTAGAGAATAAAACACATTCAGTCCGTTCCGTGATGGAGGCTGAGCTTACCGTCGGGTTTCTCGCATTTACGGAGAGCTACATCAGCAAAGTGACTTGTACCCCGTACCAATCAGTCCAGGTATGTTTTCTACCCTCTGAATAGCTGCTAAACCTGTGCTTAACTCCCTCTCTGTTTCAGGCTGTCGCTTCATCTTCAACACCACTGTTTACGTCCCTGCAGACAACATGGAGATTTGAACCGTCTAATGCGTCGAGACCTGATGATGCACGGACATTAGTCAAATTCGACCTGGCGTATACTTTCGCCAATCCACTGTATAACTCGGTTTCTTCGACCTTTTTTTCGCAGGTTTCAAAGCAGATGATCGAAGCCTTTGAAAATCGTTGTAGACAAGTCTACGCTTGACTTTAAAGCGAGCGGTCGGCTTTTCATTTCGAATTATTTTCACTAATTAAACTAGACCTACTAGACCACTGTTTACTGTCTGGCCAGCGGAATAATGGAGAATCCAATCTTTGGGAAATGACAACGCAGCAATCCGTTCTTACCCCGAACTTCAAGTATAATTTCCTGCTTGCTCAAAGCGACGAGTTTCCCAGCCGTCGGGTAGTCCTTGCCCGAGTCAACTGGTGCGACAAGTACTTCTTGGTTAAGCTCGACGCCTAGTTGTACTGCTTGTGCGGCGTCAAACCCGATGGGTTCATAGAGAGCGGGATTCGAGGACACGATTATGCTTGCTGCTTGATCTCCACTGATCTCTTCTTCAAGCTTTCGTTCAGCTTCGAGTTCTTCAATATAAGTCGACAAGCGGGTAATCCACTGGACCAAATGAAGAGCTGAGATTCGCATCAGCACAAGACGTGCATAAAGCTCACCTCAAGTGCATGCGGAAAGGCCGCTCCGTCGAAGAGGCTCTGGGCCGGTTCCATACCTTGTATCCATTGTAAGATAAAGTGGACAGATAAGTCGGCCAAACCAGGTGCCTCCGTATCAAAGAGCCATTTCCTGCCATCTTTCAGCTGTTGCTCAAACAAGGCCTTGACATTGACAGGTGAGTAAATGACCAGTCGAAGAAATCTTTTCTGTCAGAATAAACCGACCAGATAAGATGAAAGTGTCGCCAACGCTTGACCTCGCGAGTTGATGAATACAGCGGGATCAATGTCCTTCCCCAGCAACTAGATGGGTGCAATGGGCGTTCAGAGTCCTTCAATTCGTTGTGGTAGAAGCAGCGCTCACCTTGCTCCTGTCCTCTAAGAAGGGTTTTGGGAACTTATCCCACGGCACCAGAGCGACTGCCAGTGGGAAAAGCACGTCATCTGCAACATGTTTGGAGACAAGTGTCGCCAGGGCGCCGTCCGCGTTCCCAGAGGACTTGTTTGCAGGAAACAGCGTGCCATGGCCTGCGGAGGCAGGAAAATGCCTTTCAAGGGCGGTCGCAATGAGGCTAGAGAAAGTTAATCGAGCATACGAAGACTAAATCGTAAAGATCACACCTAGTATCACAGAAGACGTCGTTTCCAATTGCGAGGATTGGAATTCGGCGGTATACTATGCCCAAGAGATCAGAGAGGTCTGGACGTGGCAAGATCTTAGAGACCTTTCCTGATTCTCAGGACCAAAGGTTGATGATGGCATTGCAGATTCGTTTGCTCACATTAACTATCTTGTGGGGTATATTCTTGAGTAGTAGCATACGGGCTGCCTTCCGCGAGTAAGGGGAACCATCGTAACGGTAGAGGATTACAGGGGCCATGTGAGAGTCGAAAGCGAACCGTCGGATGCTCCTCCGTAGTAAACCACGGCTTGGTATGACCGGGATGATATTGATTGGTACACAAATGATAAGATATTTCCAACTAGACTAGACCCACTAGAGGCTATAGTTTACTGCCTGGCACTGGCACAACGAAGAATCCGATTCTTGGGAAATGACAACGCAGCAACCCGTTCTTACCCTGCACTTCAAGAATAATCTCCTCCTTGCTGAACGCCACGAGCTTCCCAGTTGTCGGAAAGTTCTTGCCTGTATCAACTGGCGCGACTTGCACTTGTTGGTTGGGCTTGAGGCCCAGTTGTGCTGCTTGCGAAGTGTCGAACCCGACAACATCGTACGAAGCATGGCTCGATGATAGGATCATGTCTGCTGCCTGATGCCCATTGACCTTTTCCTCAAGTGTTCGTTTGGCTTTGAGTTCTTGGAGGTAAGTCGACAAGCGTGTAATCCACTGAACCAAAGAAGGTCAGAAAATTGCATCGAAGCGAGAAGTAGAAGGAACTTACCTCGAGCGCATGTGGGAAGGCCGTCTTATCGAAGAGACTCTCCGCAGATCCCATGCCTTGTATCCATTGGAAGACAAAGTGCACAGATAAATCTGCCAAACTGGGTGTCTCCGTATCAAAGAGCCATTTCCTCCCGTCTTTCAGCTGTTGCTCGATCAAGGCCTTGACATTGGCAGGAGTGTGAATGATTGATTGAATTCATTGTGCCAAATGAACTGACCAGATAAGATGAAAGGGTTGCTAACGCTGGACCGCGCGATTTGACATTAGCGGCAATATCAATATCTCTTCCGACCATCTACATGATTGCGGTGGGCGCTGAGCCTTCGATCGCATTCATGAGTCTTTATAGCGCTCACCGTGCTTCTGTCCTTCAGGAATTGTTTAGGGAACTGGTCCCAGGGCAGGAAAGCAGGTGCTAGGGGAAATAGCACGTCATCTGCAACATGTTTAGACACGAGCCTCATTAAGGCGCCGTCTGTGTTCCCAGACGACTTGTTTGCGGGGAAAAGTGTGCAATAACCTGCGGAGGCAGGAAAGTGCCTTTCGAGGGCGGTGGCAATGAGGCTAAAGAGAGTCAATTATAAGAGAAAGATCGGACCAAGTTGCAAGGGTCGCACCTGGTGTCACAGTAGACATCGTTGCCAATGGCAAGGATTGGAATTCGGCGATATGTTATGCCCAAGAGATCAGAAATTTCTGGACGTGGTAACATCATGGAGACCTTTCCGGAAGCTTAGGACATTGAGTGATGATGTGACCTGCAGGTTCGTTGCTCACATTGACTGTTTTGTGTGGTATGTTCTTGAGGAGTAGCATGCGGTCTGCCTTCCAGGAGAAGGGTGAGGCATTGTAACGGTAGAGGATTACAGGCAACATTTGGGAGCTGAAAACAAACGTTCGGATACTATTCTCTCAAATATATATCACGGCTAGTGGTATTGCCGGGATGATGAGCATGTGAAGACTGGTGACTGGTACATATCGAAATGACAAAATGTATTTTTATTTTTCCGTCTCTACGGGGTTCGAACGATGGAGCGCAGCATTTAGGGGTGGCAGTGGCAAGGGGAAGGTCACAGATAGACTAAGCCGGTAATCAGCGGTTTCTTCTCAAGCAAATAAATAAAAACGCGAGCCGTGACATTACATCGCCTCGTTGCAAACAACGATACAAAAGCAGAGTTGAGCGTTGACGTTCAACACAAAGCCTCCTCCCTTCCTTTCTTCTAACGATAAGAATGGCTGCAAATCGTCCTCCTCTCTCTGGCCAGAACTCTTACAACGGTAGCGAGGGTTACTCAGACCCTTTCGCTGACCGGCCACGCCAGACTCACTTTCAAGAACCCGAGCGGTCACCTTTTGAAAGTACAGCCTCTCTACCTCGTGCGTACCAGAGCTCAACGTCTCTGGTCGACCGAGGAGATTATGATGATGAGGAAATCGAAAAGCAGCCTTTGACCAGTCAAGGCGGCTTCGTTGGCGGCCTCTACCCACCACCGTACGTCACACATGCAACTTTTTCAAAGCCAATATTGTCTCAACTCAATATATTAATTCACAGTGCTGTTGACCCCAATTCTTTCGGCCGTCCTGCGTCTGTCATGTCGACCTCCACTAATGGAGTCGAGTCGGCATGGCGAAGACGTCAAACCATCAAGCGCGGTGTGACTCGCAAGGTCAAGCTCACACAAGGAAATTTCATCGCAGAATATCCTGTTCCCACTCCCATTTTCTCTGCCACCGAGGCAAAGTACACGGCGTCCAAGACGACCGAATTTTCGTGAGTTCTCGTTTTGAGTGACCTTTTGACTAATTGGCGTCGCTAATACTCGATAACGCCATTAGGCACATGCGTTACACGGCAGCAACCTGCGACCCTGACGACTTCAGTGAGGCGAACGGTTATTCTTTGAGAACAAAGATGTACAACCGTGATACGGAGATGCTCATCGCCGTGACCTCTTACAACGAGGACAAGACTCTTTACGCCCGAACTTTGCACGGTGTCATGTTGAACATTCGAGACATTTGCAAAACTAAGCAAAGCAAATACTGGAGAAGGACTGCGGAGGAAGGAGTGCCAGGATGGCAAAAAATCACCGTCGCTCTTATAGTCGACGGTCTCGAGCCGATGGACAAGAGCGTTCTGGATCTTCTTGCCACCGTCGGTGTTTACCAGGATGGTATCATGAAGAAGCAAGTCGACGGCAAGGATACCGTCGCTCACATCTTTGAGGTGGGTACTGTCTCCCGATGCACAGCATGAGTGTGGAGTAACTGAATGATGCGCTCCGTAGTACACAACTCAACTGTCCGT
Source organism: Clitopilus passeckerianus (assembly GCA_944990035.1). NCBI lineage: Eukaryota > Fungi > Basidiomycota > Agaricomycetes > Agaricales > Entolomataceae > Clitopilus > Clitopilus passeckerianus. The sequence continues at coordinate 104,062 of CALYLX010000038.1, read as the reverse complement.
GGACGCCACGCCTCAACTCGTGCTTCCTCAAGCCAATGATCCTCTCAACTTGGTTCCTGTGCAAATCATATTTGTCCTGAAAGCCAAGAATCAGAAGAAGATCAACTCTCATCGTTGGTTGTTTAATGCTATCGGCAAGATGATCAACGTATGTCACACCAGATCTATTTGTTTCTGTGCCTATTCTCACAGATCTGCTGTAGCCTGAGATCTGTGTTCTCATTGATGCTGGTACCAAGCCAGGCCATAAATCTATCTATTACCTCTGGGAGGCTTTCTATAACGACCCCCATCTTGGAGGGTGCTGTGGTGAAATCCATGCCATGATCAAGGGTGGAAAGAAGCTGCTTAACCCCTTGGTTGCCGCGCAGAACTTTGAGTACAAGATGTCCAACATTCTTGGTACGTTCGCTCCTCAGGTTGCAGAGTACTTGGCAACTCACATGCCTTGACAGACAAGCCTCTCGAATCCAGTTTTGGATATGTGTCTGTGCTTCCTGGTGCATTCTCGGCCTACCGATTCCGTGCTATTCTTGGCCGTCCCCTCGACCAATACTTCCACGGTGACCACTCGCTCGCCGATCGTCTTGGCCCTAAGGGTATCTATGGGATGAACATCTTCACCAAGAATATGTTCTTAGCCGAGGACCGTATCCTCTGTTTTGAACTCGTCGCCAAAGCCAACGACAGGTGGACCTTGACCTACGTTAAGCCGTCGAAGGCCGAAACCGATGTACCGGAAACCGCCCCAGAATTGATCGGTCAACGTCGTCGATGGCTCAATGGTTCTTTCGCTGCTTCCGTCGTAAGTGGCTGCTGTGCTTCCGCTTCCTCGCTTCAAATATAATTCTAATGATGTTCGCTCCGTTAGTATGCAATTGTCAATTTCCACAGGTTCTACCAGTCCGGACACGGAATCATCCGCATGTTCTTCTTCCATATTCAGGCCCTCGTATGTGATCTTCTCTGGTGCGCATTTCTATTGGCTAACAACACTGAATTAGTACAATATCGCATCGCTGGTTTTCTCTTGGTTCGCTCTGGCCAACTTGTGGCTCACTTTCAGTATCATCATCGATCTCCTCCCTTCCCAAGGCATCGTCATCTTCGGCACGGAGGCTGTCGTATGTATCTGACCCTTCATACTTGTGAATTTGGCTAACGCCATCTGATAGACTCATTGGATAAATCTTGGCTTGAAATGGACGTACCTGGCATTCTTAGCGCTGCAATTTATTCTTGCTCTTGGTAACCGGCCCAAAGGAGAGCGGCTTGCTTATACCATCACTCTTTGGTCAGTATTTCATCTTAGAGGAGACAAAGAAAAAATGGACTGATTTCATCTACCAGGGTTTACGGTGTTCTCGCTGTCTATCTCTTGGTCTGCTCCTTCTGGCTTACGGCATTGTCATTCAAGGTAACGAATAAGGGTATCTATCAACCTCAGCGCACTAAGACGTTTGATTCAGAACATCCCGGCATTACTGAAAAACAAAAGTGTCGGCGAAGTCATCAAGACTTTCTTCGTCCCTCCTGTTGGTGCTCTCATCGCCGCCATGGTTTCCACTTTCGGCATCTACTTCTTCGCATCCTTCCTCTACGTGAGTTCTTTTGGCATTTGGTCCCTCTTCGGTTCAGTAACCTGTTGTGCGTCCAGCGTGATCCCTGGCACATGTTCTCCAGTTTCTTCCAATACCTCTGCTTGGCGCCCAGCTTTACGAATGTCCTCAACGTCTACGCATTCTGCAATCTTCACGATGTATCCTGGGGTACTAAGGGAAGCGACAAGGAAGAGGCGCTACCCTCCGTCTCATCATCCAAAGCAAAGGACTCCGAAGCAGCCGTCGTCGTCGATACTGCCAGGAACCAAGAAGATGTTGACGCTCAATTCAAGGAGACTGTTACCCGCGCTATCACCAAGGTCGAGGTGAAGGAAGTGCCTGAGAAACCGACTATGGATGACGAGAACAAGACCTTCCGTACCCGTCTCGTAGCTGCCTGGATGCTCTCAAACGCGGCCCTTGCTATTGCTATCGAGAACATTAATGGCTTGCCCAGCGGGAATGCTAAAGCAGATGAGGAACACCAGACCAAGAAGCAGAATACATACTTCGGTGTTATTCTGTACTCTACCTTCGCATTGGCAGCTGTGCGATTCTCAGGAGTAAGTTCTATTCCTGTCCTTGGGAACGAAGAATTGTCATTAACGAATCATATAGTGCTTGTACTACTTCTTCAAGCGCAATCTTTTCAGGTTCTGCCGGAAGAACTAAATGGCTTCTTTTCGTTTGCTTTCATTTGTGGTTTCATATCGTATTGCTGTTCTTTATCTCCGCTACTTATGATCTCAAACGAGCGGTTGCGTTACCGGTTTCACGCCCTCTCACTAATTTGTTTGCATACACGTTCCTTCGTAATACCCGATCGCTCATATTCACGGACTGTCTTTCCCACATCTTTGCGGATCCTTGTTGAAAGTGAACCATCTTGGCGCGCTTTCTCGTAGTTTTGTGCTTTTAAATAGTTTTGTCGACGGACAATATAGAAAAGCGCATGAACATATGAGGCCCTGATTAAATCTACTATGAAAACATTCCAGAATACTCTGTATCCTGTGCACGCGGTCGCGCTGGGGTAGTAACGTCAGTTGCATTCAAAACCCCCGTTGTCAAGCTCAGCAACCGAATCAAATCCTCTTCGGTCTCTGCTCCAAACAGTTGCTCAGCAGTCAAAGCAACCGCCTCGTCTGGCCCAGGTGTCGAGCCCGGCTCCAGGAAAGACCGTCGGCACATTGGGCAGGCGGTGTTCTGTGGATATGGGAGCGCATCTCAGTATATGTAGCCAGCTCGTCTGGGCAGTGTCTGTGATACTCACGGCCTGTATGATCCATTGTGAGAGGCTATGTTTTGGAGCAGGGCCAGAAAAACACGATTAGTATCACCATACAAGCGAAACTGGGTTACTTCACTCAACTCCCTTTTGCAAAACACGTGTCCGCATTGCCAGGGTTGCGATAATCTTGTGACGCCCAATGTCTCCACAGGATGAGCCGGAGAATCCATTGCTAAGGCCATCTCCTCCTCGGCCAGTAATGCTAAGTAGGGCACGAAGCAGATGGAGCAGTTAGAGTCCTTATGTCCCAGCTCAGTGACCTCTTTCTCGGTCAATTGTGGTAGGCCATCAATGAGTTTTTGCATTTGTCTGTTGCCTAGTTAGCATGCGTTAACCCCCGACAGCTCAAAACATACGAGAACGAGAGTGGTAAGGAGGGAGTTGCAGAAGGCTGAGCCATGTTGATCACGCCATTGAAACCATTCTTTAAATGAATCAACATAGCTGACGCGTCCTTTTGGACCTGCGCCACCTGCCTTCCCCGCGTCCCACAGTTCATCAGATGTGTGTCATATTGGAATCTGGTAACAATGATAGTACAAGGTATATTTGATGTTTTGACGAGAATTACACAGCGATATGCACACCCAGAGCGGAATAAATAGGCATTATAACTAAAGCTCCTTCAAGGAGGTGAAGTGGAAATGAGCCAGCCAGATACGCGCAACGAAGATACAGGAGATAGTGGGGTCATCTAGAATGGATTCTCGTCGTCCTCTCGTGGCAAATCTTTGCCCTCGGCAGGCTGGCTGACTTGTGGTGTTTCCTCGTCGCTTTCAGCCTCGCTAGGTCTGGCAAACAGCTGCATGGGCTTGGCGCCCCTTTTCAGAACCTGTCAGTAGATGAAGCGTAACGGAAAGCATAACCACCCACTTGTCGAAGTTCTTTCTCCGGGCAGCATTCAGTTTTTGCGAAACCGGGGTCATGAGGTTATCAGTTGGGGACACAAATGCAGGATTGCTAGATCTTGGAAGGCATGAGTTTATTCATGCGTGCCTATCAGGGAAGAGCATACTGATTCTTTGCCATCTTCTTAGCGAGCAGGGCTTTAGCTCCTTGCCCCGGTGCCTGATTTACGACATTCCCAAGTGGTGCTTGAGGCACTACGACATGAGCGGCCTGCGAGGGGTTGTGAAGAGGCTGAATACTAGAGCTGGGGGAGTCATTAGGGGTAGACGTTGCGGACATGATGAAAGCTCTGGCCAAGGACCAACTTCAACTTGACGCGCCGCTTCACGACCACCAGACAGGGTTCAACACAACACGTGACCGTACCTGAAATTTATCTTAGCGGTTCGCTCAGATCTGTCGCCAAAAGCCTTTCTCGAGTTCTGGGAGTGTGGACGAATCAAAACACCTTCGTTTCATATTTACCGGTAACTTATGTAAAACAATATTCAGGCGGTTCCATCCCCGAGATAACGAAGCTTCGCCTGTCTGCCATTCAACCCAACCACACCAACCGTTTGAGGATCGTCGGGGACCAGGTCAATTGCTTGATCGCTCCATTTGGCCTCTTCACCATCAACATCAAGGACGATGCCCTTCACAGGTTGCCTCGTGCTAAGAACGACAGACTTGCCGTCGCCACTTGGAGTGGCTGTTAATCCAAGATCGGCCAACGGGGGAAAATTAATGAATTTGAACGGCTCCGGCCTGTGGTAATTCATAGATCTATATTGAATAGACTTGAGGCACACTCACCAGTTGGAGTAACGACCCAAGACGGAGCCGTCGCTGTCAAGCAATCGAGCGGAAACGATGATGGTCCGCGGGACTTCGGCCTTCGTGGTCCGGACTGGTTGGCCAGGGAGTGCGCCACTCCAAAGCTCAGTGCTGGAATTAGCGGCTAGTACAGCCTCCTGAGTGAACTTCTCCCTCCAGTCAGATCCCAACTCGAAACAGGTCACTTCAAGGGTGGCTTTCTTCTCCTTGAGAGTGCTGTTGGTGCCCCAGATCTCGATCTTGGTCTCGATGGCGAAATCGGAGGCGGAGAGGGGGTCGAGGAAAGAGGTGTAGTCTTTCCTAGTCATGCCAACAGTGTAAGGCCGGAGTTCACGAGCGATAGTGAAGTATGCGGGCTTAGGCCTGAGGAAGTAGTCAACGATGGCCCACGAAGTGACTGGCCAACAGTCATTGATCTGGAGAGAGTGAGCGTTTGGATTACTCCAGTGAGTGAAGATCTTACCTGCCAGACGAGAGCACCGGAAGTGTACTCCCTCCCCTCGCCGCGCCAGTTCCTGCGCCACAGTCTATATGCAGACGCCAGAGTTTCCGCCTGCATAACTTGGGTATAATAAACATAGCTGCAACAGAACAATCAGTTTGGCTGCAACGGAGACGTAAGAAGCTTACAAACCTTTCTATGTCGAACGCATGCTTGAAGTTCTCCATCAAGTAGAGCTAAAATCAAAGTCAGATATAAGATTGCTTACGCCAAGAACTAACGCACTTCAAGACGGCGCTCGAATCCATCAGCCTTGTTGTGGTTGTTGCAGATCCTCGATTGAGGGTATCTCTCTTCCTTGTTACCACCAAGCCAGTAGTCAACGGTGCGGATATCCGGATAACCCTCCCTACCCACGATTGTCAGCGAGGAGTGGTAATGACAGTGAATAGAAACATACATTCCGAACTCTGACACGAATCGACCAGCTAGAATGTCCCAATTATGCCAGGGCTCCTGAGATCCATGCCAAACGTTCCCTGAAGATAAGATGAATAATTAGTGTGCGGCAAGGGCAAGTTAGTATCAACATACATTGATGGAGATCGCCCAGAGTCTTATCAGTGGTGGGCTTTCCCTGTCCGCTGTATGGAGATGCCCTATGATAGTAGATGTTGGAGTGCTTCTCAACAATAGAAGGCAGGGTGCGCTCGTAGATGTATCGTGCGGGGAAATTGGTCTGCCTGAAATCCGACTTCTCGTCCGAGTAGTCTAGCTCGAGATTCAAGGATTCGGCAACCTGGTAGTCTGTTGGTATCATTCTATGAACTCATGGTCGTCGAAGTAGAGAGGTTGAGATAGTTGACCTTCATTGTTACCCGCTATAGTATTGTTAGTCTGGTAGGTTTTCCACAATCGATTGTTAACGCACCGAAAATGACAATGGAGGGATGCTTTCGCAGCCTCTTAACATTTTGCTCGGCCTCAACCTCGACTGACTTCAGGAAAGAGTCATACGCAGGGTACTGGGATTTACTTTTGAGTATATTCGCCGATATCTGGCAAGATTGGCTCCTTACCTGGCCACAGCCGAACATGAAATCCTGCCAGACGAGAACTAGAGGAGGCGACGTTAGTAAATGAGAGGACGGTGGGGCCCCATGCGCTTACGGCCAAGCTCTGAAATAACGCGAGTCAACAACAGAAAAGGATAAAAATCGCCGTGGATCTTACCATCACAGATCTCATAGAATGCATCTGCCTCGTAGATGCCTCCTCCCCAAACACGAACCATATTTTGGTTCCCATCAACCATGAGTTGCAGCCATGCTCTATACCTGCCTGCCGTCACCCTATCAAGGAGTCAACATAGCATCCCGAACGACCAAGGGGTTAGGGTTTACGTAGTCAAGAACGAATCAGCTGGAATCCAGTTAGAACCTAGAAGAGGAGTCAGAATTGAAAAAGACACGAGAGTTGGGTACCAGAACCTCCACAGAATATTTTGGTGTTGTTGACTTCAAACAAGAAGGTCAAGCCCTCCTGATCCACCAACTTTTCCTGGACAACTCGTACCCTGCGGAAAGCAGTTTTGAAGGCCTGAGTATCGAGTACCTGACCGTCCTGACCGAGAAGCTCTGCCTCAACAGTGTACAACGGTTGCGCGCCATACCCTACAGGGTACCAGAGCTGAAGTTTATCCGCTGGCCACTCGAAAGAGACCTTGGCATGACCGGACTCAGCAGAGATCTTGGTATCCGAAGCCTCAATGGATCCGTCCGGAGCTTTGAGGGTAAAGCTGGCAGTTCCAGGAACGGCGCCAGAGAAGGTGAATTCTGCGGTAAGCTTGACATCGAGCTTTTCTGAAACGGTGCTGCGAACGTCAAGGTCGACAATTCGGCTCTCATAAGAATGAAGCAAAACAGGCTTCCAAGGCCCGACCGTCATTAATACTGGGCCCCAGTCCCATCCGTAGCTATTTTAAACGTCTTTAGAGGCATACAGGCGCATAAGGCGGCTGCACGTACTTGTATTGAGCCTTTCGTACGTGGAGACGACTTGAGTCTCCATTCCAGAGGGCTAATTTTCCGTGTTTCTGTTCGAGCTGCCTTCCCTAAAGATTTGATTAGAATAATCAACAGCCAATGAGGAGTACGCGGTGACAAACCCTGGCAAATGCATTGTCAAAGCGGAGGGACAGTTCGTTTTCTCCAGCCTTGAGCCTATCCTTGGCTGCAATGCGATGAGAAACGAACTGGTTATCTGTTCTGCAACAGATTTCAGTTCCTCAGTTTTGGCTTTGGTAAAAGAGATAGCCAATTACTCGAGAATTTCTTGGCCATTCTTTTCAGGCAGTCAAACAACATGTTTGAACTTGATCATTAAAAGCAACATACCAAAGACACCTTAGCGAAAGTATCAAGGCCTTCAAACACAAGATCTACATTGCCAGGCTTCAACTCATCCTCTGTGACTTTGAATGTAGTTTTGAATTCCCAGGCGCTCTCTCCAACCCCTGGTCTGGTTTGAGTACGAACAGTACAGCCTGAAACGGACGAATCACATACATTGGACATCCCATTCATGCAGCCCAACAAACTAGAAGATGATCAGATGGACCGGTCTAAAGGCTCAAGAGGACTCACAGGATCAGGAATCTTCTTCAACTTCAGCAACTCAACATGGACAGTGGTCGGAAACTCCTGAGCTTGGAGCCATTCGCCATCCTTCGTCCCTTTGCCTCCTCCAATTTGAGTGAAAGACCAGTCTTTGAGTTCACGAATGGGAGACATATTGGAGGAAATCGATGGAAGACCCAAGCCTTTAAGTACCCTCCTCCCAGCATTTGATTATATGTTCTTCCACAATATTGAATAATGAATGCGAGATCAAAGTCCGAGGTTTCTCCTCGTCAACGGCTTGGCGCCTGGTGTTGGAAATCATGATTTCGTAGATCTGCTGACCTTATCGCTCCCAATCTTGGAGGATCTTCCCGTTGAGATGGCCCCTGTCTATAGCGAACTCAAAATAGGTACGTTAAATTCGATAGGCCATGACTCGTACAAAATAATCGTAATCGTAATATACAAGATACCCCTAATTTAGATCTCAGAGGAGGTACCGGAAATCTCTCATCTTCTGGCCCACCATCTGTCCTAACCTCTCCTTCTCGTCCAACTTCTTGTTGAGCCTTTGGAGGTAGGTCCTGAACAGTATGCACAAGATGATCGCCAATCCGGAGCAAGAGATACAAATCGCGTATGAGTATCGGTAGCTGGGTCCCCATGGCTTAGGGAAGACATAGCTGAAAAATCGGTCAGATGGCTCAAGCACAATTGTCCCTTGGGGAGAATGCTTACGATCCGGCAACATTTCCCAGCTGCGAGAAGGCGTTGATGAAAGCCAAAGCGACTGCACGTTTCGACGGCGGCCGAGGGAAGGTGTTGCTAATCCAGGCATACAAAATAATGAAGCCAGCGTAGGACTGGGCCATCAGGAAGCTACAATCATATAAGATTCCTCAGTAGATTTGCTAGCGTAGAAGACACTTACAGAGCGACATATCTGGCGGCAGTCTTCTCTGTACAGATGGCAATGATGAAGCCAACAATTCCCAACCCATATGAAGCACAAATGTGGTAGCAGCGTTCTTGCATTTTATCAGAGTGCCTGTGGATCGAAGCAGTTAGTATGCAACGGCAGGGGCAATAGTGGATGATTCACCTGGATAGGAAAGCCGAAACAAGCACGGCGAAGACCCAAGGAGGAGCACAAAGCAACAGGGACACGGTTGGGTTGTATCCGAGTGTGGCGGTCAAGGTTGGGAAGTAGGCATTAAATGACAGAGCAATGACTTGAGCGGTCAACGCAAATGCTAGCCACCAGACTTTGACGTCAGTCATAGCGAGGATGAATCCATTGTGTGCAGCCGTTTCCTCTGTCTCCTGCTCATCACCAACACCAACATCCTCCTCCATACGCCTGATGGCCAGAGCACGTTCTTGGTCTGTGAGACCGCGGGTAGTGGAAGGGAAGTCGGGAAGGATGAAGATGGCACAAATGGCCACAAAAATGGTGATCGCTCCTTCAATGTAGAACAGCCATCTGCAGCAAGGTTAGAAGGGGCCCAGGATAGGCTCGGGCTATGTGGCTGACCTCCAGGCGGCATGGCCCAACTTTCCATCCATTCCACTAAGGATTCCGGAGGCAATCAATGCCCCAAATGCATTGCTGATGAGGTTTCCCCAATAGAGAATGGCGGTTCGGAGACCGAGTTCATTACGTTTGTACCATTTTGACAGCAGGAACTGTTGGGCAACATTAACGTAAGTGGAAGCATGGTGCAGCGGAATAGCTTCGGCGTACCAGAGCGCCTGGGAAGAAAGCGGCCTCCACAAATCCAAGGAAGAACCGTGTTAGCAGGGCTCCTACGAAGCTAGGATGGTTGTATTCAGTTAGTAATGATCACGTTGGTAACTTTGCCGACGACGTACTTGTGTGTTATGCCGGTCAGACAGGATATCATTCCCCATATAATCATACAGCAGGGAAGGTATATTGAGGGTTTGCCCATCCAGTTCAAAAACATGTTTCTGTAAAAGCACCATGTTAATGGTTAGTGAGAAGACGCCGAAGTGGAAACGTACGAAGGAATTTGCATAATGATATAGCCAACGTAGAGAATGGAAAGCAGAGTGGCAAATTCCTGGCCTGAAATAGGGAAATCAGAACACAGCGCACTGACTCTGTGAAAGAAGGTTCCTACCTTTAAGGCCGAGGTCTGCCTCGAAACCCTTAAGCCTAGCAGCACCAGCATTATTTCGGTCAATCTAGGAGGAAGGATAACATCAGTGTCGCTCTTGAAACGGTAAGAAAGAAAACGTACATAGTTGAGAATATATATAACAATGAGGATGCTCATGCGCAAATCAATCTTCCAGAGCAGTTTTCGTTCGAGATGCTTGCGCTCTTCGGTACCGCCAAATTCAGCGTCATGATCAACCTCATGTTTGCTACTTGGATGGGATGAGCTTCGCACTTCCTCCACATCTTTCTCCTTCTCGAGAGAGCGGACGGACGAAGGCATCGCGGGGGAAATGGGCGAAGACTGAAGGTGGTGCCGGAAAGACCTATGACGGTTCTTCGCTGGACATTTGTATGCATTTCGATGAAGTGTACCATGTGCTCACTTTCCCCGAGTTGCGGGGTGAGAAAGCAGCAAGAACCGTACATCAGAATAAATTGTGCCGAACGGAACTACCTGATTAGCGCAATCTATTGAGTAGTCAAAACTGACGTGGGTGGAGGTCGACTGAGTGGGGGCAAAAGTCGGGGAATGCGGACCGAGGTGTTGTTGGGGCTCGTTTGCAAGTTTTCGCGGGGCTTGAGCCTGGCTCGATCAGACTCAAAAAGTTTTATGCCAGGGCGTTTCAATGGGTAAAATAGAGCTTGCAGCCACAAATTTTCCGATCCATGCAGGTTCTTATTTTCCAGAGAGCCAAGCAGAGGAGAAAGGGTTTAACCCAGCTTTCCAGCTTCGAAGTACTCTGGCACGTCCCGATCCATCCGGACGAATGCCAAGCCTGGATGCCCGAAATCACGTGCCTCAAGCGCGTCGCGTAAAGATCAATAAACGAAGACCCTTAGCAGCTTTAAACACTGATGTCGACGCTAGGAAATCGACCAGAAATACAACTTATAATCGATTCTTTGCCTATTTTAGGTCCACAAGACCTCAAGAACGATGAAGATTCCTGTCCCATCTGCCTCGTTCCCTTCTCATCCATATTTCAGGAGGAAAGCTTGGAAATGGGAGTAACGAAACTTGCGGCTTGTAACCATACCTTTTGCAGAAAGGAGTAAGTGATAGCTCATTCTAACTCTCTGCAAAGCTCACCTTGACTAGCCTTACGGAATGGATACAGCGAATGGTGAGTCATGTTATGATATGACTTGTCAGCCACATCTTACACATCCCGAACTAGCACGGAAACTGCCCAACTTGTCGAAATACGTTTCTTGAGATCAAGCCCCCATCCGAATCCGACGACGAGTCCTCCGATGGCGGGGAATACATCCCTGGCGAACATGATGACGACTTCGACGACATGGATGAAGACGCCTTCTACGAGGAATCTGAGGGCTTCAGTTCTGACTGGAATACAGGAGACGAATGGCAAGACGAGGAAGACGGCGACCGAGGACTTGACGCTGACATGGAGGATGGAATCGATTGGGAGGCGACCGATGATGAAGCCTCCTTTTGCGACGCCAATTTACAACCATAGCATGGCCTGTTCCACCAGAATTGAAGATACCACCTTGTATAATGATCTGTTGTATAATTACTGAAGCTATGTTCCTCGTTGTTGTTGTCGTTTAAATCCATCTGTACATCCATTGTTACACATGCACGCATTCTCTATACATTTCACATCACAACGCAGCGAGCAGGTCGTCAACAGCTGCACTCTCCTTGGCCTCTCTCCAAACGCCCGTGTACTTTCCGCTCCACTTGGGGCCCTTCCCACCACCTTTGACCATGAACTTCGATCTCAGTGCGTCCCCCACCTCTTTCACCTTTGCTTCCGCTGTGCCGAACACCACAACGGTACTCACGCTCGCAGCGGATTGCGAGGAGGGTGATGAAGTCAGAACGACGACATAAGGCTGGCCATTAGTCTGTGGAGGAGCAGCAGAGAGAGCAAATACAATGGAGTTCAGGAACCCAAGAGGGTTCGGTGAGTCATCTGTTCTGTGGATGTGCCGTTTCGAGAGAGTGGTTTCCACAGGGGCCAATGCCAGATTCTCTGCAATATCATGGGCAATGACCTTTGCAAGTTCCTCCTCAAGGTCGTTGACCCGCTTTTCGGCCTTCTTGCGCTCTTCGACAACTTGGGAAACTCGTTCTGGTACAAGCGGGGCGCCACAGCTAAGCGTTGAAGCTGTGGTCGTGAGTAGATTGTGTGCCGAAGTCAGATAGGTGATTAATCGAGGGCCGGCCAGAAAGTAGAGCCTTGCAGTGGAAGCATTAGACCGTGCTAAAGCATCCGTATGTGAAAGCAGGAAGAGCTGTAAGTTATTGAGGCTTGGAAGATGAGTTCCACAGCATCTGAAGCAGAGTGTCAGCAAATCTGTCCTTCGTGATTCAGGTGCTGAAGAAACATACGGGTTCCTATCCACGCCGTCTATTACAACGACCCGTTTAACGCCTCCCGTGTAGTCCTCTGGAAGTCCTTTTCCTATTGCACGACCACTTTCCGTAGTCTCAACAGGCTTGGCCTGAGTCGCATTGAGTTCAGCAACCTCAACATGAACCCGTCTTCCCTCGAAGACAAGTTTGTTTGCGGTCTCCTGGATCAGAGTTACCTCTACTAGCGACAGTCCACGTGGAATCTCCACATAACAGGGTTGGGGAGCAGTAGTAAGAGACCAAGAAAGAGTCGGTAGGTTAAGGTGTGTCTCCAGAAGAGCTGATAAGAGATGCTGAGATGTGTGCAATGACATCTGAAATGGAAGGTGTAAGGAAATAACAGATTCTGGAAGTATATTCCCTGACATGATCATATCGCCTGTCCCAGCCTTGTTGATCCAATGACGCTTCAACTAGTGCGCCAGGCGTGAACGCCAGCTGTGCAGCGTCGACGCTGACATCTTTCACGCGAACGTAGTGGACTGCGTGTCCGCCATGGCGTTTTGACTGAACAACTTCCCAGGAGATTCCATCTTTAATAGTCTTAATAATGCCTGTGTCTGTAGGCTGGCCACCCCCTTCGGGAAATATAACGGTATCCTGCAGAATTACTTCAAGCAAAGGATCCTTCGGAATATCAGGAGCTATGACCGTCTTCTTTCCTGATTTCTTCGTAGGTTGAGCAGGAAGTTGGTGCACAGTCACTGATACAACATTGGTAATTATGGATCTCAGAAGAGGGTCGCCTAGAAGAAATTTCGAGGTCACTACGGTGTCGCAAGAGTGATATCGGGAGAAGAAGAAGTACGTTGGCAAGCAAGGATGCCCACTGGCACAGAAATCGAGGGGTCCTTTGGGATCTGGAGAGTCGGAGAGACCACTTTATGATAATCTATAGGTGTAGGCTGGAGAACGAGAGCTGCGGATGCCATGAGTCGCTGGCCGAGGTTATGATAACGTGGAGGACAGAAGAAAGTCAAGCGATCGTGGTAAACGGGGAAACTAGTTTCCCATTGACTCTTTCCCGGTCCGGTCATCCTCAGGCAATTGCACTACGCCATCAACCTCAACCACGACCATGCTTGGTCAACCCGAGGGTCGACCGTTGTTGGCTGAAGAGGAAGGCCCTTGTATGTAGCATCCAACAAGACCATCTCTTCTGGCGTTAACCAACCCAACCTGAACAGTGAATGCCATACATGATGAAATCGAGGAAGCTGACACCACTTCCATCTCAGAGGAGGAGCGGTTACAGCAAGAACGCGTGCTTGTATACAAGTTGGATAAGAGGATGTCCATCCTTGTACTCATATACGTCTTGAACTGTATGTCCCTTCATCCTCATTGTCTTTTTCCCAACTGAATGATAGTCCAGACATCGACAGGAACAATGCCAGGTTGGCCTCTTCGGCTGAACGATAAGAACTACTTTTGACGCTCTGAGACAGTGTCGCGAGGCTTAGGGGCTTCGAAGAAGACCTAGGACTTACAGGAAACCAATTCGCCACCATCCTATCAATCCTATACATTGGCTATATCATAATGCAGATACCATCGTGAGCGCCGTCGTTTGTTGTCCAAAATGTGCACCGCGTAACACGTCCAATCTTAGTAACATGCTACTGGAACGGCTTGGAAAACCCTCAATATACCTGCCCTCATGCATGATTGTGTGGGGCATAATATCTGTCCTGACTGGTATGACTTCATCTTCTCTTCGTTCTGGGTAATTCAAACGGTTACGCCTTAGGTTTTACTACCAGGTACGTCAAATTCTCTACTAATCATGGAGTCCCATGCTGACGATTTCTGTAGCTTCTTTGGCGCGCTTTGTACCCGCTTTGCACTCGGCTTTGTCGAGGCTGCCTTTTTCCCTGGAGCCTTGGTACGGCCGTTGTTTTTAATGCACATCAGTCTCTAATTAAATCCACAGTTCTTGCTATCCAAATGGTATACGCAGCGGGAACTGTCGCAGAGAACTGCTATCCTCTACTCAGGTAGCTTAATCAGCAATGGCTTCGGCACATTGCTGGCGTCAGGGATCCTGGATCTTATGGATGGCGTATGGGGTTTTACAGCCTGGAGGTATATGCCAACTTTTAGTCAAGGCGCCTTTGACGGAAACCAAAACTTCATAGATGGTTGTTCTTCGTGGAAGGCACATTCACCGTTCTGGTTGCAATAGCGGCGATTCACATCTTGCCTGACTTTCCGGAGACCTCGTCGGGTTGGCTTTCCCTGGAAGAGCAAGCACTTGCAATACGTCGCATGGCAGAAGACCGTAAAATCAGCCGAATCCATTTGGAAGAATCGCAGGAGTTTGAACAAGAGCTAGACGCAAAACACCTTGAAGGCTTCCATACCAGGGGTCTGCGATTAGCTGTAGGAGATTGGACGGTCTGGTGGTTGGCGGCTGTGATTGGTTTCATGGCATTGTTCTTGTCCTTCAATGCATTCTTCCCCACATTGACAGCCACGATGGGGTATTCTCCGACAATAACCCTTTTGCTGTGCGCCCCACCATGGGTTTGGTCGACGTTCCTATGCTATGTAGTGTCCAGGTAAGTCTCCTTATTCCCGGTGTCGGCATTCAGCCATATCAAACCCCCCTGCCGATAGGCACTCCGATCGCGTAGGGGAGAGGTTCTGGCACCTGACCATACCCACTATTATTGGAATATTTGGATACATCCTGGCTATGTTGACAATGTCCACATCCTTAAGGTATCTCTCACTGTACGTCAAATATGTTATCATTCATTGGCCCACTTTGACCATGCCCCCAGCTTCCTTATGACGCAGATGTACTCCGGCTATGTCTGTTTCCTGGCATGGGCCGTTGGATCATTCTCCGGTCCAGCCGCGAAACGCGCTGTTGCGGTCGGAATTCTGAACTCGGGCGCAACCATAGGAAATATACTGGGATCGTACGTTATGTTCCTTCCGTTCATATACCCCAGCCACCTAACCCCAAAGAAGATACAATTGGCCCTCATCTTGGGGACCGACTTACACTCTGTCATATTTGGTTTGCACTGTTGCGAGTTTAATTTCGATTGGGATGTGCTACATTTTCCGCGTACATTTGAAACTGGTTAATGCAGAAATTGAGACAAAGGGAGGTTTACATAGATTTTTACTGTAAGATAGTGGGTTAATATATTGATCGAAGTTCTTTGGGGTTCCGGTCTTTGACACTTGTACTTAAGGGTAGCGTCGGCTATCTGATCAATTCATAGTATCGTTCCACACGTTTGAGGCTTTGAGCGTCCTCACCGTCACCGCCACTGCCACCACCATCTTTCAATCCTCTATATAGGTTCTCTACCGTCGCAAGCCGCGAAGCCAGAGGTTCTGGATGAATTCCTTGACCTATCTTTCGCGCCAATTCGATGTGCTCGCCTCAGCCAAGACGCCGCCGTCAACCCCAACATCTGACCGGCCTGGATTCATTGGCGACCAACTACGTAAGGGTCAAGGTCAAGACCACCACTCAAGCTCGATACCTAGAGTGAATACATGGTCGACGAAATCGTTTTTGTTCAACGGGCCAACGCATTCGCCGAGGTCAACAAAACGTTCATTCTCCTCACCAACACTTGCGTCCGTGCGTAAGCTCAGCGCAGCATCGACCCTCTCTTCAAGCGCATCGACAGAACTTGGGCTCTCTTCAACATCGCAAAATGTTGAAAGCATCATACAACGAATGTTCTTCATTCGAGTGTTCCTGCTAGCGTGGAATAACCTTCGCGCAGCTTGGTATTCAATTTGGGGGTACAAACGTGCGCCGGAAGACGCAGAAACTACGCTATTCGTCGAGGTTGGTAATTCAACGATATCCATCACCTCTGAAAAACGGAAACCCTCTATATCGGCCCATCCCAATTCTCCAATAACACCGCATGTCAACCGGTCGACATCAGACCCGCTACCCCCACCCTCCATCCCAGATTCAGAATCTGAACCAGAATCAGAGGACACAAAGCCACAAGAACCGGTATCTGCAATACCGCGCCAATCAGCGTTATCGATACGAGCTCCTGAATCACCTGCTTCCGCTTCTCGGTCGCCTACACCAACGCTTGCCGCAAGGAAACCCCCTTTCCAAATGACGCCGAAAACTCTGGTCCTGGATTTAGACGAAACTTTGATCCACTCCACCTCAAGACCTCTTAACTGGGCAGACACAGGGAAGGGATTCTTTGGTTTGGGTTCTTTCAAAGGGAGGAATAAGGGTGCAAGTCACGTTGTGGAAGTTGTGCTGGGTGGCAGGTCTACTCTTTACCATGTGTACAAACGGCCGTTTGTGGACTTCTTTTTGCGCACAGTACGTCCGCTTCTCAATTTCCGATAATTCAGACGCTCACACTTGCTTCAAGGTTTCCAGCTGGTATACACTGGTAATATTCACGGCTTCCATGCAAGAATATGCGGACCCTGTTATAGACTGGTTAGACGCTGGTCGGGGCATCCTTGCTCACCGACTATTCCGAGATGTATGCGTCGTTCTGCTGAATCTGCTTTCGCTTGGCTGACAATTTCCACAGTCTTGCACACAACTCCCCAATGGCTCATTCACCAAGGACCTTGCTATCGTCGAAGCTGATCTGTCTCGAGTCTGCCTAATTGATAACTCCCCGGTCAGCTACAAGGTGAACGAAGGTATGCAAATCCCACTTTGGAATCGTGGCTTTTGATCTCAAAGCGCATATAGCGAACGGTATACCTATAGAAGGCTGGACACATGACCCTCACGATGAAGCCCTGCTGGATCTTCTGCCCGTACTTGATTCTCTCCGGTTTACTTCCGACGTACGACGGGTACTGGGCCTACGGATCGCAGGTTCGACTTCGCATGCATAATTAGGAAAAGGCAGCTTCTCGGGCTGCTCGGTTTCTTTATTCTTGTAGCTTTTTTGCTTTGCATATTCACGCATACATTCATTACTCCGATACCTATTCATCAACACAGACACCACTACAATTAAATATTCTGCCTAATCTACGTTGTACAAACTACAATCTCGTTGACACTCGAATGAGCCCGTATATGCGTCCTGAGTTATCGCTACCGGTCCAATCGTGAGAGTATATCATGGTCTTCGGGAATGGCATTTATGACAGGAAACAAGAATAGGTATGGATCATTACTGTATATAACATGAAGAGGAAGAAATGTGTAGAACAATAACCCTACAGTGGTACATAGATAGAAAGAACTGAAAAGCGCGTTACATGGACAGGGCCGCCTGGAGTTCCCGAAGTTGGACTTCTTCGTCGTCTTCCTCTGCTGCAGCAGGTGTAGCAGCGGCTGAAAATGAAGAGATTAGTCGCAGCACCCACACAGTACGATCGAGTATCCCACCTGGTGCCTTCGCCCCCGCGGGTAAGTGGATTGGTGCCCGTTCTGCCCCACTGAGACGTTCATTGAGCTCGTCCTGCTCCAGTTCTTCGAGTTCTGCTGCCAATTCGGCCTAAAGAGGTGTTAGAAATGTTGATCAGCAGGTGTTGTAGAGCCTTCCGTACATCGTCGATCTCTGGAGCACCCATGGGGTTTGATATAGCATCTGCAATCTCGTTCGCCAGCTCTCGCTGCTCAGCTACACTTGCCATTGTAGCATCCACCTTGTCCATCGTCCTGCAATAGAGGTGAGAGAAGCTTAAAGAGGGATCTAGAGAGATGTCACTCACAGACCGCCGTGTATCACCTTGAGTGCATCCGTAGCCTTCTTCATTGCCGTCATCGTCTCCGCGTTTAGGTTGGCCGATTCCAGTGTATTAACCTGCATCTCAAGCTGCAGCCTCGTCCCACCCAGCCTATCCAGTTCCGCCTCATTAGCCTTCTTCCTCTTCAGCGCCGCAGTAGCAACTTGACGATTGAAAGGACCATGTCGTCAGACCATTGTAATATCCATAGCTATAACCATAGACCGAGACCAAACCTACCAGCCTTATTTGAAACTGCGTTTGCCTTGGCCTTCTTGAGTTCTTCGTCAATCTTCTTCTGCAGATACTCCTCCTTCTTCTCTATCATTTGGAGCTGTTGCCGTAGTGTGACGATTGCATCTCTCGCCGACTGCTTGGGATCGCGTCGGGCGCCAAACCAACCCATGAAGCTTGCCATGATGAAAGTTCTCAGCAAAAATGTATATGCAGATAAGAAGAAAGTATAGAGTAAGAGGTTATGGAGGCAAAGCAAAGCGAAGGCCGCAGCTGGAGAGCAGTGACGGTTGGGTAAGAGGGTCAGAGATGGTTTCCCGATAAGGTAAGTCCAATCAAGGGTATACAGGGTTATTTCATCAACATTCCGAAAGTCCGCAAAGTCCATTATGAAGGTATTTATTGTATGGCTAGCATATCATCTACTTGGTCGAGCCAGATATCTATGAAATTAGCTTAAGAATAGATATCAAAATCATAGAATCCTCCTAATTCTCCTTGTCGTCATCACTGCAATATTCTGTCAGCTTCAAATTGGGAAATTTGATAGAATGGAATACTCACATTTCATCGTCACTACGAACGTCTGAAGCACCCTCTTTCGTAGCCAATACACGCCAAGCAACCCGGCAGATCATCGCAAACCAAAGCATTTGCAGGCCCTACGAAAGGAAGCCAGTCAGGAAATGAACGTGCGCCAAGTAATGAATGTGTACCTGAAGTGCAATAAGGGACGATTGGAACACAAATAATATAGGTTTGGTGAGATAATGTCCCTCTTCAGGGGACCACTTGTAAGCAACCAGCCTGGGTATATCTTGGATGGTCGAGTAGATAACGAAGCCAAACATAACGTGGCGAGTAATAAACCAGGAGATAAGGAATACCCCAAAGGTGGCGTCGCAAAGAAGCTGGCTAATATCGAGGTAGCGGATCATTTTGGCGAGCTGGAAAGGCACATTTGAGGTTTGCGCTTCCTGACAGGGAAATAAACACGTACGGGGAGGAAGATATCACACCAGTCCATGAGGAGCATAATCAGACAGCCCACACGGGTCCAATTATACGCATAACTTGTACCCATGAGGAATACAGTAATAACGTGGTGGGTCATCATTTGAAAGTGGTCTTTACGCCTAGCCTCGGCGTTGAGGATGAGCACCTGGTGAAGGTAAAAGGCAGATTGCAGGAGGTAGTAGAACTTGAGGGGACCGGCGAGTGGTATATGAGGGTATCCTGGCCATAGGTCTGTGGGATCAAAAATGCGCGTCGGTAAGTTGCTATGCACGTACTGGAGTAAAATGTGAGTTACGAGCGCGTAGATTATGGAAGGAAAGAACCTACCAGCCCAAAGGACCACTGTGCGGTATAATAGAGGAAAGACCAGCCTTGCTCGGCAAACCTGAGGACGCTACGATGGACTTGCTTTAGCTCTTTCGGTGTAGGCTTCAACGAGCTAGCATCTCCATTCGAGGAGTGTCCATTGGTATGACCATTGGTATAGCCGTTACTGTGCCCATTCCCATTGGCATGACCATTGGAGTGTCCGTTGGCCTTCCCGTTGGACTTGGCTTTCTCCTGCTGAGCAGCCGCGTACTTTGCTTTTCTCAGCCTCAAATCCCTGTGAAGCTTCCAGTTGGCTAATGGCTCGAACAACCCCAGTCTGAACGCGTCGCGCAAAATAGCCATGACAGCAATGCAAGTAATGATTAGACACAAGTCCTGCCATCCTGTCGTGTAATAATTGGAGTCGGGGAATGAGTCGGGGTTTTTTGGTCGTTCCGTTGGGTATGAGAGTTGAATAAACGGCTTGAGGTATGGCTGAAGCTCTGTTAGTGACAAGAGTCCGCTCATCGTTGAGAGTGTGGTATTTATAGGACGTAAGAAGTGGTTGATATCGTCCAGGCTGCAGGGCTTAGTATTGAGCACACTGGCAGCAAAGTATAAAGAATGTTGTGTCGAAAGACAGACACGTAGCCGTGATGAAGGAAGAAGAAAAGAGGCCCTTAACTAAAGTTACCAGCGCATGAGCTGAAGTCGTACCAGTCAACTGGCACACGTTCTTACGCCAAAAATACCGTGGGAACATCTTGCTGCTTTCAATCAATCATTGCATCAAACGGCGGCGAACTTTCTCTAGAACCGTGTGGTCTGGGTTCTCATAAAAATGGCCTCCGCATCAGTCCAACCAAGTCCAACGCTGTATATCAACAACTTGAACGATAAAGTTCAAAAGGATGAGCTCAAGATCCAGCTTCACGCCTTGTTCATGACCTATGGAAAGATCATTGATATCGTTGCCCAAAAGGGTCCCAAAATGAGGGGACAGGCCTTCCTGGTCTTTAGCGACCTCGCAGGCGCGACGAGTGCAATGAGGGCCTGTGAAGGGATGATGTTCTATGACAAGCCTCTGGTGCGTCTCGTTCTAACCACCCCCATTACTTAATATTAAACCTACCATGCACCATTAGCACATAGCATACGCCAAATCAAAATCTTACGCTACTTCTCGACGCGAGGACCCCGATTTTGTGCCTCCGACAGCCGTCAACGCCAGTACACTACTTGCTCAATCGCAAAAGCGTGCTAGGGATGATGAAGGCGGCGATGCAGGACGCGTCGCAAAGAGGGAGAAGTCAGAAGAAGAGGAAGAAGAGATGGAGATTGACGATGAGGAAGAGGGCACCCCGGCGCCTAAGCCAAACTTCTGTAAGTCTTGAATCCAACACCCTATCGTGGAAATGTTGACACCCTATTTGCAGCATCGGCGGCTGTACCCCCTTCAGTTCAACATCCTTCAACAAGACTGTTGTGCACAAATTTACCTCAGGAGGTTACAGATGATGTCTTATCAGTTCTATTCCAACAGTTCGTCTTTGTTCCTCGCTGCTTCCAAGATCTTTTCTGACTCCCATGGTTCAGGTACAAAGGGTATCAGGCGACACAGGTAACGTGGTCACCCACACCAAATGCCGCTGGGGAACGCGTCAAAATGGCCCTGGTAATGTTCGAGACACCAGATCTTGCTACAGTTGCCAAAGATGCTTTGGACGGCTTCACATTAAAGAAAGACTGGCAGATGACAGTTGCATATATGTGAACGTTTGTTGTGGTGTGTATACTATACCTTCTGGAAATTGCATTGTTTTCTCGTTTTCGACCACTCATAACGATGATCAAGGCGAAATTGCTATATTCACGATTTCCGTACAAAAGCTATGTTTATACCGACTTCAATGCCTTCAAGATCGCCTCGCCAATTGGCCCAGCAGATGCAGGGTTCTGACCGGTGATGAGATTTCCATCGACGACGACCTTCTCGCCCCATGCCTCAGCAGCTTTGGCGTACTTGCCGCCGAGCTCGCTAATTTTGGTCTCGAGGAGGAAAGGAACATCCTTAACTTTACCGACCTGTTCCTCCTCAGCATTGGAAAAGCCGGTGAAACTCTTGTCGGCGAAGATAGATTTGCCTGAGGCGTCGGTTGCGCCAACAAGGGCACTGCAAGCTTTATGAGATAACTTCAATTGTCCCGCATAAGATACTTACGCAGGCCCGTGGCAAACAGCGGAAGTTATCTTTCCAGATTGGAAGAACTGGAAAGGCCATAATCAGCATACGTTCTTCCGCTTAATACTTCCTGAAAGTCACCTCGGAAGCCAGTTTAGCATTGACGGGGTCTGAAGCCAAATCAATGACGGGACCATGTCCACCAACGTAGAATATCGCGTCATAGTCTGCTGCCTTGACTTCCGCCAAAACCTTTGCATTTGACAGCTTCGTCTTCACAGTATCGTCCTCCCAGAGGAACTTTTGTGCTTGCACGTCATCTTTGAAATTCTGCACGTTGTACATGATCAGCACTTAGTAGAAGGGAAGCACTACGATGGGGCTCACCTTGACGCTTCCCTCGTCAACAGGTGGATTAGGCCCCTTGGGAGCCGCGAAGTCGATGTCGAAATGAGGAGCCAGGACATAGTATGGGTGGGCAGCTTCGGGGAGGTACCAGCCCTGCACGGTGTCAGTGACATCATTCGCGATAATCTGAGAGATTACATACAGTCTGTGCGCCAGTGAGGGTCTTGTTGGCGGAAGTCAGCACGAAGAGAATCTTGCCAGTAGGCGCCATTGCAGTTGAGTGATTCGGAAAGATGAGAATTATGGATTCAAGTTGTTGCTGTTTCTGAGAATCCGCCTACGACTTTTTATACGATTACGCCATGTTGTCATAGGCGCGTCCTTTGTCGTGCATTAGTAAACCACTACATAAGAGAAAGCCCGGGGTCTACTTTCTGCCTATTGCATCCATCAAACAGACGTCGATCTTGGTAAGAGCACCGGCTATACTAATTCAACTCTGTGATTTTGCATGGAAGCAGCGGGACAAGCTACTTGGGCTTGTAAGCCCGGAGAACGAACCGAGGCCGCGTAGGCCACAAAGGATAACAAAATCCATGGAAACGGTAAAGTCTTCCAAACTGTCACCAAACGCCCAGCGTTCAACGGGGGAAAGTGTAAGCCCTAGCGCCAGTGTCGACTGAGATTTTATTCTAAACTTAAACATTCAACATCTTCTCAACTCTCGGGGACTTTGGATCGGATACGCAAAATCTATTAAATGCACATTTGTGTCATTCCCCTGCATCAGCTAAAATATTGCATGTTAAATCATAATGATCAAAGCCAATCTTATCACGCTTTGAGTAACAGGTTGAGTACTTCTTCCGCAAGCCCCTCAACTGAAGCAGGGTTCTGACCCGTTTGCGCCAAACGGTTCCGTCCTTTCATACTTTGCCCCCCAACTCCACGAGTTTATCTTCAAGCGAGCAGGGAACATCCTAAAGAACATCCATAATCCCTAAGCCTCATTCGAAAATGAATCGGGAGCTTTGCCTACCTTCACACTATCGATCATCCATTCTTCCGTGTTTGACAGTGCAGTAGCATGCCTACCTGCAAAGATTGATTTTCCATCTTCATCGACAGCTTTCACGAGTGCTCTGGCGTGAGTAAATGTCCAATCAACCCACTAGCTGCAATAGCCAATGCATCCTGGGTACATACTCAGGTCCATGACAGACAGTTGTCACTGCCTTCTTAGCTTGCCAAAACTCCGAAGCCAGCACAGCGTTCACCTCGTCAAAGCGAGGTCAAGGACCGGGCCGTGGCCCCAAACGTAGAAAATGGCTTCATGGTCGGGCGCCCAGACATCTGTCTGCTTCTAGCATAGGAAAGCTTTCCCTTGACAATGGGGCCGTTGAGGAACCTGACCGCTTTTTCGTCATTTTCAGAAGCCTGTATATGGAAAGGGCTTGAGTAAGAATAGAGGTCTGGATGGAGCCAAGGAATAGTGAGCCTACCTTAATACTAGCCATGTTAACAGGTGGGTTCGACCCTTTCGGAGGGGCTAAATCAATGTCAAAATTCGGGGATAATACCCACCTCAAAGGGTTTTTTCAGCAGAAGTGAGGACGAAGAGGATTGAAGGCATGATTCCGTTTTTCCAGTTCTGATACAGTCGGACAAACTCTTATATGAAGCTATGGCGTTAACGTTGAGGCTGGACCAATCAACGTCAAGCCTACGGTTCACTATCCGGTCGGAACCGTGCCAAGATTGAAAGTCGAATATGTAAACGATCTCAGAAGTTTCGGCTGTGTAACCAGAAACACCCAACGAAGTGAGATACTTGACCAAGGCCAAGCCATTGGACCGGTTCTTGAGTGAGAAAGGTGGCAATGATACCGCTCCGTGCTCAATGCCAAGGAACCTCACTCAGTCCCATTAGAGACTCAGTCGGCAGTATAATCAGAGTCAAGTGTGATTGCGGTTGCTCGGCCACGTAGTTCGTCGAGTAGTTGAGAAATCCGTCCTTAGAGTTGCCCGATGGTGAACGTTTGATTCCAAGTCGCGTCAACGCGTCTTTTCCAAAACGAGGCGTGTCCACGATCGTGGTGTTGGGCTACCATATCAGGACGGATCACCAGAACAGGCATCTCCTTGAATGTGAACAACCCCAGCGACATTACTATCGCACCTAAACTTGAGCTTTCCGGACAAAATCAAGATACTAGCTGAGCAAGAACGGTCAAAGGGATATACTATGTCTTCGTTCTTTGGATTGTAAGTCACTGCATCAAGTAGAGCGATCCAATCAGCGTTTCCTGACTGCGTTCTCGATGCTGGTGGTAGAGGCAAGACGCGGACGTTCAAGCCACGCAAGGATGTTCCGGAGGGGACTAAACAGTACCAGCTGAGGAAGTATGCAGAAGCTACGTTGGTGAGTTACCGAATCATTCCAGTTCCTGAAGCCCTGTTAATAGATTTGAGCGCGCAGGGATCAGGCAACCTACGAATGGCTGTTCAGCTTCCAGAAGGCGAGGACACGAATGAATGGCTAGCGGTTCATGGTGCGCTGCACTTGTTAGGCCTGCCGTTCTCGCTAATACCGTTCGATATGACCCAGCGGTCGACTTCTTCAACCACATAAATATGCTCTACGGCACGATCACCGAATTCTGTACCGCTCAAGAAGTGAGTTTTATCCTCTAGTCTGAGCCCGTCGAAATGAGTGACATTGGTAACCTCCCCAGTGTCCGCTCATGTCCGCAGGCCCAAGGTGAGTTCATTGGATACTTTTCACCCTCGTAACGAGCGCGATCACGTCCCCACCGCATACCACTCCCTCCAATATTTTCAATCGGATTCCCATGCTGACGTCTTTGCTCTCCGCCACACCTCAGGTACGAATACCTTTGGGAAGACGGCCTGAAATACAAACGGCCCACCAAGCTCCCTGCACCAGAATACGTTGACGCCCTGATGAACTGGACACAAGCCATCCTCGAAGATCAGACCGTCTTCCCCAACCGCATCGGTGTCCCTTTCCCTCGCAATTTCCGTGACACCGTCCGCACAATATTCAGGAGACTGTTCAGAGTGTATGCGCATATATACTCCAACCACTTCGATCAGATCTGTGCGTTGGGGATTGAAGCGCATTTGAATACGAGTTACCGGCATTTCTTCCTATTCGTCCATGAATTTGATTTGATTGACAAGAAGGAGTTGGCGCCGCTGGACGAGCTGAATGATGGGATTTTGGCGGAAGATGTAAAAGGGCGGTGATACGTATTAATGAATTATTGTATTTGACTTGAGGAATGCCAGGGAATGCTACATGTATCTTGTATGCCCATTACAGAGAGAGTCAAAGGCAGCAAAGCGTGTATAATGCTAGATATAATGGCCTACTTGATACAATGATTGCGACAGGATAGCGACCGGTATGGAGAAAATGAGAGGAGGAATAGAAGTACACGTGGCTGTTTCGTACCGAATGCATATTGAATTCGTGTTTGCAGAGATGCATGAATGATCGAGAAGGAGAATGTGCAGCATAAGAACCAGGTGAAAGCGATTAAGAATAAAGTTAACTTGGCCAACGGGCAGGGTCTAATGCTTTGATACAGAATGCGGGAACGAGAGGGGTATCTGGGGTTTTCATCGGCGCGAGGCGGAGAAAGTCAGGAAATCAGAAAAATGCATTGTCGACAATGATGCGTGTGTGTTCACGTCGACCTGGAATTTTTTTTTATATGGTGCGCTGATAGAGGGAAATACTGATTAGTGGGAATGCGCATATAGCCACCAAAAGAAACGTACTTTGACTATCGACCACTGGACTACCAGATTCTTGATCCGGTCATTGAGTCCACGTTTGCAATCTTGGCAGGAGAGGTGATCAGCAAGGGGGCGTAAAGCTGATTCCATTGCGCTTGTTGACAAGTCTGTCGAAAATTCGTGTGAGACATTTGTAATTCGGGCGATAGACAAGACAAACAACACACCTGGCCTGGCATCCCAGGCGAGATAGGCAGATGCCAATGCCCATGCTCTTGTGAGCTTCTTCTGTTCCATAAAGTCACACGAGGGCGTTGGAGCGTGTGGGTGTGGAGGTGGGAGTAAGACTCTTTTGAGAGCATCTGCCCGCCCAAAGTGCAGGAAAAAAAGCCTTTTGAGATAGATTGGCCCTATTGACGATGCTATTTCATCGGTAATGGTTGAGAGAGGGAATGAAAGGAGATGGGAGGACGTTGCGACGGCCAAATCATACAGGTCAAAGGATGCTGCGAGAGCATACAAGTCTATGGGGCACAAGGGGGCATGAGACAGCAACAAGTTGTAAAACGGCGAAGAATTCGCCACATAGGTTGACACTTGGAGACCGTAGAGAGGGAAGCGACGAATTGTGGCTGAAAGCTGCGGAAACGAGGGAGCATAATGAGCGCAAGAGATGTTGTAGACGGCGTGGAGTATGATATTGAGAGTTGTGGAATCGTCCGAAATAGCGATAATTTCCTGATCTTCGGGTTTTATTTGGAGTTTTGTGGCTGTTGAGAGTTTTGAGGCGAAATTATTGTCGGACGCTGCGAGTAATAACGGACGATTGACATAAAAGAAGACATTATCGGATGATAATAGGATTGTGTCCGGATTTGTGCTCAATAAATCTGCTCCAGGGTAAAAAGTAGTTGAAACTGAAACGAGTGTATTGTTTCCCTCCGTCTCTACTTGGGGGGATCCTTGGGCTGATAACGGTGGTGTCGGAATTTGCTGACGATCCTCTGAAGTCATGGACCACTCCATTGAGGTACGAAGTCTAAAGAGAAGTCTAGATTGTATACAATGACAAACATGATACTCGTTACATATCCTATGACGTCATCACTACCCTTTTAGCCGTACTGACTTTCTTTAATTCCTCCAGCACCAATTCCTCTTTCATACTCATTTCAGTCAGTTTAGTATCTAAATGCATGTTAATTTCCTGCCAAAAACACCAGTTAACCACTCACTTATTCGGTTTTCAACAGCGAGGACCCTTTCTTCGTCAAATTCCGTCACAAAACTGACAGCCACACCACCTTTCCCTGCTCTTCCGGTTCTTCCTACTCGATGGGTGTATTCTTCTGCTTCATTCGGCATATCCCAGTTCACAACCAGTCCGACATCTTCAATATCCAACCCACGAGCGCCCACATCTGTAGATACAAGCACAGGCACAACGTGTGCTCTGAACAATGATAACGAGTTCAATCGTTCCCGCTGTGTCAAGCCTGAATGCAACGCAGTACTCCGTATCTGCAGCGTCTGTAGTAATTGTGTGACATATGCGGCAGTCTTGGTTTTTCGGCAAAAGATAATCGTTGGTGGAGGTTGCTCAGGAGCCTCTTCCTCTTCTCGGGTCTTCTTTTTCTTCTTCTTTTTAGGATCTTCAGGTGGCGCGCGTCGTAAATGCAATATCGAATCGGGTGGATGGCAAAGCAGGTAGTAAAGATACACCTCTCGCACATGCGATGGAACAAGCAGATAATACTGCTCTAGTGTTGATACCGTTTCGACGCTGGACAAAATCAGTTTTGTTCACTATCATCTGCCAACATACTCACCTGTCTGTCATCCGATGAACAAAAGGCTTCTCCTTCCCTGGCCGCACAGGCCCATTCGCAACCCTCTCCACTGCTTCTGTCCACGTCGCAGTAAACAAACACGTCTGCCTCTCCTTCGGCACTTTTTCAAACAAGTACCCCAACTCGTCCGCGAACGTGGCCGTCAACAACCGATCCGCTTCATCCAACACGAGGAACTTGACCCTCCCGAGGTCCCATTCTCCAGTTTTGGACCGAAGATGATCGACAAGCCGGCCTGGGGTTGCGACAATAACGTGTGGTCGGTTGTTCAGCTCGATGGCCTGAGCTATCATATCCATTCCGCCGACGATGACGGCTGTACGGATGTTCAGCGGTGCGCCGAGAACAGCAAATTGGTCTGCTATCTGGAAGGCCAGTTCTCTGTCACCGGCATTAGTTTGTGTCCAAATCCGATCAAAGGTGTAACACACCTGGTGGGAGTAAGCACGAGTGCAAAGAGACCGTAGGGATCCACAGAAAGTCGTTGTAGGATAGGTAGGGCAAATGCAACCGTTTTACCAGAGCCTGTTTTTGCGTTTCCTATACAATCTCGACCTGCAAGCAGGGGTGGGATACAAGCAGCCTGGACCTTGGTAGGTGCCTTTATTGACATAGCTCTCAGAGCAGTAAGAAGTTGCGGTGCGATGTCGTACGAGGCGAACGAAGCTGGGGGTCTGGATGATGTCGAGGAAGATTCATTTTGCCTAGACCTTTGAGCTGCAGTGGTAGGCTTGGGTTGATGAGTGAGCCGTTGCTGTTTTGTGAGAAGAGACGAGGAGAAGCGGTCTTGGACTTGGATCCTTGAAGGTAGCTGTCTTGAAGGAATAGCCTCGCCGTCCGATTCTTCAGGGTCGTCAAAAGTTCGTGTTTCGTGACTCTCATCCATATCTTCCTCACTGCTCCCAGCCTCGCTTTGCCCCTCTGACTCATCGTCGGATTCCTCTTCCTCTTCGTCCTCATCTACAGGCAGTCTTGCACGCTTTCTCGCCCTCCCTTCCTGTGCATCCTCCGTCATCCTCATCAGATCGTCCGTGGTAAGCGCCCTCTTTTTCCCAGCCACTCTTCCACTATCCTTCGTCCCATTAGTCGCCTTAGATGTGCTTCTTGGCTTGCCGTCCTTCATTGTTTTGACCACCAAAAAGTGCTGAAGGAAAACTTCTGATCGCGGCAACTTAGGTAAACGCCGCGCAATTCCAGAGCTCGGTCCGGCATTTCCGACGCATCAGTTTGCTTCCGTTAACCTCGATGTCCAGCTTTCCTAAAACGCTATCACCGTGTTCGTGAGGCCGATACGTTCTGAAGAAGCGGCACTTCTCGGGCAGGAGCCTTATATTCGTCAGAACTCCGATGGTAGATCAATCAGCTATCGCCTCTATTGGAAGAACTGTAGATTGGCTAGGACATACGGGGATGGAGTGAAATCGGTATGAGCATTTGGGGTACATTGAACGCCACCTGCGATGGAAAGGGTTGATCAACCTGCCTGACATCTACCATGGTGATACCCATACATATATATTGGGACTAGCCCAACCACAGCTCTCAAGGAAACATGAAGAAAACCATCACTCAATTCACTGCACAAGTCGTGTCCTTCCACTCTTCTCTCCCGTTCGACACCGTGATAGCCAGACTTGACAAGGCGGTCAACAAAGCCGGATCGCAGCAGTTTTTGGCAAAATTCATCGAGAAAGTAAACAAGAAGGAGGATATACAAAGTTTCATCGACCAGAATCTTGGAGAGAGCGGGTTCCTGTTAGTAGTCTATTCATATTGTCGATCGTTCAACGGGCTAAGCGGTTCAACACAGGTACTTCCAGGATCTATACCATAACAAATGGATCAACCTTCTTCAAGCTAAACCTGCACCACGTGCAGTCGTCTATACAATTGGCAACCCTTTCATTGCTATCACAATGCTCACTCACGACATCCGTGCGGGATATCAGATTCCTCCCCGGTTAATGGTTCTCGAAGGAACGTCGGGTACACGAACTGAAAGCAAGGAAGCAGAAGAGGGCACGACGATAATATATCACCTCCCGTCGAGTGTGATGGGGTATCTAGACAGCGATGGAAGTAAGGAGGAGCTGAAGACGAAGATGCTGGCATTGGATGCGAAGTTGGAGAAGGTAGTTGCACAGATCATGGACGAGAGTGTGGAGGTTAAGTTGTAGGGCCAGCCTTGCGATTCATTAGGTGATATACAGTAAAGTCTATGCAAGTCCAATAAAGCGTCCAAAAATTTGTTTCTTTCACCATAAGAGTTCGTCAATCTCGTAACCCCAAGTCCCTAAATCCCTGAAGAGACACAACCTGTGTCGGATTAATGTCTCCGTCAACCTTTCCAGATCTTAGCAAGCTCTGAAAGTCGAATCCCCAATCATCCACTAAGCTGGTGAACAGCGAAGCATCGTAGACAGATGGAAGGCTTGTGTCCTTGCTGCTTCTCTGGGAGGTTATGTAATAAGGAGGTGTCGATGCATCCGTGAGAGTGACGGTGAACGGAGTTAACTGGAGTGAAGAGGCTTGTTTAATGCTGAGATTGGAAGTAGGAGCTTCCCGTGCAAGCGGCATTCGTGGAACTTCAGCCTCAGCTAAGATTGTAGGGACAGGCTGAGGGGACACATTGTCAAGGGGTAAACATGGTGACATCAGTGAGAGAGTTCCATCTGTGGAAGTCATGTGGAGGTGTGGTTGCTAGGCTGAGGTCGAGGGGCATGAAGAAGTCCGGCGACAGCTCCCGCAGTTGCTTAATCTCGTATGGATCAGCTTGCGGCGAGAATTGGCCAAAGTCCAACATAGGTGGTGGCATGCTCTGGGCAAATAGCATATCAGAAACAGACATGATCATTTAGAAGTATATCAAGAACTCACGAAGTCATATGGAGAGTAGATATGGGGCATGGTATTTTGGTCAGGCCTCGAAGAAGGCCGGGCGGAAGGCGGTCTCACAACCCCAGACCCATCATCAATTGCCGACTTGGCAGACAGGAATCCCATTGATGTTGAGGGGCGTTGTGGCGCACTGGTTAATGCTGGCCTAGGCTTGGAGATCCTCGGGGCCGTAGGGAAAAGTCCGGCAGACCCCATGCACGCCATGTCGTCCTTACTTGCCGGAGAAGGCAGCGGGGAAGCGTTAACGAAAGGTGACCATTTCGTCAAATATGAGATGTGCGGGGAGGATGAGGAATATGCGCTAGGTGGTGGTGGCACCATTAATGACGACGGGGTAAGAAGCAGGGGTGTGCTGGGATTTGATGAACATGTGCATTGAATCCCTATGCAATGCTGGTGCCATTGATGCTGTTGAGTACTCGGAAGCCATTGGGAATTAGCATGTACGGGGGAAACTCCCGCACCTCGCCTCTGGCGAGTGTGATGTTTCGATGGCACCGGTGGCCCATTGAGGTTCGTATATTGTTCGCGGATGCGCCGTATCCTCTCTTCTGGGCCTTCTGCCCCATTAATATGGGCGGCTTGGAGTAGGCGTCTCCCCCGCTTCGTGGCTCGAGGAGAAGGCGTAGACTTGTAATCGGGATATCGCTGCTGATGTTCGACCAGAGCTGCCCGAGCTTTTGCTTGCCACTTCTCCTTTTCGATAGGCGAAAAGAGATTCCAGCACTTCCCGGTGATGCGACTGAGGTTCTGCTGACGGCGTTCCACATGCTCGGGGATTAATCCACGCTTCAGGAAGTCAGACCGGAACAGCATAAACGCGTTGGGAGGACGGGAGATACGAAGGCTAGAATTAGGTGTAGAGAGAATGGGTTCCACTATCGCAGAAGGAGTGGTTTGAGGGGGTGATTGCACCGTTTCTGGGTTCGGAGGATATTCTTGACCGGTCATTTCGAAGAAGAAATCGTGCAAATTGTAATTAGTGACATATTCTTTTGGAGTGGATGAGAATGGAGGTTGCGGAATGGTGTAAACATCATCCAGACTCGATTCTTCGGTAGGACCAGGCATTGTGAGTGTTGCATGGGTGGCACAATTTTGAGGGAGTGGGGCACCGCTATTATCAATATTGGAGGCGTCTGGACGAAAAGTAATTGAGCGAGCGTTAAAGCTGATGCAAAAAAAACAAAGTTCTTACCGCCTGAGAGCATTTTCTTTTGATCAAAGGGGAAGTCTAAGAGATCGGAAGATTAACGGGGAAGGTTATTAGAAGGTCTTGATAAATTCTGGCGAGAAAGCATCCAGGTTTTTATATGCAATCAGCACCCCAAGTCCATATAAAGTGCAGTAGACCGCCATCAGCATGAGGCAATCTCAAGAAAGGGCATCTAGGCGCAGTGAAAGGAATTTTCGAGGAGGGTGTCGGTCACGTGACGGTGAATACAACAATTCCCAAGTTATCGAACTTATTCGCCCCAAAATGATGCAAAGTCCGGGCAAACGGCTACACATGTAGATCAAATGCAAGCGCGGCATAGCAAGAAGGAACAGTTGTCGTTTGAAGATTGGGGAGAGAGTCATGGGGCGAACCACGATGGACCGACGGGACCTGCGCTTAGCTTGATTACATTGGTATCGTGGAATTATATGCGTTCTAAGATATGTCTTCTATTTGTTCTAGTCTTCTGGATAGTGGTGATAAGCCACAAATAAAGTCCATGAATCAGAATCCATGCTCACCTAAAATAACAATATGAAATCAGGCAGATATCCATTGCACATCGCCAGCTGCTTTCCTGACGCGATTCATGACAGCGAGCCCCTCTCGGTCCTCTGTAATACCCTCAATGAGGATTCGATCAACGCTATCGCCCTCTAATGAGAGGAGACCATTGAATAATCGCTGAGCAGTGAGTGAGGGTTCATCAACAGGACCAAGGTGATACGACACCCATTGCACGCCTTCTATCTTTGGCAGCTGGGTCCAGAGCGAGGAGTCTGATGGCGCCATGATACCAATCTTAGAGGGAGACGTATGTTTGAAGGTATTGAGATAGGAGGCAACGGTGGGAATGGCTTGCGCAGTTGAGGTCTGGGAGGAATGGAGGAGAAGAGTGACAGGCACAGCTGGAGAGTAATGTCGGTATTTCATTCCGGGGGTGGTGGGTGCAGCCTCCATAGCCTCATCCTGGTAATCTCTGCGGTGCACCAGAACCTCTGGAATGGCCACACCCTCGCCCATTTCCTCCTTCAAAGCTCGCTGTATATCTTCTACCGTAACCCCTCCTGGACGAAGAATCCGAATCCTGCCATCTTCCTGCAACCCATCCACCACGGTGCTCTCCAGGCCGACGCTACATGGACCACCGTCGAGAATGACGGATATCTTTCCAGTCAGGTCGCGGAATACATGCTCAGCTTTGGTTGGACTTGGTTTTCCCGAGCTATTCGCGCTAGGAGCAGCCAGCGGGACGTTGCCTATGGCGATCAAAGCTCTTGCAACTGGGTGAGAAGGCATTCGGATGGCTACGGATGGCTGTCCAGCCGTAATAATCGATGGGATTAAATCGGGATCCCTTGGAAAAAGTAGAGTCAACGGCCCCGGCCAAAAGTGCTTGACGAGAACTTGATAGGTCTTTGGCATGACATAACCCCCCGGGAGGAGTGTGTTGAGCATAGAGAGAGAGGAGACATGTACAATCAGTGGATTGTCTGCTGGTCTTCCTTTGGTCTCGAATATCCGCCCAGATCCCACTGCACTCAGTGCAGTCCCACCAAGCCCATAAACAGTCTCTGTCGGGAATGCTACTGGTTCCAGCAGATCCACCAGGTGATGTGAAGCAATCTTCAGTGCATCGAGTGTTTCCGAGTCATTTATCTCGGGATATTCGTCTGCCGACCTAAAGCGAATCGAAGATGGCTCACACTTGAGCACACGGGTCACTACAGGCGGCGACATGAATCTGTAGAGCGTTTGGTGAATCGTTCGCCAGACTTCGAGGAGAGCTGATGGTGTCCACATGAAAAGTTTGTAAATCATGTTGTTCCTTATTTGGATAATATTGGAACTCATTACTTGAGCGATACAATATTACGGACGACCAGAAAAACGTATTGAACGAGATATTCACCGTTCTTCTTCGGCTTTTGGCGTGAGTGGCATGTCCAATCCTACTCTGCGCGCTGTTGCTTTGACTCTGTCCTGTGCTGAGAAGTCGACCAGAGGGTTGTACCGGTCAATGAGCTCCTGCATAGTCCTGTCAGACTCATATTAATACTTGGTACCGTAAACAGACAAACCTTGTACTGTCTTTGAGACTTCAAAAACAAAAGAGCATGGTCAAGGTCCCTCAGAACAGTCGGGTCCTGGGACTGCTGGTATTTTGTCAATATTGAACGAAAACTCTTCTTCACAGTTTGATTGGGTTTGCGAGGTGCAATTGTCTATGCGTTGAAATGAGAACGGGTATAACAATGACCCCAATACAGAGACTTACTGATTTCCTCAGCTCCCGAAGGATCCCTCTATACAGTGTTGCATGCTCGGACAACATATTCTCTTTGGCCAAGTCCCGTCGTGAACTCTGACAAACTCTCCGGTCTTCCAACACCACGTGGTGGGCCAGGTCCAAGTTGCCGAAATTTGATCGCACTAGATTTGATCTTCGACTGTCGCCTACTGTGGCCCACAAAACATTGTTGGTCGCATTTTCATAATGCTAGTGCTTTCCTTCGGTGGCCATGACTATCTAACAATGGCCTAACTATGGAATGTCAAAGCGATCTATCAGCTCCTCTTTAAAAGGTGTGCCCTCACTAACAACAGTACCGAAACAACTTTTGATACTCCTTGCTCGTACCGTTCCCCCCAATCCTTTCAGGGAAGCATGGCTCGGTTTGCTTGTCCCACCGGCAGCACCTATAGCGCCATATCTAGCGAAGTGGTGAGTACCATCCGTTGGGCTCACTCCTCCTTATTCATCCGCCCGCAGTCTTGTCCTGCCAAGAAAGCTGGCGTTCGTGTACCACCTAAATCGTTGAAGCGTGAATCTTCGATTACAAGGAGGGAAGAACGTCTTTCATCGGCCAAAGAAGCCAAGAAGAAAGATGAAGCAAGGAAGAAGCAGGAAAAGAAGGAAAACGAGTTCCCCATCGTCTTCGTTGGAAATGTGGGTGTTTACTTGATACTCGGTGAACTATGCTCAACCAGAACATCGCATTCCTTAGCTGATGTCCGGTATAACTGCCACAGAATTATCAGACCTTTTCTTCGCGCAGTGTGGCCGGGCAAACCGGATTGACATACGCTGTAGCTACGGTAATGCCACTGTTCCTAGCTCTGACTCTACTACAGCCGGTCGTCGTTACGCCAGTCTCTTATGGAGAAACTATACCTCTTATCTAAAGGCTCTCCGACTTAATGGCAGAGTTTTGCAGGGCCGCCCTATTATCGTAGGTCGTTGTCACTTCCCGACCGTATGGTCGCACACTCATGTTCACTCAAAGGTGACCATTACCCCTGGAGATCTTCCGGAGGTCAAGGACCTGGTGCTAGGTTCGTCTTTCCCTACTCATGTTGATTGAGTTGATCTGTGGATCCGCTAACCGCCTATCCAGGTCGTATTCAAGAACGAAATCAAGCGGCCATACCTCGTCATCTACAACAGTAAGCGACTATGTTGCCATCTTGTCTTATGCACGAGTCATTGATAGCTCTATTGCAGCTGTATAAGAGAGCCCACGCTGATAATTGCCCCCACGAGGTCATCATCTTCCGAAGACCTTGAAGCGACTAACTCAGGCTGATGGATTGCGATAATACGAGTAGAATGACAGTTAACCTGATCCTATGTACATGCTATGTTATCTATGAAAGTCACCATGATTCTCGGCCTAGTAGAGTACGCTAAAGGCCCATGCCGTTATGCCACAAACTCCGACACCCCGGATGTTTATGTTGGCAGGTACCGTCACCCAAGTTGATCTTGGACCACATTCTCAGCACTTACACTGAGGCGAATTTGCTTCACAGTTTCAGGCAACCGTAGCTGGAGAGCGCTGCATGACTGATCAACTTGCGTGATACTATGTAAGAGACTTGTTCTTTGAAACTATCAGACTTTAGCGGCTTACCAACCACAGTAATACGTGTGGTCAGTTCCCCTTTGTGACCCCGGTTGCCGCAAGTCAGTTGCCACTAGTCGAACGATGGAGAGGCCTGCGACGTTAAATCCTGCGTCCATGCCTTTCTTTCCTGGAGCGTTCAGAGGCGACTCAGAGAGCAGCGGGAGAAGTATGGGGTATCAAAATCAAGGGTTACACGAGCTGGATCGCGCTTCCACGTCCACCCTGTCTATATCGCCTTCCGACTATCGATCGGTCAAAAGCTCTCCAAGCCCCCCATCCGACTACAAGTCGCATCCAAAGACAGGCTCTGAAGCAAGCATATGGACGAACGAAAATCCCTTTGGCGGACGGCCGCCCAACGACGCGAATAGATTGCCCCGTGGCTTTGAACACCCAACTTCAAGGGAGGGGTTCAGGTCAACAAGCATAGAGGCTTCGTCCGACTCTGATAAGGCTGAGGTATCCAGTATACGTTCGGCCGGAACAAGTGGCCAGATGCCGACGTCTTTCTTCACGCCTTCCCAGCGTAGTCCTGAAGGCAAGGCCACTCCCCCAGTCTCAATCAACCCCGGTTACTACAACGGACCCAAATCAACGTCCCCTGTATCGTCATTGGACTCCGGGAGTCAGTTCACGAACCCTCCAGATAGGCAAACACCGAGCTTTGAGGCTCAACTCAGGTCATCGCCGGCTATCTTAGATATCCTCAGCCGCATCGCCCAGTGCGAGCGGTTCACGGGTGAAATCCAAAGAGACCTGAACGAAGTGCATCGCAAAGTCAATTTGCTCCTAGAACGCTCTCTTGATGCACAACATGCCCAACCTGAATTTAAAGATCCCTTCGCATCCAACAAACCCAACGGAGCCAGCTTTGCTTCGCCACCTTTGGGCGGCCCACGGCCTTCCATTAGTGGTATTGCACCAAACCAAACTGTTCCTGGGGACGATATTTCCACGATTTCTGCACGAC
Organism: Clitopilus passeckerianus; assembly: GCA_944990035.1. NCBI lineage: Eukaryota > Fungi > Basidiomycota > Agaricomycetes > Agaricales > Entolomataceae > Clitopilus > Clitopilus passeckerianus. Next base: position 67,405 of record CALYLX010000038.1, on the reverse strand, counting down.
TAAATACCTTAACGAGCTCCGTCGGGCAATTGCTCGCCATACAGACGCAACAAATACAAGCTACAAATGAGATGCGCAGCAACTCAATTGTTGGTCCTCTAGGCATGGGTATGCAGCCTGGCGACCAAACGCCTATAGGACCCTTGTCTCCACCTGCACCACCAATGATGGGTCATGGGCTTCCTCAACGCCCCGAACAACGACCTCAAGGACGGCACCCTGGGCCGCCTATGCGAACATGGTCGTCTGGGACCCTCGATATGCCTATCCGTGGTTCAGAACCAAATATCAATCGACCAGGTATGATGTCTAGAGACAAACGCCAATCAGTAACCACGTTGCTTCGGCGTGACTCTTCTAGCGTGAGTGAACTTGACGTTTTTCCTTCGTAAACTCCCTAATGTGATTTTACTTTGACAGATCCTTGATCTGAATGGTGACTCCATGGGTGGCACTTCGCGTGATGGAGGACCTATGATTACGAAGTGGGAGCAATTATCGCTTTCGCCGGATTTGTTGAGATCCTTGAACAAGTTCGGGTAAGCACAGCTAATCATATGTGATCATGCAGCTCATTGTTTGAGGTTAGCGTTGGTCCACCAAACAAGATTCAGCAGCGTGCCCTTCCTTTCCTCTTACGGGGTTCGGATATAATTGCCCAAGCACCTCCTACCCAGGAGCGTATTGCTGCGTATGTTATCCCTGCCATTCAAATTGCGGTATCGCACACGTCGAACCGACATCCCAACCGCGGTCCTATCGTAGTCATGATCTCAACCACAGTCGATCAAGCCACTCAAGCCCAGCGAATGATTCGCGACCTTGGAGGTCCAATTGGGGTCAAGTCTGCTCTCGGAGTCGGCGCGACATCGAGCAATACGGAACTTACGCAAGAACTCAGGCTACTTCAACAAAGTATGCCCCACATCATTTGTGGCACGCCGCAGAAACTGCATGGCCTGTTCACGAGTCCAGGAGGACTTATCGGCTCTGAAGTCCGATTTTTGGTTCTTGACGAAGTAGATCAGCTCATTGCTCGAAACCTCCACGATTTCGTTTTGAACATTGTGAAACTGTTACCTGCACCTCGCTCTCGCCCCCCAGCCGGTACTCCCGTTCCCGGATCCTCAAGTAATCTACCTCAGATCCCTCAGGAGCCTGGCAATGGGATAGTGTCGCCACTTCTTAATCAGGGACGCAAATTTTCTGTAGCTCCTGGGACCTCTCCCATTCCTCCTGACGCTTCCGTCAACGCGAACGGTGTGGAACGTCAGACTGCTCTCTTCTCGAACACCGTCCCACAGGATGTTCTGAATCTCGCCACCACCATCCAATTGCGGGAGCCTGTGAGAGTCCTCGTTCGCCGAGATGGAAATGTGACCTCCACGGAAACCAATCAAGGTTCCCGCGGCCTCCGACAATTCTACCTTTACCTTGCATTTACAGCAGGTGGTCGTGCGGAACCTGGATCAGCCGCCCCTGGAGGAGGTCATGGCATTATTGGCTCCGGTAGAGGCGCCACTAGCGCAGAAACCACACAGGCTCGAGAATGGAAATTGGATGCCCTTGCTGACCTTTTTGACGATGTGGATGTTTCCCAAGCCATTGTCCATGTTGGTGGAATGACTTCTCTAGAATCCGTGGCGTACAAATTAGCAACCCGGGGGTTGGAGGTCATTTCCCTGGTGAGCCTCTTGTAATGCTCGCTCCTATATGCGCACCGTACTCATCTATCCATAGCATAGCGACATGAACACGGCTGCCAAGTCTGCAGCGCTCAACAAATTCAGGTCGGGAAACGCCATGGGTGGACGCCAACCTGCTTCCAAAGTGCTTATAGTATACGATGTTCAAATCAAGCCTCCTGAAGTTTCTCATGTCCCTCTTATCATCAACTATGGTGAGTACATGTCTTTAGTCGATCAAGTGGCTTCTGACCCCACAACCGCTATAGACCTACCAAAGGCTGTTGAAGAATACGCGCATCGAGTTGCCCCTGCCATTGCACACAACTACAGCCGGGCCGGCGTCGTTGTTAATTTCGTGACTGCTACTGGAGGCGATGTTGAAATGTTACGTTCCATAGAATGTTTCTATAAGTGCGTACCTCTTTCCTGCTCTTACTTCAGAAAGCTAACTATATCTTTACCTGTAGGATTAAATGCGTGAGTAAAGCCAACAAGATCTCTGACCTATGACTGATTTCTGACAAACATGTTTCAAGCCTGAAGTTCCTATGTCTCTTCGTGATATTGTTTAATCGCATGCAAGCAAATGCAATCACCTTTCAAGCTGCCACTGTATCCCTACTAGCTTTCTGTGTTTCTGTTACCCTTCTTGATTCACAAATTATAGCAATACGTCTATTTGTTGATACCCTCCGAGATACTGTCACATCTACACCATTTGTTTCGATATCCTCCCTTCTGTGTCCTTATTACCCACTAGTTGCTTTGACCATTGTAAATCAGCCTTTCGTCATTCTGCCTTCATCGGATCCATATTATGTCGTAGCTATACTGGAACAACCAAGACTTTTATTGTACCATCTTCACTGCAGCTCGCCAGCATTGTCGATGCTTCGGATGACGGTCTCCATGACAGGCGGTGTATCTGGTCAATATGTGCCGTCCTGTTGCCCGTACAGATTCAGCGAGGTTCGGTAACCGTGACAACAGGTATCTCACATTGGAGGGAAAGTGCAATCGTGTTTCCAACCCTGGATAGCCTCTAGGCTGTTCGAGTAAATCAAGATTTCGCCGCTCTCTAGACCGATAGCAACTCGTCTCCTGTTCATATGTAAGCGTTAGGACTTCACCCGCTATTTGTGAGTGAGGAGCCTACCTGTACGTCGAATGCCCAGGTGCGATCGCTACGGCTGTGGCTGCCGACTCTGTCTTGATCGTCTCAGCAGCTTTCCAGACGTCTCCACCTTCCCCTTGCCAGATTCTGACCTGGAAAACTTGTTCGCAACCAGGCTCTTTGCAATAACCCAAGACTCACTGTTTTGTCTCGAGAAGCTGTCATGAATAGATCTGATTCTGCAGACCAGGCACAGTCCCAAATTATCCTTCCATGGGATTTATCTGCTGCCACAGGAACGAATCCTAGCGAGAAAGTATGAGTAGAAGTTTGGTTACAATCGCATATTCCCACAAACCTTCATTATTACGCCTTGCAAACAACCTCCAACTTCGATCCCGAGACACCGAGAGGACATATTTCTCGTCCGGGCTGAAAGCTATTCTTGTTACTGTCAATGAATGGCCCCCAAGCGGTTGACCAATGAGCTGATAATTTGCAGCGTCATGTACCCGGACAACGGCATGCTCTGGAGTAGATGCTTTGCAAGCCGTGGCAATCATTGTTTTCTTGGGTGAGACTGCCAGGGAGATAGACTGCACGGGATTGTCAATAAGAACAACCAGTGAGTACATGGTGGACGTACCTCGTATCCATGACCGAAAATCTTCTCGATTTCGGGCCATAAGGTTATCTGTGCGAGTTCACCTTCAAACGGACACTGTTTTGTTGCGACGCTTCCTGCAAGTTCATGCGGGGATGCTTTGACCTCTGTCAGGAGCGGAAACAAACGATTTATCCAAGAGTTCCTACCTTCCTGTGTAGCTTTATTGGACAACCCAAGCGGAGGGACATTTGCAGCAGCGGGCCTTTCGTGCTGCAACCATTGTCAATACCGATTTGTAACCAATTCAAACAAAGGTGCTTGCCTCCTTTTCACTGAACTTCGCGACCCCCAACGACTCCGCCAAGTCTACAAAACCGCGAGGACCTTCAAATACACGAGCTACCTTCTCGTCTGCGATACTAACGAACTTGAGGGGGTCCAGAAACGCGGCGTCGATGAGGTCGTAGCCATGAACTTGAGGTCGAGCGACTTCGTGCCAAACAAAGCCACTTGGACTGCTGGTGGATGGGATCTCCCCATGAATCCTGGTCGTTTGATCAACGCTGCTTCATATGTTAGATATATGCGAACAACGTGTGATTGAATGAACATACCCAGTTGATATGAGATACTTCCCATCAGGACACCAATCTAAGCCTTTGACGGGGCCGCTGTGACCACCAATGGCACCAGCTTCTGACCATTTCTCTTCGTTGACATCTTTTGTATGCACTGTATTTGCCCACCTTCTCCAGCCACCAGACCAACCGCATGCCAATACATGAGTGCCATTTTCTGCCCAGAGTCCACTAATGAATCCACCGAGCCTTTGGCCGCCGATGTCACCAAATCTTTGTCGGTTTATCCAGAGGGATGCGCCTCCAGAGCCGGAGGGAGGCTTTACGGTTGAGGGAGACCATAGGATAACAGATGAATCCGTAGATGTGGACAACAGTGTAGGTACAGAGGCGTCGCATGCGGGCCGCCAGGCAAGTGAAGTGATACCAGCATCGTGACCAATGAGAAGAGCATCAAAGGTTACAGAGAATTGCCGAGAACTTGTACGAATGATTGAGCAGAAAAAAGGTGAGATAACTAACAGATACTCACCTTTCAGCGTCAGTTCTGACGGTCAGGATATGACGTTTCAAAGAGATCTGCCTTCCTCCTTCCTCTGCCTCTCCCATGTCACCGAGCGATGCTTCAAAGGCGTCTAGTAGATCATCGCTCCCGGCATTTTCAGACGTATTCTTGACGATATTCCCGATGTTCCAGAGACGGATCGTAGCATCTTGTGACCCCGAAGCAAGAACGAGGGGTTGATCATCCGAAGTCGGGGGATAGAAGTCGAGTGCTTTTACCCAGTCTTCGTGGCCCGAAAGCACTGCAGCATGGACAAACTAAAAGGTTGAGGATCCATCCGCACTTATGAATCAATGCACCTCACCTTGAGCTCAGAGCGTACCCAGAGGTGAATGTTACGATCGGTTTCTGCAACAGCCAAGACAACGGCTACCAGATGAAATAAGCAGCTGTTCATCAGATTAAAGGAGAGGCTACCTACCAGAAGAATTAGGTAATTGGGCAAAAGCCAGGGCCAGGGGGTACCTGCCGCCCAGCGAGAGAGTTTGCTCTTCCACAAATTTATCTACAAAATGAGGTCAGTCGAGTCGTCGTGATGTCTGGTGAAGGAACCGACCTCCGTCTGTGCTCTCTGAGAGATTCCAGATTTTGATTGAAGCGTCGGATGAGCCCGTAACAAACCACCTTGCCAGTATGCATAGGGAGGAAACAGCCTTTGAATGTGCTTGAACTTTTGTAGACATTTTCCACTGTGATGCATTGAAGATTCAGTCACAGCTTCCAAGGCGTTTGAAACAACCAAGACTGACCACTCCTTCAACTTTCCGCCATAGAATTAATACACCCTTGTCATCTGCACTGGCGAATGCCTCATCAGACAGAAAGCATACACAGGCAACTAGCCCTTCATGACCAGGTATAGTCTCGAAGATGCCTCGATCGCTCTCATCCTATTCTCTCCACCGAAAATCAATCATGGCATTCAATCTTTTGTCGCAGGAGAACCCACAGTGACATTCCAGAGCGCAATCAGTCTACCGGAACCTATGGCGACAAGCGAAGACCTGGACGCATGAGCGGCATGAGGAAACCTATTGGTCGCCGCTGCGATATACGCTGTGGTTGCTGTGGTTGTGGTCATGATCTAACCGGGTCTTGACTCAAAAAAGTTGAGCAGTTACGTAAATCATCGTTTCGTTTGCGTCAATGACCATCCTCGGCATCGGGGTCGACGTTGTTCATGTTCCTCGGATTGCGGCTCTGATACGGAGGCGAGGCGATAAACTCGCAAAGCGTGTTCTGAGCCAAGAAGAACATGGCCAATGGCTGAAGTTGGCAGGTCCAAACGTGACAGAATCAGATCGGGCGAAGTTCATGGCGGTCAGGTATGGCAGCTCACGTTCTGTAGTCCCATATACTCACTATTGCGTAGATGGAGCGTGAAAGAAGCGGCATATAAAGCAGTGTACCCAAATGTGCGTCCAGTCTGGAAAGATCTGACATACTGTGGCCTTGTGGAAGGTCGCAAGCCATCTCTGCGTCTTCAAACCGCGTCAAATAATCGTCGAAATGCCAACGGCTCTCATATTGGCAGAATACATGTATCCGTCAGCCATGACGGCGACTACGTCTTTACTTCTGTGCTTGTTGAAACAACGGATTCGCTCTAATTCATTTGCTTTATTGCGACTATGGCTGAGGCCACCAGTCTGGCCACCAATGCGTTGCTGTCCAAACGTCCTCCCCCCCTTCAGATGCGTCAAAGTCAAGCCTCATCTGCCCCTTCTCTACACCCTCTATTTGCTCGAGGCGCATCAAAGCCAGCCCAACACCCTGTTGTGATGTCAACAGTTTTCCGGTTCCTCGAGGACGGGGTCTGCGGCCCTCGCTTCCAGGTTGTTGAATAACAGTTGGACGGAGGTCAAGGTTAGGAGCAAAGCTTGGCATGTTTTGTGGTACAGAATGCAAGCTGTGTTATGATCAGCTGCGGCGCATTGAGGAGAAGTCAGGCTACGTACCATTTGTCCGGCCGATGGATCACCACAGGCAGAATGCGCTTACGAACCACGCCGGTGTGGTATGTTCTGACAGTCAGCTCTTGACCAACATAGCATCCTTTCCTGAAGTTTACTGGGAGAAAATGAGAACGAATTAGCAACATAACGAAATGCATGACCCACTTGCGCCCATGAGATCCAGGTTGGAGTCCATAGGGAATGCTTGCATTGGTGAAATGTCGACCTGCCCCTCCGGCACGCCATGAAGTATTCGATGCAGAGTATAAGCATCCGAAGCGAGACTGTCATGGTCTGAAGCCTGTTGGGCTGCATGCCCGTTAGATTCCGCAACCAAGTTGAACGGGAGAAGATAAACATACGTTTCTCCCCCTTCCTCACAAGCAGGCGCTTTCCCATCCCCACTGCTCTTCTGTCCAAGATGGAGAGATCATCTGAGCCCCATGGCCAGTCCTCGCCTTCCCACTTGGGTTCTGTTGCCCCGCTTCGAGCCCAGGTCCAGTGACGGACTGGCTCATGTATAGAAGAGCCCCAGGCTCCCCACACGTCATATTGGTCCGATACATCCCGTATCTTGACTTTTGACCTGAGGACGTAGCGCTTCATTAAGGCGAGGAGTGGTGTAGCTTCTGAGGGTCTTGGGTCATAGTCGAGTAGGTAATCCTGTCCTCCCTTCTCATTCTGGGTGGTATAAATGAACACATCGTACTCCACTCGTCCCTGTAAGTAAGGGATATATCCTATGAGTTGCAAGCTTCGGGAATAGGATAAAACTCGCGTACCTGTGCATGCAGAAATGCTGAGTAGAACGGACGCTTCACAGGTTGATGCACGGTTCCCGCGATGATTCCATGGAGAAACTCAGATGCCTGAGAACCAGAGATTGAAAGAACTTCCCTATGCGGAACTGGAGCTACAGTAGGAGTATAACGAACTAAAGTTCGTAGACTTGGGGGTAGCGGCATTGTCGAATCTCAGGAAGACCTCACCCCACGTGATGCCTGATTTTGCTTGAATCCCGACGGCCACCTCGTCTCCCGCCGAGCTCTTTGACAATGTCCTCTTCGTGCCAGAACCTCATAGTTGCGCTCAAGGAATGCCTTATGAAGTCGGACTGCGTTGTTAAGGATGGGCGGCTACCATCTGAATGCCTCAAACATCACGCAGACGAACTACCAATGGACTGCCAGTCTCTCCGGAAGGCTACATTTGAGTGTAAACGGGGCATGGTAAGTCCTGCACTTCTATAGAAGTGTTTACTTTGCCTAACTACCTTGCGTGCAGCTTGACATGCGGAAACGGTTTAGAGGAAATATCATTGGTTCACAGGCGGAATACACGACCTCGTCCTCTACGAAATAGGCATGACACTGTTTGCCTGACCTGCCCGAACCCCCTATGACTACTCCGAATGCTCTATAATCATCTATCCCACCTAATACAATCCGCTGTCGGGCACTCCGTCCCACATGGTTCTATCCATAGATCGCTGATTCAGCCAAGCTTGGTAACCGAGAGTTGGTCCAGCTGACATCCTGATAAATACGGAATTTCCCAAACCTACACTCTTATGCAGGCTATAAGAGGAGGCACGCGCCTCTTACATTCGTTCAGAACAAACAACTCCGCTTTCTTACCGACTTCACCTCTCCTACGAAGAATGTCTCAAACCACTAAGCCTTTCCTTCTCTACTTCGCTGGAACTCCGAACGGATACCAACCAACTGTCCTTCTCGAGGAACTGAAGGCTGTCTATCCTGGCATTGAATATGAGTGAGTAACGCATGCCGTTCTCGAGTCGAATATGCATTTACTCAACCAATCGATAAAGTATCGAGAAGATTGATATCTCCAAGAACACGCAGAAAGAGCCCTGGTTCATCAAGCTCAACCCGAACGGTCGTATCCCCGTCCTCGTTGACCGTAGCAGGGACAACTTCGTAGTCTTCGAGACGGCGGCCATTCTCCTCTACCTCGCCCATAACTACGACAAAGAATTCAAGTTCTGGTTCGACCCCGCCAAGGATCCCAACGCCTACAGCGAACTCCTTCAATGGATCTTCTTCACTCATGGCGGCGTCGCTCCCATGCAGGGACAATCCAACCACTTCAACAAGTTCGCGCCTGAGGACATCCCCTACGCAAAGAAACGTGAGTTGACCTCAATTGACGTGATTCTGTAAAATCACAGGTAAAATATGACGTGCTCATGGTACCATCAGGTTATCTCGAAGAGACCAAGCGTCTATATGGGGTTCTTGAGATCCGCCTAGCTGACCGAGATTGGCTCGTCGGTGAAGGAAGGGGCAAATTCTCGATTGCTGATATCAAGGCTGTCCCCTGGTACGTTTACCTTGTGTCAATATTCGCAGTATGGAACGCTGACCGTCATCTGTAGGGTCAAAATCCACAAGTTTGCTGGTGTTGAGAGTTTGGATGAGTGGCCACGCGTGAAGGACTGGGTTGAGCGTACTGTTGCACGTCCTGCCGCTAGGGCCGGCTTCGATGCGGGCAAGGCCTGACTTGACGGGAACAACGCAAATGTGAAACTCTGAAATCAATTGTAATTGTAGCCTGCCTAATATACACCCATTGAAGTCCTTTCATCCTCTCCAATTTCCTTAGCTTGTTGTATAGCTCTGTGGACCGCTTCTCGCGTACCCATCCTTTCTAGCCACCCCTGAGAGGAAGGTGCAGGTTAGTAACAGCAAGTTCCGATGATCCAACACTTGCCTGAAGACTGGGCCACTGATGCTCGAGACTTTCAATCCCGGCACGGCGATGTAGACGAATCCTACACACCGTCAGATCATAGGACCCAGACACAAGGAAGAAAGCATTCACCAAGGATACGCATTGATATCTGCTATGGTGCACCCTTTCGGGCCGCCTACCAGCCATGGACGTGTCTGCAGCACGTCATTCATAACCGTATATAGTCTTTGTGTTTCCTGTTGATATCCTGAGCGGGTGAACGGGGTCAGCTTGATGCGTCGAACGCGATCGGTTGGGATGTTCCTTACTCTCTTTCGCAAAGGGAACATCATCAAAGCAGTAGTGTCTGAAATAGTGAGCTGGTAGCAGGGGGTTAGGTCTACTGTGTGTATGTTTTGGGTAGAGAATGCCCACCTTGAGTTTGGGTGGGGCCAAGATTCCCGTGCTGTGGAATATTGAGCTGCATTCCCTAGAATTCAAGATAGCCATACGTACCGCCCAAAGAACCCATTGAATCATCGAACTGTGTTCCTTTGGATGCTCTCTAGGGTCATATGTGAACGACTTCCTCCTATCGTATTGTTCAAGGTAGAGAAGAATGGCTGCACTCTCGAAAATTGGGAAGTCTTCTTTGAGTTTGTCGATGAGGACCGGTATCCTCCCGTTGGGATTTAGTGCAAGGAAGTCTACGCTCTGTACGCCTGGTATCAGGGTAGAAGTATAACAATAAGAAGTGATAAAGCACCTGGTGCTCCTTGGCTGGGAGGTTTACTTTTTGTATCCTGCACAGTGTCAATGGAACAGATCTCAGCAGTACAACCTGGAAGTATAATGAAATCCTGACTGTAGATCAAACACCTCTGGATCTTCATTGAGCAGTTCTTGAGCATAAATAAGGACTTTCAAGCCATTGGGTGTTAGGTGGTTCGTCTTCAAGATGAATTCACCTTTCTGAGGGCGGACAGGGACGGGGGGAGTCTGGGTCCTTGGTGTTCCGCCATAACTGCCCCTTCCACTTGCAAGACCACCACCACCACCACTTTCCTGGTGGCGCTCGGTACGATCGCCTCGATCCCCACGATCCCCTCTCTCGGGTCGTTCACGTTCGCGTTCACGCTCGGGCGCAGGATTTCCAGAAAGGCGCCCGAAGCCAAGCCGACTGGACATAGACATGGGGGATGTATAGCTAAACGCGTTCGAAGCCAAAGCCATCAAACGAGCTCGGGGTCGATCAAGAAAGTGGCAAAGTGAAATGCCAATAATTTATCGTGGTAATTGCGTGAAAGTCGTGTAGGTACGTTATAAAAGGTCGTAAAGATCGTAAATGCCAGCTGTCATGATACAGATAAAGATGACGTTCCGGGAAGCCGTCAATTGTTCAAAGCACGTCTTGTAGTTGGGTTGAAAGCAATGTAGCCATCACCAACACAAGCAATCCGCCCTGGACCACGTTTCGTCCAACTGCACGGGACGTAGGCGTTGGGGCTGGTGCGGTAGGCGTCACGTCTCCGTTCGCCTCAGAAACGTTTCCAAGTAGTGTGCTTGAAAGCGCGCAAACTTTCCGCATCCCACTGATGATGCTTGGCAGCTCGTTAATCTTGTAGTTGAGAATATCTTCCTGGTTCGTCCTGATAAAACTACAGCCAATTTAGGAACGACTGGTACCGGAAGTTCGGCAGATCGCGTACCAGTCTGCACATTGGGGATAAACAGATTGGAAAGTATCTGTGCAGGCGCATTTTATGACATCGATGAAGGCGCCAGGATTGAAGATGACCTGAGAGGACATGTTGAGGAATACGCAAATTTGACGAAGAATGTATTTCACCATTGTAAAATTGGCAAGGATAGGGCAAGCTGCAGCACAGCTATTAATACTATCGTAGTTCTGAAAGCCGATGTTAGCCTAGACACCTGGCCGTCAGCATTTTAGCTACCGTAGAAGAGAAAGGCGACGTACCAAGGTGATAGAAGTGAGCCTGTTGGCCCCAGCTACTCACCTGGGCGCAGATTGGGCATGAGTTAGGTGTATCAGGGAAATACGGCTGCGTTGTTCGGATAGCAAGATCAGACTCTGAAGAAAAGAATGTGGAAGCTGGAATCGCAGAGACGACAGAAAACCAAATGATTGCAAAGAAAATCGTTAAACGTGTCATGATCATACTGAACGCTGTCCAAGGAGCCTCTAACGGTGACCAGAGATCATACGATGTCATTCAGCCCTTGTTATATAGACAGCCATTTGCAGCAGGAGGCCATATGACCAGCGACCAATGGCCGTCATGGCAGAACCCATTTAGGAGCGTGACTGAACCGTGACTCAAGCCTTCCAGCTGTCACGCATTTTCGCACCCATGATTTCACAACACATCGCCCGCCAGGTTGAGCGCCTGCTCGTCGTAAATTCTTGTTCAAGGACTTGGTCGCCGCGTTTTCAGCCGAAAAGACTACTAAACACCGATGCTCAGCACATCTCGGATCCACAATCAGCAGCCGGAGATGCTTCGTTGACACCCTCAAGGCATCCTAGGGATCCGGGAAAGCCGTCAATAAATTCTAATGCTACTAGTTCATCATCGACCTCACCATTGTCAATTACGGGAGAAAGCAATGGAGAAGATATTAATGGAGGAGGTGCAGAAGTTACGCCGCAGTCGAACGTACCAGCCAGAGTGCCGTTGCAGATGCCAATGTACTCCAATCCTCCATTCCATACCCATGCATTCTTTGTCGAATTGGAAAAGTCTTTTCCAACACCAACTGCAAGAAGCTTGATGCGAGCAACCCGCGCGCTTCTTGTTGACAGGATTGGCAAGGTCCGGCGGGAGGCTTTAACAACGCAGGACCTGGACAATGTATGCACTTCATCTTTCCGGTTCATACACTTCGTTCTGATTATAATCCAAGCAAGCATATCTATTTCGTGCCGCTATCTCGGAGCTACGAGCAGAGCTTACTACAATGATGAAGAATGACTCTGCGTCAATACGCAGTGCTTCCGCTGCATTACGCCGGGAGGTTGATCGGTTGGACGTCAAGATGAAAGAAGACGTCGACACTCTCAAGCATGAGTATGTTGTTCGTTTAAATTAAACGAACGGGACATTCTGACACGAATATCAGGATTCAGATGGACGTTGACTCCCGAAAGAGTGAAGCAAAGAACGATCTGAAGCAGCAGGATATTGTGATAGAGGTAGGCAGCGCATATACTTTTTCATCTTGGCTCTCAGCTGATTATCTGTCCTAGGAACTCTTTAACAAGGCTCTGGTCAACCTCAGCGACTTACGGACATTGGTTGAAGAGAACAAATGGGAGAACATGCGTAAAGCAGTCGGTGGGTCCATTTTGCGTTCAATACCTCAATATATGCTTACAGCTCCCCAGCAACTCTATTTGGCTTTGCCTTCGTGATCGTTGTCTTCATGGAATTTCGGCCCAAACCTGCGCCCCCAGAACCTGTTCACAAGCCTGCCCCTCCACCACCTCCTTCACCGATAGAGAGCTACTATACCTCCGGACCCGAGGGTCATACCCATTTCCGAACATAGAGAACACATTGAGAATATTCCAAACTTATAAGGGTATATAATCATACATTGGTCCCACGCATATAACTTACAGCCTGTATTATCTACCGTCCGAATACAAATCATACCAGTATTGCCCGCTTTCATGCTGCCGAACGCCTATACTTTCAGCTTGTCCATGCCAACTGCCAGTGCATCCTCTTTAGCTTCAGTTTTTGCTGGAGCTTTAGGTTTTGTCGAAGTAGCAGAGGCGGCCTTCTCTCCTTCGTCATCATCCCAATTCTCTGGTACATCTTCAGGTTCCTTCTCGTCTTTCTTCTTCTCCCTTCTCTTCGCATTCTTCTTCGCACTTTTGCTCATCGGCTTATCGCCCTCTTTCGCTGTAGATGCTGGCGGCACCCAGCCCATGATATGACCTTTCGGCAGTTGATTGGCGTCCATCTGGGCTTGACGGGTACCTCGAAATCGGCGGACATCTTCCTGCGGTGTGAATCCTGGCCGAATTTTGAGTTGTTTACGGACTCTGGGAGATAGTAATTCGTTGGTTGCTCCAGCAGATATGGAAAGTAGAGTGGGTTGCTTACGTTCCATCTGGACGCTTTGATTCTGGGATGACGCGCTCAAGACTTTGGGGGTCGAGAGTTATGCCGGAGGGCGTCGCCGTCGGGTTAAGTGGCGGTCTCGACATGGGTTAGAAATGAGGCTGTTGGAGGCTTGTGAACGGAGATCAAGCTGGGATCTAGGCAAGTTATCGTGGGAAACTTCGAGTGTGCAGAAAAATCCATTGAACCCTGGAGCCAGACCTTCATCTTGCAAGATGATGGCGGAATTTATTAATTATGCTTTAATTCCTACTTTTATTCTACCGTACAGAGTCTCCAGAGCACCAGCAATGCCTTTATATCTCGTCCTGGAAGTCGCCTTCGTCCAGATCGTGGGGCTTTTCAGACAATCAGTCAGTGAAATATGAAGGACGGGCAGTGGCGCACCTCTTTAGGCTCTTCGTCTTCTCCGTATTGCATTGTGTAGTCAACATGACTGACAATCGTCTCGATCGAATCCGAGTTTGTGAGGTCCAGAGGGAGGAAAGAGACAAGAGGATGATCTTCGATCTGTTCACTCGGTCAATAAAGAATGAGGGATCGATTCGAGGAAACGTACGAGTTGTACAATCGCCTGATTCAGAGCATGAAATCTGGGATTTGTAGAGTTTGCCTCTTGTCCATAGCTTGTAGCCAGAAGTTGTGGGTCGGGATCCAGATATCTTGCTACAATACATGACTGAGCCGACGGGTCAGCGGTGGATTAACACACCTCGCGATGTTCTTGCGGTTTCTTATCCCGTTTCTAGGCGCTGAAGGGTCCTCCGGATTTGCGGTGACCAAGTCCATCTTCGACATGACATTTATCCAGGGGATCTCCAGATTGACCATTGCGGACATAGCAGAGAGAACGCCGCTATGAAAGTCTTAGGTATCAGGACTTCATCCCAACCGTAGACATAATTTCTATACCTAAAGAATTTATACCGGTCTTCCATGAACTGAGATTCAATGAGATACACAGCGCAGGTTCGGATGCCGAGTCTTGACAGGTTTCGAACGAGGGTGGGAAGGAATGGATGGTGGGTGTAGAGTTCGATCTGGCCTAAAGTGTGTGTGAGGATATCTTCATTCGTAATTGAGGTCGAAATCATACCAGGACAGTCAATGACGAGGTAGTCGTCCTCATATCCGCCCAGTTCTTCCTCGAGCCAATCCATATTTTGCAGGAGATACCTAAACAACAAGCGCACCACGATCAGAAGTAAACCTCGTGTTTTTGAGGCAGTACTCACTCACTCACTCAAAGCAGTATACAAGACCGCCATTGGGCCCATATTCCAGCTCATTCATCACATCTTCCAGGCTGATGAGATCTTTTATGTCAATAACTGGCTCATACTCGAAGCTTGTCGGTGAAGCTGCCGGGTCCAGGTTGACCAAATGTCCGGTCCTCTTTGAAGCTGTAAGATGGCTCAAGAATGCACCAGAGAATGTCGACTTCCCAGCCCCGGCGGGCCCTGTAACGAGTACAGCATAGCGCATCTCAAGATGAGCGTTTCAGCGAAAGGTGATGCGCGTTACGTAAAAACACAGTTTCAACTGAAGCGGCGATGTCCTACTACCCTTCACAAGGCTCAGCAGTCTATGCCTCCAGCTCTCATGGTCATGGAGGATACTATCCGACACAATACACGACTTCTTATGCTCAACCAGTAACAACAGTCGCCCCAACACAGGCAAGCTATGCCCCGCAGGTCGTCGCAGGGGTATGTTCCACGTTCAACTTACTTCCAAAGTGATGCTTGTTAACCTATCTTCGCCATTCAGCAACCAGCTTACTACGGAAGTGAAAATGGCCACCATCATCACCATAATGGCCAGGTGTATAATGTTCCATTCGGCGAGCGTATGCGACGCTTCTTCGGTCTCGCACCTCGCGGCCCGTTCAAATACAAACACAACAAGACCACCTGGGGATTCATGGGATACTCTAGTCGACAACGATACATGGACCCACGGACAGGTGCTGAAGTTGACCGAAAAGGCCGACCTGTCTACAGAGTTTGACCCGATGCTCCTCAATGCAACATGACTCTCACGAACTCTCCGTGTTGGATGATTTTTCATGCCTTTCTATGATCTTCAGTATTGTTTGACACTGTCTGTTGTTCTTTTCAAATCTGTAGTACAAGAGAAACAACATATTAATAGAAAGATGTGGTATATGTTTATATCATATTACACTATGTCTAGTTAAATACCTCCAACACTCAAGAAATGGAATTAGACGATGTTGTCGTTACATTGCAGCTTCAAGATCCTGAATAATCTGGCAGACCCGCTCGATATTATTTTTGTATTGCCTGCGTTGCAAGGGGCAGAGCTGTGGTGCCTCCCAAGCTGCAGAGAGTGTCGTCTCAATCTGGAGTGAAATGAGCAATCTTAGAGCAATCTTAGCTGTTTCGGGCTGAAGGTTTACTGACCCTTTCTGCAATGGCTTCGAGATCTGTTTCCAGATTCTGCCCCATGGTTTTGACAACTCTTTTGACCCCAGCTGGAATGAGATTGACAGTATCGTCAAAGATGTTGTCCTTGTGTGCATCCAAAAAATCTCGAAAAACGGTCTGACGTCCAAGGGACATATTTTAGTCCAAAACAAAAGAGGGTGTATAAAGTTACGGGGTACCCACCTTTTGGCGTACAAAGCAGCCACGACCCCTCTCCCTGGCGGCAGCATCGTAACCGTCTGTCAGTTTGCTCTTGACTCGAGTCGCGAGTTGTCTGGTAATCTCTTTACGAGCCTCATCGATAAGGGCAGTCAGGTTGATTATCGCCTCCTCGATGTGAATCTTCGCATCCTGTAAACATTGTTCCCCAAGCAAGGTGACTCTGTCTTGAAGGGCAGGTGCCCAGGTGGCTGATGTCTGCATCAAGGATGCAACCTGCTGAATGGCAACTAGGGCTTCAGGTTCAATGACTTGGACCAGGCGTTTGTCAGAGAAAATGCTGGTCCACGGATGAGCAATGTGCTGCTGTAGAGGAATTATGAGTTCAGTATTCAGATCCTTTCTGAAGGTTCCCCGGCGCGAGAGTGCTGAATAGACGTCAGCAAAACTACGGCATTTCTCTCATGACAAGGAGACCTCACTGGCACGGTAGGTGTTCCACCGCATGGACGCGGCAAACTCATTGTTGATGTCTTCAGCACGTTCAATGCACTAGAAAGGATGGATAAATGTATCAATGGAGAACAGAATGTTCGAAATACCTTGCCCGCGCCTGACCTGCAGTACCGGAACAACTTTTTCTCGAACTGCTTGAGAACATCCTTCTCCCATTCTTCAGCCAGCTTGCTGAAGCGCTACAAGATATTTAGCAACAACTCAAAAGGGAAGATGAATAACGCCAGACCTGTAAGAGTCGAGCGTGAATCCCTAGATTTTGGGTGCTCTTTGCCAAAGGCACATCGAAAATTTCTCCCTTCACACGGGTAACGGCTGGTGCATGTTTGGGCACGAACCGCGGTATGGAATAGGTTCCAAAGGGAGTGAACTCATTGTCGGGCTGGCTTTTGAGTTGCGAGTCTGTTGCCCAAGGTGCCTTCCTCAATCCCTTCAGATGTTGACCACTCTCTGGTGTTTGCCATTCCTTGCGCAAATTCAAACACTCGGCCGATGTGACTTGGATCTGAGCACGGAGAAAGGATTGAATAGATCTAGCCAGAGTTAAAATGAGTTTTGACCGGTTCATTGCGGCCCGTTTTCTACTTGACGACGTGAGTTGGTGACACCAATCTTGAAGTGCAGGAATATTTGTTTCCTCTAGTTCAACAAAACATTCAGGCTCGTCAGCCTCATCATTATCTGAATCTGGTCAAGAAGGTCAGAGTCGGTCGAGGAATAGAAGCAGAGATGCTGGAGACTAACCGTGAATTCGTAGATAATCCCGACTGGAACATGTGAAGACAGGCATTGTAATGTTATCGTAGTCTGGATATGCGATCAGAGGCGAAGGGGATGATTCAATGAACAGCGTACCTCTTGGCTCCTCATCGGGATCAAAATCGTCACGACTTTCTAAATCTGCCTCTGAAAGATCATGAGCCACTGGAGAGCGCGTATTCAAGTTGCCTGAAGTTGACTACCTTCAATCTCCCTGATGCCTGTGCGAAAATCTTCTTGGAGCTGCAAGATTGCAGCCTATAATAGTCGCTTAGTGGGAATTTTAATCCATAACGATAACCGCATACCTGGGAACGCTTTTTAGAGCAGTAGCGTTTACGTTCAAGCGTGTTGAGTTCAAGATCGTCTTCGAGTTGCTGAACACGTGCATTCAGCGCCTCTTTCTGCTGCATCAAAGCAAGAAGGTCGGAAGTTGATAACAGTGCTGTCATGTTGAGACTGTCCGGATCTTTTCTCCTGTTATCTTTGCAATGGCGCTTTGCAGGCCTGCCGTCGCTCGATGTTGGTCTTTTGCGTTTGAAGGCCAGGCCAGAGGACGTGCCATATGACCCCGAAATTTGCTCGTCGATGACTGCAAAACTACAGGTCAAGGCACAGGTAGCGGAGAACAAGAGAATATTGACCCCGTACGGCGGCTTTCTTTGCCTCTATTTTCTTTATGATGTCTTTCTTTTCGTGATCTAATTTCTTCAAAACTGGGTCATCCTTGAGTCGTAAGCCTCGAATTATCTCGTTAGGCACAATATCATCGCATTTGCTAGCTAGAATTTGGTGAATTGGACGGTTCGGTACGTAAGGGGAGGGTACGCACCGATAAATGTGATGGTCTCCGCATTGTAACTGACACGGGTTAGGGCAGGCTCTCAACAGTGACTAAAACGTACCTGTACTCACCAACCGTCTATGACAAAATTAAGGGATATGATCCAGTGTTTAGAGTTAAAGAAAACACACCAACTAGCAACAACTGTCATGACAGGAATAATGCGTAATAAAAGGGCACTTACGGCTGATCTGAGCGCGGAAAGCTTTCCCAAGCAACTCTGAATGTTTCATTCATTAGGGGGAGCAGTTAATTCAATCCCAGGATCCATTCAATTACCTTTTGCGGCTTTCTCGTCGACGGCACGGGTGATGGGGGACACAACCCATATATAATTACACTTCATCATGTAATTCTGGGCAATATTATTACGAGCTATGTTGGCATCCGAAACACCTAGATCAATTCAATCAGACTTGGAGCGAAGATGATATTGGCGACTCAGGTCTTGCCTGGTAGGTCCACCAGGGTTGCACCGGAGGATAAGGCTTCGGCAGAGCAGAAGATGCGGACCTCAAGGATGAGTGGCCATTGATCCGGGATTTCATGGTCTTCCTCATCTAAGTCTGCGTCGTCGTTACTTTGAATAACAGAACCTTTTGAAGTGGTGTAGGGGCTGATCATGCTCAAGAACTCTTCTGAGTCTTCAGCTTCAAGAGTTATTGTAGATCCCAGTTTACTCAAGATATCTAAACCTGTGAGTTCTGATCACACCTTGTGAAAGAAGAGATCGACATACCTGGGTCTAATTCCAAGATCTCATTGACACTCAGTTGAGATAACTCCTCATCGCTGATATTAGGGTACACAGCTTCCACCTAAGCGATATTTTGTCAGGGAGCAAAAGAAAAGGAAAAAGAAGAGAAAAAGAGATCAAGAACTCACCTTCTGTTTTGCTAGCCGTGCCTCGGCTGTTAAGTCTGAGGTTCGTTTCAGCGACCCATCCTCTTTGCGCAAGTCTTCTATCAAAATGCTGAGCTCTTCTGCCCATTCCTGAAGAGACAAAAAACAGATTTCCGCCTTTATGGTAGGTCCAGAGTGGAACGCAACCGATGTCACTACACTGGTACAAGCTGTTTGTGATCAATAAACTGTGATACGAAAGGAAAGCCTGTTGGTACACAGTACACACCTCTCATACCACTCGTAGGCATCACGTTGCCTATGAAACTTTAGTGCTACCGCGGACAATATCATTGTGGGGGGTGGCTTACGATCAAGGACAGCATTCAGCAGTGTTGACTTTCCGGCGCCCGTCGCTGTCTAAGGGGTAAGCAAGCATTTTGAACAGCTACCGAAAACACAAACCGCCGTATACACCGATGAATGTTTTCGGGGTTGCATTTTCGCGTTCTCTGATTCTAGGAGAGATATAAATCATAGGTTATTATGAAGCCAAATAACTCACTCCGCCATATCTCTGTCCCACAACCGCTGAAAGGGTGTCGTTCCAACACCATGCAAGACGTGCTTGAGTTGTGTGAGGCTATTTTTCATCTCCTGGTCAAGAGTTTGAAGTTTTGAGAGTTCACGAGTTTCCGGGGCAGCATGGGAGAGTTCACTGCGTTGGCTTTGCATATCAAAGATCTCATCGCTAAGCCCTTCGTAGTCCATGCTGATGTTGGAGGCTTAGAAAATGTAAAAGAAGGCGTTGCCAGGTTTAGATGCCAACGGAGCAATATTGCTTTCTCTAAGAGGGCCGACGCGTGTCTTTGTAAGCATTCGTCTTTCAAATGTTAAATATTATGGCCCCGCGGATCAGTCGCGCTCATAGGAAGATGGAAAGGTATAATGATTGAATAGGAAACACAGGAATCATGGCACTAGATTATAATAACAGAACAGATATTTCATTCGACATCAATCGGTCTCAATGCTGGAAGCTCCAACGTCAGCTTGATGTGGTCACGGGCATCCCTGTGTGCGATTCGTTGCTCTGAATCGGTGTTTGTCTTCTCCCAAATAGCAGATATGATCGATTCAATCTGTTTGCCCTCGGTCAGAATGTGGGTCCATTCAGAAGAAGCCGTTCAGACTTGCCTTTTCGGCCAGGCTCCGCAATGGCTCCTCCAAGTTCAATACATATCGTTCAGCAGCCCTGTCCAACATCTCTCCAGATCGCTTCGCGCTGATCTGAAATATCCCCACCCTATGTTGGTCAATGAACTGCTCTATGGTGTCCTATGATTATTGGGCAGACGAGTATGAGCTCAGCACAAATAGCCCTTAACGAGTAATTTCGTACCTTTTGCCTTCTGAAAGCCCCCTTGCCCTTTATATCGGCAGCGAGATGATATCCTGGCTTGAGCTTTTCTTGGACGACCACTTGATGGGCCCTCCAGGCATCTTTGACTGTTCTCTTGAAAGAACACGATGCATCGCGGATCATCTCCTGAAGAGCTTGCCTAGTTTCAGCGAGGCAGAGCTCTCTACATTTCTTGACTCGGTCCTTCAAGCCATCTACGGCAGTGTCTTCAACCCTAGTTAGAAGGGTCTTGACGGACTGCAAGACACCATCTCTGATTGGTTGGAACAAATCTAACTGCTCAAAAAGTTTCTTCCAAACGGGAGCAATTTCGTCCAGAAACGGTTGAACAAGAGCACTGTTAAGATCGGTTGTTTTGAATTTTCCAGCGCGGATAAGAGCTGATGGGAACCGGAGCATAGTTCTCATTAGTAGTGTTGGCATTAAGAAGCGGGAAAGGGGTTGACTGACTAGCACGATATGTGGCAAAGTGCTTGCAGGTGTTTCCAAAATGAACAATGGTCGGCAAAGCCGCTTCACTACCCTACACGTGGATTAAGGGTGAATTGCGAAGAATAAATGGTGTAAAGCATACTTTTTTTCCGCCCATCCCGTAAGCGTCCGCAAGTCTGGTATTTAAACCACGCTCCAGCAATCCCAGCTGTTTGGAGCGGGACGTCCCAAACGCCTGTGATGTGATATCGGTGAGCAAAACTTCTAGTTTAATCGGAACGAGCCATACCAAAGCGAGATAGCGACCAATGCACTGTGCATTACCACAAGCAGGGACTGTATTTGACTTTGATGACCATCTTTTACGAAGCAGAGCGTAGTCCCCAGGTTTGATTTCCGCTTGGAAGTCGATGAACGCTTGAATTTCCTCAAGGTAGCGAATAAGCTTGTACGCCAAAGAATTCGCCTTGCGACACCTATACGGATATGTGACGCGATGGCAATGAGCTCGCAGTGCTGGTATTCCAGTTTCGCCCACATCCTTCTCGCTGGGCGACCGTTTGCCTAAGAATCGTCAGGTTAGGAGGGGGAAAAGTCAAAAGTGACCAACGCGTAAGCCTGATAAACTCCCGGCTTGAACACGCAAGAACTCGTGTAGAGGCGGCGTCTAAGGCAAGTGAGCTGTGAAATGCTAAGCATTACTGGTGTTGTCTTCACCTTGATTCATTCCTTCAACCATTTTCTTTGTATGGCCCTTAACTTGGTTGCTCCTGAATGCCCGTTGAACCCTGGGTATAGCGACCTATTGAATCAAGGTTGAACAGCGACGAAGGATGCATGCACTGAACACTCACTTCTACACGCTTCTGAACACAGCGGCGATTTATAGCCTTCTCAATTTCGGCAATCCTGTCACTTGCTTCACGTGCGCTATTCTTTGCATGAAGCAGTCTATTCTGAGCGTTCGAGCGTTCGTCAAGAAGCAATGTCAGTGAATCATAGGATCCATCGACCTGGACGTTTCTTCCTGAACCATTATCGGTTTGATTTAGTTCAGGACTGTTCTGACTTGAACCGGTAATCTTCTTCCCTTGTAATGTCGGTACATCTTTTCACAAGTTATTCAACACATCTATTGGAAGTAGACTGATGCACACCGTTTCTTTGCCGTTTGGCCGTAGACGATCCTTGTATGCAGGGGTTTGTTTTTCGCTTTTTCGTATCACCGCTGCATTGGTTATCGCAGACGAAGGTTAGGTCAGATTGACTGAACACCTCAGTTTTTGTCTTGATCTGGACCTGTAGGTCTGCGCAACCCTTGATTAGCCGATGACTATGTTGATCTAGGCTTGCGAACCTTCAATTCTGTCTGTTTCTATATCGACAATCTTTTGTTGTGTTCTCTCAACAGATCCTGCATCCTTCATAGCTGCTTCGAGACAGGTGATCTCGGGATCCTCGTTGAGTCGAAACATTCGTTTCGACTCGCCGACGTCTATATCGTCGATCTTTGTTACTGAACCCTTTGTAAGCAATCATCCATGGCCAGTACACTCATAACTTACATATGATTGTGGTGGAATTCAGACTGTATAACCCAGCTTCTCAGCAAGTAGCGTTGAAAGGGATAAAACCAAGCTTACATTCCGTCTGAAAAACGCATGGACCAATTTTGTTAAATGAGACGTGACGATGGAAAATTAAGTCTTGCATACCAACTATGTATGCCGGGGATGAAGGCGTGAGCCAACCTTTCCATAAAAAAGAAGGAACTGACATACATAATAGTTGTGTCTTCAGGGACTCTTCAAATAATTCTGGTGTCCGGCAGGGGGTAAGCAAAATAGCCGAGATGGCAATACGAGGAACACACCGTGGGCGATCTTACTGTCCGCCGCTCGAATAATAGATACTACGATCCAGACAGCATCACAATCCTTTTTGTACTCGTTCGCTATGGTGTTGCGCGCTGCATTTGCATCTGAACACCCTGAATAGAATGAGACAACGAACGCTCGCATACTGGCTTCGAACTCACCTGGCAAATCTACCAGTATCAAACCTGAGGCTAAAGCCTGGCACTTGTAGTATATACTGACTTCAAGTATGAGTGGCCAGAGAGCTGGAGGAAATACTCGTTGAGCCAGTTGCACCGATCAAGTGAATATGAGTTCACACCTTCACTGGTGGTCGTCTGTGCTGACACTTCGATATAGGGGCTAATTTGATCGATAAAGTCGGCTGAGTTGTGCTCAGTCACTGTCTTAGTGCTTCCTAATAAGGCGAGTATGCCTGAAATAGGAGGCAACGGTGAGCACGCTGAAGCCATGTTAAAGCCAGAAAATGATGTACCCAGCTGGGTGTTGAATACCTCCTCGGTAGACATTTGAGCAAACTGCTCTCTCGTCAATGACGGGTAAACGACCTTTATCTGGGGTACATATCAATAAAAACATTTGGGATGATCAACGGAAGCATATTTGCTCATACCTTATCCCACGCGGCCCTGCTTTCCAGAGATTCCGAGTCTCCTTCGGAGCTGTTCTCGCTTTCGTCAAGCGTTAGATCGGATCTCAGAGTCTCCAACTCGTTGCGCCAATCATCAGCAGAGATGAAGGAGACAACGCCGTCAATCGTTTCCTTGTCGTGGTATTTTATGGATGTGACGACGCTGGTGCAGGCTGTTGAAGTTATGAGCTGCAACATATAGCAGAAACGGAGAGGTGCACCGCCGAAGCCGCTGGTTGGTAGAATTTCCTCTAGAGGGCAAATAAATCATTGGCAGAAGAGATAATGGCCGGGATACCCACCGCCAAGCACCGCGTTTATTACGGAAGACTTGCCCGCTCCCGTTTCTATAGAGGTTCATCGAGCATGAGTTTAGAAATTAATTCTCGCAAGGAAATTTCCAAGCACTCACCTCCTATGACTCCAACCATGACCTTCGGCATTTCGACTTCCCGCATACTACCGTTATGGATATGAGCATGTGTGCTTTAGCCAGAGCCTAACATTGAGTCGAGATTGACGTACGCCTCTTCCACCTTCGCCCATTGTGTTCTCCTGTCTTCACTCACAACCAATCGTTTCACAACCTTAGATAGGGGGGATAATTGGGCCTTGCATGCTGCGGCCAATTGCTCTGGCGCATTGTCGTACATTTAAGGCGCGATTCTCTTGAGTAATTTGCGAGAGTATGCACAAAGGAAAAAAGGGTTCTTTGGTGTTGTATCGGTACCTGCCTTCGCTGTTTATAAAGATCAACCCGTGTAGAAGATTCTGGAAGGAAACCCCAAACCGTGCTTAAAGACATCAAGGTGCTTAAAGTCATATCTCAGCATTTAAGCCCAATCCGCGTTCGAAAATTTGATGCCAATCATAACCGAAGTTGTCAGCGCGTTAATTATGTGCCTAAGACACGCCTATCACAAGCCATCATTCGAGCAGCGAATCCCTGCCGCTCGCTTGACGATGCGTCAAGTGAATTATCGTCGTATAGTATCCCATCACCCATTGTAAAGTATTATCTCATCACAAGACATCATTACCATGTGCCAGAGGCTCCATGCTAGGAACAGTGAATTCAGAACAAGGGCAAATGGGCTTTCCAGGATGGGAGGAGATAGGAGGTGAGATATTTCTGTCTGAGCGCCAAGCAATGAGTACCATCTTCATTCTGGCTACATAACGACATCTTTATATGGGTCAGAACCTCTGCGGCTGCCAGTGATTCTTCAAACGGCAAGCAACATTCAACTCTGCGCGCTGTAGTGAGGTAGAAGCTCTGTGCAAAAGTACATCCTCCTGGGGGAAAGTCGGACTTTGATCCGATAGTGGTTCGTCGGTCAAAACGAACCTTGCTAAGGACGAATGCGAGCTAGATGCCCCATCATTCACAGCAGGTGCGGCATTCTCCGATGGGAGGTAGCCATCGAGTGCGTAGTTATACCCAGACTGGATGTTCGACTGGTCTTCCAGCTCGGGGAGGGGTTCATCGTCTTGATAGTCGTAGGTGTTTGGATGCGATAATTCACAGAGCGGGCCATCGCTGAATTCAACGTTATCTTCGTGCATCAAGGCAAGGGATGCGTCATAGCCAGGGTTTCCAGGCAACAGATCATCGGCAGAAGGCAGATACCATAGGGGAGGATCGTCGGTAGGCATGGGATACACATCATCAGAGAAGGTGTCCTGGTGCATCCAAGAGTCGGGATCCTTACGACACTGCTTCGCTAGCTCCTCTGCATATAATGCAGAAGGATGCAGTTCCACCCAGCCTTCTAAGCCATCGGAGGGAAATCCGTAGTCACGAAACAGCAACTCGTTACTTTCAGGGCAGCTCAGTGGCTCCTGAAAGCTGATAGCGTACTCTGCCGTGTCGACAGGGCCTTCGTTCCTAGCGTTAGGCTGAGATGGCGAGAGGTTTATGTGTTCTTCCACCAATATCTGCTGACTAGCAGCCTGTTGAACGTCGGGATCAGCTATAGTTTGGCGGGGTTTATCGGTTTCGTTGAAATATCTGGAGAAGTTGCCTTGAGCATGGTTGGATAGCGCCAGTTCGACCTGAGAGGCTGATTCTGATGGGTGAATGGATGTCACGGATGGTGCAGGTTTTCTGTCGGGTTGTAATGTGGAAAGCTCGTCGCAAGGATTGTCAAAGGTACATTGGATGACAGCAGAATGTAAATCGCTGGGAACAGTGCCTCCGGGGACGTCCTGGTTCGGTTGGGTTCTGATAGCGTCACCAGGTTCGGAAGGCAGTACAAAGTCGTCTCGTTCTATATCCCAGACGACAGAAGAAGCAGGTCCTTTGCGAGCAGTAAGGTTCTGAGCGGTTCGAGTCTTCGGCACTATTGGACGAGATTGCTTCTTGTTTTCCTGTTTGTTGGTCTGCAAATCCACCCGAGAGCTTTCTCCAGAAGCACTCAAATCTTCCTCTTTTAATGCAGCAGGGGGCTCTTGATGATTGAGAAAATCAGATTCGGAAAACTCGGTTGCATTCTTAACTATAAAATGGTCAGAGTGAATCGACTCGTAAGGCACAAGGACCAACCAGCTCCAGCCTTCGACTTCTTCTTGAAGGCGGGAGTGATAGTTTTAGAGGATGCTTTCCCTTTATTGAATACACCAGCGCATACCGCGGGTTTCGTCTGAAAGATACACCGCTTAGCAGGTTATTGTGATACAGAGTAACCAGCTCACCGTGAGTCGACGACTCCCCACATTGGTAGCCATGAAACCATACATCAACGAGAAACCTGAAGGTTCCTCCTTGTTCTTTGCTTTTGTCTTCTTCCCTTTCCTCTTTGCATTCTTGGCCTGTACGCCAGATCTGGAACTGGCATCGCTGGTTTCGTCTCCAGCGGGACGCATTATGGCGCGTTTGGCACGTTTCTTATCTCGTCTTTCCTTCAGTCCTAAGAGCCGGGGGGAAAAGTGTAAGTGCTCTAGGAAGATTGCAAATTGTGGGTCATCGACATACGTAGTGCGTGTTCACTCTTTTCATCAATACTCGGATTTGATAGGGCCCGTTGTCGTTTTCCAGCAGGCTTTTTCCTTACAGCCTCAGAGCCTTTATGGCGTTTCAAGCCACCTTCTTTCTGTGGCAGTCTCGGCTGCCGGACTGATTTGCTAGTGTGCACAACGGTAGGTGGACTGTGTTGCGCACGTTGATCCACCACTCGAGCTTTTAGTACAGGTGTGTCAAAGTCAACGGGAGGGTTGTTTCGCGTAGGTGTCCCGCTGACTGGTGGAAGTGGTGAAGAAAAGGTAGAAGTATCCCACGTCGACCAATATTTGTGGCCATCTGCAGCGTAAGCACTTGCAAAGGCCTTCTGCTCCTTCATATATGTTACGATGAAGGCCTTGCTGTCACGGCGAGGGAGCAGCTCGAGAGACTTGATAGAAAGATTCCCTGCAGGCTGTGCCATTGAAGTAGAGGTACTTTGAGTGAACGCAGTGATTGATGTCACAAGAACTCGAGACGGTTTTTGCTCCCGTCCATCAAATGATCGATCGCTACCTTTTCGCCTTGATGAAAGGTCCAACCAAAGGCAACAGAAAAGCTAATACATAATTATTACGATACAACTGGTTAATCATGCTGTGTAGACAAAGTAAGGATTTCTGTGGATTGGTCAACGAGATGATGAAGAACAGTCGTGGATTATAAACTCACTCCTTGTCAGTTAAATCGAGGAATGCGTGTCTGTTCCTTTCCCGCTGAACATCCTCATCTGTCCATCCCATTTGAACCTTCTTTTCCGCCAACTGAGCCTTCTTCTTCCTGTTCAACCGTAGGTTTATCCACCGAAGTAAGAAACAGACGAAAAGCTGGACTGTCAGGAGGACCATAATGGCAATCTTTCCTGGAATATAATCCGGAGCGTCCTTGGGCTGGAAAAGTTCCGTGCCAACTATGTTTCCAACGCTGAAGGCGAAAAGAGTCATTGCGTTAAGAGTGCTCTTCTTTGTATGCCCAG
The DNA here is from genome assembly GCA_944990035.1 of Clitopilus passeckerianus. Taxonomy (NCBI): domain Eukaryota; kingdom Fungi; phylum Basidiomycota; class Agaricomycetes; order Agaricales; family Entolomataceae; genus Clitopilus; species Clitopilus passeckerianus. The sequence continues at coordinate 40,142 of CALYLX010000038.1, read as the reverse complement.
CTGTATTGCTGGCATTATATGCATACACGGTTGAGAGGGCACTGCCGAAAGTGCCAATCAAATAGGCAGCTGGTTTGTTGCATTAGTTTTTCCTCGTGGCCGTTATACCAGAATCGCACCAAATAGTAGTGCTCCCTTCTTGCCGGAACCATTGAGGCCAATCAACAATGCTAGGGGACATGTATTTAAAACAACGAAAGATGTTTTAAAGAACCTGCTCCTGCAATAGTGGGTACGAGAGCGAAGACTACAGGGACCATTCGTTCGTTCTAGGAGTATCATCAGATGGAGGACCGCAACACCAATTTTGGGGACTCAGGCTTACCTTACGCCCTGAATACCATCCGCATAGGATGACTGTCAATGAGGCTACGGCCCCGGAAGGTGTGGACAAAATTAGGGTTTGCTTTGAGCTGGCAACGACACCCGTGAAATCAGCTGGGGATCCTGAGATCCTGCACTCTTGAGCTCACGTATAACCAAAACTCTTGATAATCAAGTTGCTGACTAGGGTGCTTATGAGCAGACTATGATTCAAGAGATGAAAAAGACCCACAGTTGCTTAAACCGCCGTTAGGGATACTCGCTGTACGGGATTTGCATCAGTTTAAGCTTTTAATGAGTGGGCTGGTGGGCCATACTCAGTAGAGTGGTGAGTACGATCAACCACGACCTGATATCAGTGAAAGCTTCCACGATTTGGTAGCGCTTGATCGTCTTGTTCGCAGTCCCTCCCTGGTCCTCTCGTACTCGCTCCAAAGCTGCGATGCGTTCCTCCTCGGTCAACAGGCGTGCATGAACTGGAGAGTCTAGCAGCCATAGGAGAACGCAGATTCCGACAAGGATCGCTAGAGCACCCAGAAGGAGGTAGATGATCTTATAAGGCGCCAGTGCCTTTCCTTCGTAAAATGATACACCCTGAGTATGGTGAAAATTTTTGAGCTAACAGCGACCGCGAGACTAACGGAAAATACTTACATATGCGACAAACCCTCCAAAAATTTGCGTCAGACCATTCTACCAGATACTGTTAGATACGATCATGGTCAGAGGGGGGTATGATTTACCATGATGTAGAACCATGATATCCTTTGGGCCTACTCTAACGTCAGTATGGCTTGACCTGGGGACGTTAAATGATCACTTACTTGCTCGCTCTTCTTGTAGAACATGGAGATAACTTGGATGAGAATCGGAGCAACGCAACTCTCAAGCATCCCTGAAATAATCCGGCGTCAGCGCCAGAATGGCTGTGTAACGAGCAATCGGAAATCTACCCAGCAAAAATCGGAGAGCAAAGAAAGCACCAAACGAAGTCCCGACTGCATGCAACATGAGAATTCCGCCCCAAGCCACAATGTTCAAGCCTGGAAGCCTCCCGTCAATTATAGGAATACATGAAGGGAGAAACGTTATACCCACCCAGATACTTCGCCAGCTTCGTCTTCTGGGCGAGGTAAACCGTTGGGAACTCCCATACAAGGAAACCTAGTCAAGACTTAAACGAGTGTTGACTCGCAGGAAAAGGTGAGAACGAACCGATGTAAAAGGCCATGGAGACCAGATTGTAGTGCTACATGCAAGTCAGCTTCGAAAGAGCATCGCGGTATGTTCAGTTCAACCTGGCCAGTGATAGGTAAGCCCATGATACTATGAACAAATCATTTGGTAAGGTTCTTCAGCGGAGGTCAACTAGAATACCAACCTAGCATAGTTGAGGGATGTCTTGTCTCTACGAGTCAGATTCAGTAGGTGTTAATCACAACGTTCACGAATCATCCTCATAGGAACTGTGTGAAGTACACAGAGGCGCAGAGCGGGGGAATAACCCAATCCTGGATGAGCAAAGTCAGGATCGGGCTCGAAGAGGAACTTGTCAGATAGCCTACCAGTTTCCTCCTCAGTTTCTTGTTGTACTCTTCACTGAACTCCCGAGGCTTCTCCGCGGAAATGAGTTCAAGAGCTTCATCCCAACCTTCATGATGAATCTCGAGTTCGCGAGATCCGACGGAATGGGCAGATATCTTCTCGTTCTCCACGGATTGACCCTTCTCGGTGTTTGAAGACATGACCAAGGCATTGACAAGGCAGGCGACTATGTCCTCTAACTTCAGGAGCGCCCAACATGACACTCTTATATCTGCCAGGGTTCACCTTATCGTGCAGAAGCCCCTAAGGCCGGCCCACCTTCCAACCCTTCGATGCACAACCTCGCACAACCGTCCGGAAGAATATTTCATTCCGTGAGAGAGTTGGTGCGATATCGTTATCCTGAGGTTCATGTGAGCTGTTGAACATCTGTTGCCGGATTAAACTCAATTACAATGTATTTGGTCAAACCAGAGCAAGAGGAGCAGATGACTCCATTGCACACTTTATCAGGGAAAAGGTTCCTCCTCATGTTGATGGCGGATATATCGGTTGAAGGAGCGCGTGGGGTGAAGGGTCCAAAGTTTTGAAGTTCCAATTTAAACAATTCGCATGTGCTTTAGAGTACAGTGGGTTATCTAAGAGATCGAAGCAGAGAGTGCAGAAAAAGAGCCCAGTTTCCTTATAGTTTCTGGATAACCAATGCTGAGGCAGCACCTCCCTGAAGGTGGAAGGGGTCCGTCAGTTAAACATTCAGGAGACATGGTGATGCAAAAATAGGCTTACTCCGTTGCAGATACCGGCTGCGCCGTACTGTCCTGATTGGAGTGCGTGAATCATCGAGACAATGATACGAGCTCCTGAGTTGCCGATGGCGTGACCAAGAGCGACGGCACCACTACGGAACCAAGTCAGCTAATGCTTCCGGGAATGAAAAGGATCTAAAAAGCCTACCCATTGGGGTTGATTTTTGCGGGGTCAAGTCCGAGAACCTTCTCAGCAATACGAACAACAGCGGAGAATGCTTCGTTGACCTCAAAGTGAGAGATGTCGTCAATGGTAAGGCCTGCCTTCTTCAAAGCCTGAGGGATGGCGATTGTAGGAGCAGCGGGGAAATCGACGGGGTCAACACCGGCATCAGCCCAGGCTATAATAACCGGTTAGGTTGATGTCTTACCCCTAAGAAGGTCGCCACTTACAGAGAACTTTAGCAAGAGGAGTGAGGCCGAGTTCTTGTGCCTTCTCAGCAGACATGAGAATCAAAGCGGAGGCGCCATCGCTGAGGGGAGAGGAGTTTGCTGCGGTGATGCTGCCACCCTGCTTGAAAGCGGACTTGAGAGATGGGACCTTCTCGAAGATAATCCTCTTGTACTCCTCGTCCTCCTTCACGACGGTGTCACCCTTCTTGCCTTTGATGGTAATGGGAACGACCTCGGCGTCATAGGCCCCTGCTTTCCATGCACGTTCAGCACGCTTGTAGGACTCGACGGCGTGAGCATCTTGAGATTCACGTGAGATACCCCACTTCTCGGCAGCAGCTTCACCGCAGGTGCCCATAGCGAAGTTGTTATAGACATCCCAAAGACCATCGTTTTCGACGGAATCGATGGCGGTGAACTTCCCGAAGACAGGGTTCTGGCGGGGGATGAGGAAACTAATGTATGGGTCAGCCAGATTTCGTAGGGATAATAGGAAGCTCACTCACGGAGCATTGCTCATACTCTCCATACCACCTGCGGCAACAACGGAACGGTCACCGAGTCGGATGCTCTGGGCAGCAAGGATAATGGCTTTGAGACCCGAAGCACAGACCTTGTTGACCGTAGTGGCGTCGGAAGCGGTCCGGAGGCCAGCCTTAAGAGCGACCTGACGAGCGGGAGACTGGCCAGTACCGGCCTGGACGACATGTCCAAAGTAAACCTCTTCAACGACTGCCGGATCAATGTTCTTGGATTCAAGAGCAGCCTTCAAGGCGAGAGCACCCAGTTGAGTAGCAGTGAAAGTTTTGAGAGAACCATTAATAGATCCGACGGGGGTGCGGGCAGCAGCAACGATGACGGCTTCGTGGGTCTAGGAGAAACATCGTCAGTTCGTTGGACGCGTTGTCATCATTGTCTGTGCACATTACCATTGTACGAGTTAGAAATGGGCGAGAGGCAACACGGAGGTTTGAGGTAAAGCGCGATAAAATCATTGCAGGCTTTATATACGTGCCGCTCTTATTCTAATCGATTTCGGAGTCGACAGGATTGGCAATAACAAACACAACACTGATACGGCGATCACGCAGATCGTACGACAAAACTTCCAGTGGACGGCCGCAAGCAAACCGCTGGCGCAACTTTTAGAGAATGGTACGCTGAGGAGCTCGTTAACGTTGACCGACCCGGGAATTGGTGTCATCGTCTGATTTATAGTCTCTGATGGGTAAGCTCCGGTCCAACCGCTTTCATATGTATTCCATATTTGTCTCGGCAACAACGAAAAACACAAGAATCTACAGAGTATTATGAACATTGACGGCCGTCCCTACCACCATTAACCAGAGTTCCATCCAGCGAACAAACCTCTGTAATGCGGAGCCATCAGCCTCGTTGCTGGCAGATAGCAACTCCTCAACTGCGTTGGCCGATTCGCACGGGTGAAGGTACCAACACGGGGTTCCGAGAGTGGGGTGTTCTCCTTGCGAAAGTAGAGGGAAGGGCGAGCTGGAACGAGTTAGCCCAAACGTTGTAGCCGTGGTTTCCGAGAATGAATAAGGATGAAATAGAGTTGTCCGAACCAAATCAGACAAAGCTAGAGCAGATCCATCTGGATGTATATCAGGTATTACATAGACACAAAATATCGTTCGACGAACTGGAAGCGTGTAAAGCAAAGTAAAAAGCTGGGACCTGGAAAGTAGCCGAGTATACCACATATTGCTGGCAAGTTAGAATGTCCCTTTCCGGGATATGATCCATTGCGGAAGCGTCATCCTCCATTTCAACAGAGTAGTCTTCCGACTCGGCCTCTGTGAGTATGGAATCCGTGCTTATTGTGCTTGCCTTCCAAGTACAAATGACAGTGCGCGACATGTAACCAAATCCTGGGACCGACTGGGCGTATTTCAATTGGCAGGGAGAGCTCCAAATTTCGCTGAAGGAACGCACAGGATGTTCATTCCATGACCATTCTTTTAGGTCATCTCTTGCAGACGAAATTGACTGGTATTTTCCTATAAGAGCCTTGCATGCTTCCTCAAACTCTTGCCTCGAGAGCATGGAGGGGAGCGTGATCGATAATCAGCGTGACACATCGTGATGGAGTCGTGGGAATCAACTTGCCAGCTGATAAAATAAGGTTTGAAGCCACCGATTGGCGACAACACTAACAAACGAATACGACGCCTCAGCCCACTCAAAACTAAGCCCGTCCAAGTGCCGGCTCATCCTCGTTTGCGGTCGAACACTACCGCTCATTTCATTGATACAATATGGCTGTAGGAAAGGTTGGAACGCACAGTTATACTCTCAGGAATGGCTAGTGACCTCGATAATCACAGAACAAGCGCCTCTCGAAGGGCAAGAAGGGCATCAAGAAGAAGGTCGTCGACCCCTTCTCTCGCAAGGGTTGGTTATCATCATCTCGAAAATATTTGACTACGTTTTAAAGTGCGAATTTAGACTGGTACGACATCAAGGCTCCTTCAATCTTTGAGGTCCGAAATGTTGGCAAGACCCTTGCTAACAGGTCCCAGGGCCTCAGTGCGTTTCCCTCAGCGTTTGGATTGGATCCCGGCTAATTATTTGACAGAAAACGCCAACGACTCTCTGAGGGGTCGTATCGTCGAATTGTCGCTCGCCGATCTCAACAAGGATGAGGAGCAATCCTTCCGAAAAATCAAGCTAAGGATCGATGAGATTCAAGGCAAGAACTGCCTCACCAACTTCCACGGCATGGACTTCACTTCAGACAAGCTCCGTTCACTTGTCCGCAAGTGGCAAACCCTCATTGAGGCACATGTCGATGTTAAAACCACCGACGGTTACCTCCTCCGTCTCTTCGCTATTGGCTTCACCAAGCGCCGTCCCAACCAAGTGAGGAAGACCACCTATGCTCAGTCAAGTCAGATACGCGAAATCAGGAAGAAGATGTTCGAAATCATGACCAGGGAAGCATCGAGCTGTGACTTGAAGGAGTTGGTTCAGAAGTTTGTCCCTGAGGCGATTGGTCGGGAGATCGAGAAGGCTGCTCGTGGCATCTACCCCCTGCAGAACGTCTATGTTCGCAAGGCAAAGATCCTTAAGGCACCTAAGTTCGATGTCTCCAAGCTCATGGAACTTCACGGCGAGTCAACAGATGTGCGTATCTGGCGCGACTTCATTCTTCAAAAGTGTTATACTAATATCCTATTATTTGTAGGAGACAGGCACACGCGTTGCAAAGGACTTCAAGGAGCCGGAGGTCTTGGAATCCGTATAAACCATCATGTAGTACCGTTGCACATTATCATCATATTTGTCTTTTCTATATGGCATGCAAAAATTATGAGTTCATGGTTCTCATATGCAATACCCGGTATCTGCGTTAAATACGACATTGGCTCATGATTGTCGATCTTGCAGTGTCGACCTGAAATTTTCTCTTTCCGGCCTTGATCTTGAACTATCGCCAAAGATGGACGTGCAATACATTAAGAGCCACCTAACAAGCCATCCAGACTTCCCCAAGAAGGTATGTTATCATTTTCCTGTGTGTCTTGCAAGTCCTCAACCTTGCAGGGCATTGTATTCCTTGACATCTTCCCTTTGCTCAGGAACCCGATCGTCTTTGAAACCCTTATCACTCATTTCGTTCACCGACTCACATCTCATACTATCCCGAGTTCGCCGTCTAAGAAGATCGATGTCGTCGTTGGCCTTGACGCTCGTGGATTTCTACTTGGCCCTATCATAGCCCTACGACTAGGAGCTGCATTTGTACCCGTAAGGAAGAGGGGCAAGCTTCCGGGAGAATGTGTTTCTGCCTCGTATGAGAAAGAATATGGAACTGCGAGTTTGCTACCGAATTCGACCAGACCACCCATCCTGACTGAATTTACAGGACGTCTTTGAAATGCAGGCCGATGGAATCAAACCAGAACAGACGGTGGTTGTTATTGACGATCTCATTGCGACAGGTACGCTTTCGCTATTGCCCCCAACTACCTGCTTGTTAACAGCTCGATCATAGGTGGCTCAGCCCAGGCTGCCGGAGAACTCATTGCCAAGCTAGGCGGGCAGACTCTTGAATACCTCTTTATCATAGAGCTCTTGTTCCTCAAAGGCGACCGGCCAAAGCTAGATGCTCCTATCTATTCCATTGTGCAAACCGACGATTAGATATCTATGGTGTTACAGATTCTAGACAAGCAGCCTCGTGTTGTGTAGCGGATGGCCATTAATATACAATATTCGATTAGGATCTTTCCTTTCTGAGGGCTCCGATGCAGGCTGTGACGCATCCTCTTCATCCATTTCCACCTTCATCGATATCTGGTATCCTGCCTGCTCGGCGCTACCCATAACTGCCTCAAGTGCTTCACCAGCCTTCCTAGGCAGAAGGACGACCACTACATCCGTCAAATCACCAGCAGCTTCCACCTCGTCCTTGTTGGCAGTCGGGTTTATTACGCTGTCCTCGTCGCTGACAACCACTACGCCAGCGGCACCAGCCTCTCTCGCAGCAACCAGTTTCTCCAAGAATGTGCATTCCCCGCGGCGTACGACGAGGACGTTATCGGTCAGCTCATGTTGATATGGGTCACAGCCGTGAGGGTTAGCCTGGTCCCGATGAACAACTAGCCCTTCGGCGTTTGCGAAACGCAGTCGTTTCCCGTTTCCCAGGTTTGGCGAGAAAGGATCGCCTCCAAAATGTGCAGTGTATGCTGTGACAAGTGCGTGGAGGTCAGATGAGTCGAGGTATCCATGGAACATAGGGTCAACGACATCGACCGAGAAGCGAAGGGGTATCTCGAAGTGCTCTGTTGGCTTGGGAGGTTGTTCTGTGTCCATGAATATCGTAGAGTCGTTGATGTAAACAACCTGGCCCGGGCGAACTGTATAGTGACCCACTTGATAGGTGCAACGAGTTAGCTTGAGGAATTTGAAAGCACAGTAGAAAGGCGTACGTTTTCGAACATTATAGCCTGTCCCGTCAAGTCGGCGCACCGTTTGCATCCTGACGCCGCTGACATTGTGCATAATATAGCCATCAGGGACGACCTCGAGCTTCAGGAGACTTGGGCTGAGATCTTCAGGTACATTTGAGCCATCAGCAGAGAGGATGTAATCGTAGGTCTGGAAAATAGATCATGACAGTAGGTCAGTTCTGTTTAAGGTGTAGAGAAATGCGGTACTTCTTACAAAAAGAGATAGTTGCGGCCTTTCACAATAACCATATGGAGACCAGGAGTCGATGTCATACTGATGTGCGGCTCTGCCAACTAAAAGTCTTGCATAATCAAAATCTGCTCTGGATAGGATCCCTTGGAATATGGGAGACTGTGGGGCCAAGTAACGACCGCCAGGTGTGGGGACATAGGCGGGACATTGGCTGTTATCTATAGGTCGCGATTTCCTCCTTGCGGCAGGCATAGGTCGAAGATGTTCACGTGGAAGTTTGAGGATATGCCCTTCGGTGGTGAAAACGTAGTTCGAATCTTCGCTGTTGAGAGGATTTTCTTCGTCGAAGAGGAGGTATAGATACTATTCTTCATTGATTAGATCCGTCCTGACAATGAACAAGAACATATACACACCTTAAGTGTCTCTGAGAGTGCAAAGGACTCCATCCTGTCATCCTGTTTATTGGTTCGCAGATCTTGTATTCCCGTGAGCCCACATGAAACTTTTGTCCGACTGATAATGTCGGAGAGAACTTGTTCTCCGACGTCCAGATAGAAAGGATCACGAGTTGCCTGGTCAAACATCACTCGTTGAGAGAGTCATCAACTCCAGGCGCTGGACACTTACCCTATACAGGTACCAGGTTGATTCAATGAATTCAGGTCGTAAGGGATATTGGTGCGACGTGGCTTTCTTGTAGTTGGTGTCGAAAACTTCAGGGAGCCCACTATGTTCCTTCCATAAATTGTAATCTAGCCGAAAACAGGTAAGTCAGGTAAAAAGAGGTGTGCAGGCTCAACATACAAATTAGATGAAGCTTGATTGCATTTTGAACGTCCCCGGCGAGCACTTGCAAGCCGGGCCAGAAAGCGGATAGCGAGTCCACAGTGAAATAGGCGACGTCGCCACTATTTATATTGACGGTTCGATACTGTGGTGTGTTAGTGGTCCCTTCACGAGGGCTATGCGATAAAATCTCACCCAGAACCCATCCATAGCTCTTGAGTATCTCATCATTGCAGCATACGCATCATCCCACACATCTAGGTACTCAGGGTCTCCTGCATAGACAGATGTTCAGAGCATTGGCTAAATACAGGAAGACTTGGCCTACCGCTGAGAATATACCACTTCAGAGCATATTCGAAGAACGAATCAACACCAGCACCAATACTAGTCACTTCAGGAGCCATCCAGGTCTACCCATGAGATTAGTATGCGAGGGCCTAAAGGCAGGCGATGACTTACGAACCCCGCTAAATGTGTTGATCGTATTTCCGACTAGGTTAAGACTTGACCTGCGATTCCAGATCCCGAAGAAGGCCTACCGCTTGTGTCAAGATGTGGCATTAGCATACAGATTGAGAGGGCCTACTTTATGCGCGGCTTTCTCGAAGCGATCGTCGCCTGTGAGTCGGCTTAAGGTGGCGAATTCCAATATCAAGGACCCTGCTCCAGCCGTGCCTATAAGGGAGGTGTTAGCTCAGAAGGGACCAGGTGCTGGGGGATACCAACATGTCTCGATACTTTCGCCTTTCATGATACCCTGACGGAGATTGATCTATCCGGAACACGAATGAGGGTGTTTCCAGCTGCGAGAGAACGAAACACGGACCCGGGCATATGGAAGACCAGTTGGGGTATTGAATGCAGGGAGTAGCCTTTCACCTAGGTCGTGTGCCATGTGTAAGAGTTCATCCTTGTACCAGGGTAGATGGAATGGCTGCCCAGGTGTGTGGGCAAAAATGTGGCCGGACAACAATCCACCCAGCACACGAATGGTGACTTCGAACACTTGAGGTTTCGTATTGACGTCGAATGATACCCAAGTCATAACGTTTTTAACCGCTTCTTCAAAGCCTTTTGCATCTCCAAGGACGACGAAAGAGTCCAGTACATCGATCAGGGTAAGGGAGAAGTTGCCCGCCACATCGTTTGCTGCAATGTTCCTCCTGTTAATGAAGCCTTGCTTTCAACTCAGTGCACGAGACCTGAATGAAATGGAAACCCACGGATTGCCCCAATCCGGCCCTTGTCCAGAACATGATAGTGGTGTCAGCTAAAAGGTCTTTAGGCTTCCGCGTGCGTAGAGATATCTTTTGAGCGAACCTCGTCCATCGGAAAAGCTGGCGGAGCCGTCAGCCAGATGCCAAATCAGGAACGCAAGGAACGTACCATAAGTCATGTAATTGTCGAAACCGTGATACCAAAGGTCGCGGGTCTTTTCGCTGCAGATGTAGTTCAGCGGTCCGTCCAAGAAGACTGAACTAATGAGAACTGAGCGCCTACCGTGCAGCAAGTCGCGTCGCATTATTCCATTTGACACCTCTAGCCGTGAGTATGCCCAAACTTGGCGTACAGAAAAAGAGAAGGAAGGTCCATGGAAGTAGCAGTCGTGGCCAGACTGTACCCCACTTCATAACCGGGAGGTCGAAGAGAAAATAGAGGCTTAGGAACAGCCCTGAGTACCGTTAGCAATGTCGTCGTGGCTTGTCGTGGCACGATTGGCAAGTCCGGGGCGATCAAGCATCATGGGAAATTGAGCCAAATGGGGGAATTTTCTTGGCAAGCTGTGTCCAACTTGAGCCTGGTCACTGTCACTGACTTTGTCGATCTCAAGGGCTGCAACGATGAGCTCAATCAACGATATATCTTCAAAGCTAGGAGAGTACATGCTGCAGGGCTGGGTAAGATTTGAATGCTACTCGACGTCGCTCCTGAGCCTCATGGCTGCTACTTAGGTATTGACAGACAATGCATGCAGCACTGCTGGATGTACCGTCCCTCTGATGCGCTCTCCGAAAGGAAGAGAACCGACTGTGCACATTTGCGTTAAATGTGATGCCAATCCAAGTACGAGTAAGCTCATCCTCGCACCTTCTTTGCGAATCGAATATGAAATAGTTTGTGCAACACGATAGCTACAAAAACTGCATTGTCCATTCAACCTCCTACCGTGACAGCTTCCAGCAGCGAAACTTCTGATTCTCATCCATCTCGCGCTTCCACCCCTCCCACAGAAATATCAAGTGCATTAAGCTCCCCCGTGTTTGCTCCCCCTGCAGAAACAGAGGAATCCAGGCGCAGACGGGAACAATCCGACACTGCTTCAGCTGAGATCGGGAAACGGCTGCTCAAAGGCTGGGCCATGCTCGGTGACGAGTGCTTGAATTCGAGGTGCTACGGCGTGCCACTGGTGCGGCCCCCGAGAGTCGGAGGTGAAAGAGATCCCCGGGAGGTCAGTTCCTTCAACGTCTAGCACATTCCTCGAGGTTCACATATCTTTGGTCGGCTTAGGAATGCGTGATTTGTGGGACAGTATATGTCACGCAACCAGACTCGAATGGACGAGAGAGACTTGTTCCCATGAATTCGAGCCATCCCGGAACAGCAAGGCATCAGACAATTGCTCTACCCCCACAGCCTCAAGAACGGAGCTTCGAGCAAAGTCCTCAGGTAAGCTTAACTATCGGCCTGCACCAAATTTACGATCCTAAGAATGTTACAGGCCACTATAAAGCCATCAACTTCAAGTCAGCCCCCCCTGGCTAACAATGTGGTAATAGCCTACTCCCAGGTCATTTGGATTTTCAACTCTAATCCCTGGCCATCATTTCCAGCTGCCTAACGGAAACCTCGACAAGATTTTAGATGAGTCTTCGCAAGCTCTCCAAACAACCATGCAAAACCTCTCAAGCAGGATCTCGATGCTTTCAAATGCTCAAAACGTTGCGGATCTGACTACTTTGGGCACCGTCGCTGAAACTTTGACCAAAATTACCCAAGCTTTGTCACAGGTCCGACAACTGCAACACGCTGAAACTCAGAATTAGCGGGTGTTGAAGTAGGCGCGTGTCGGTACCGGATCAGTGTTTGTATGTGGGGTACCAGCCAATAACATCTCCTGTGCTTCGTGGGCCTTGCCTGCCGACTGCGTGTTCCTCAATGATATATGACCTACACCGTGACGGATCGAAAGACAGCTCAGGGTCGGCAAAAGGCAGGCCATAAAAGAGCGCGATCCTCTGAAACGACTGTCGGAGTCATGGTCTCCTCGTGTAGGCCCGTATTTAAGTCTGCCCTTTCTGTGGCAATGAACCCATCAAACGTGAGCTATGGTCTTCCGAAAGGTCCTAAGATTCTTTGGCTGGGGCGGGAAGTCTACACAACACGGGCAACGACGGGAAGCCATACAAACCGACGAGGTCAGTGGGACAAGGCACTGGGAAGAGGATTCACCTTCTGAGTATCCTTTGAATGACGTGTTTGAGCGGAGCGGACTGCACACACCAGAGGTGAGAATCATTCATTTTGCACAAGCGGTATATTGATCCTCTACAGGAGCTCATCTCCACAGGACGACATAGCACTGTACCCGAGACTCCTGTGTTCTTTCCCCCACCAACCAGTAGCGACGGCTCTGACTCCACAACCTCTACAAATGTGATACCTTCGGTGTACAGACGACCATCCGGTAAAAAGCGAGACCAGGGTGGGAGTCGCAAGGCTCCTAGCGAGGTTTCATGGGACCCGGGCCGAGCAGTTGTCGCAGAGGAGGACGAGTTCTCCGACATGAGATCGACGAGTAGTGGGTATGTGTCAATCATGAGAGGACGGTCACCGCATGGAAAGCAGCAGCAGCAACAGGGATTCCCGCCATCACTGCCGCTGAGGAAGGTCGGTTCGGGAGGTTATGGTAGACGGGTAGGAGTCGATCTTCATACATCTGCGTGGCAATCACTGACGGCGAATGTCAAGCCCTCGTTGAGAAAGGGTAGAACACGTTCGACATCCCCAGAACAGCATACCCAAAGAGTGTACCCAATACACGAGACTAGCTTCGAAAACCGCTCTCACCACTCGGAGCCAGAGGTCATTGAGGTGAGAAATTGACGTATCTTCTTGCCACTGCGGGTACTTATTTGTAGCCTGTTATCTACGAGCACGAAATCAGCGGCGACGGGGACAGCAACCCGGAAATGTATCATTATATCATCCCTGGAGGATTGAATGTTGTCTTCTGGAACAACGAAGGGAAAGAAATCACAAGGTGAGATTATATTTTCACAAGGACCTTGCAGGTGACTGACTGTCGTTTAGGGTGGGGGAGTTTGGGAAAACAGTGAACCGGCCCCGTCGAATTTCGCCAACAATAATCCAAGACGAGTTCGGGAATGAGCTTTATCGGTGAGAAACCTGCTTATAGATTATTTTGAGCATGAGCGTTAATCGCGATTCAGAACGGGCGACTTCAGTCAAGAGAAAGGAACCGGTGCGGTCTCTAGAGCTACCTCGGGTCACACAGGGGACCACGATAGACATGCCCAGATATTTCCCTTGTGAGTGAGAGCCGTTAAATACGATCGCTAAGGCACTGAATTTTAGGGCAGGGAAATGGCCGTTAGCTATGCATCCGTACCCAGAGAAGCCCGAAATATAATCCTGATTGACGACAAAGGAAAAGAAGTCCCCTTGTGAGTCGATGTTCAGTAGTCTTCAAGGGTGACTAGCTTACAGCAGGGTCGCAGGCGATTGGACGGAAAAGCAATGACACGGCCACAAGCCCCTCCTGCTCGTGGCACCCACGAACAAGCCCGCGAAAGGCATCAAGCAACCCCAGTGCAGCGCTATTGGTATTGAATTAGTATATTCTGCGGCTTGTACATTACTTTTTGGTCTCTACCGTGGTCAACTACATCAGTCCACTTGCTATTAACTTATTTCCTTCGGCCACTCCCAGCGCCCTGTGTCTTTGCAATGTCGTGGCGACTGAGTTTCATCATACCTCCACTGAACTTGCCCACACCCATCTTGAGACCTCGTTCTCGCTTCTTCAAAGCTTTCTCAGATTCATCTTCGTATATCTTCTTGAACATTGGGTGGTAATTGCCCAATTCCTTCGCCTGCCGAGAACGTTAGATGGCAGAAATATTAGGTGTAGAGGGGCTAACCCTAGCAAGCTCTTGCTTCCGTCTTTCATCGACTTTGTCAACAAGACCTTCTCTCACCCTCTTCGAGGCTCGGTTCCTTTCCTGCGCACGAACAGACTTCTCTCCTTTTCCCAATTTCACCTTTCCAGACAGCTCTAGTATCCGACCCTCTATGGCTTTACGACGTTGAGCAGGAGTTATTTCAAGTTCCGTGGTCGATGATCCAGAGAGGAGCTGGGTATGGATAAGACGGTGAAGAATCGCATCGTTTTCTGCATTAGTTCTTTCTGGAAATCAGATTGGTGGTAATCTTTCCTAGTATCAGGAGCCGCACCGGTCATCTTCTTCCTGTTCTTTGGTTGAAGATTCTTGCGGTTCTTGGATCGCTTCTGACAGCTTAGAAACTTTTGAGGACTGGGGATGTGGATGTCAGGCTCATGCATACGTTAGAGAAAGATGAAGCGGACCATAAATGTCTTCATCAGGGCCTTAGAAGAGTGATTCGTCGCAGCTCCCTGCATAGAATCCTGGAATACAACCGTGTCGACGGCCGGTGCTCGGTTGGTATCACCCTCATTATCTGAGAAACCTATTCCCCGTCAAAAAACTGAGATTCAGATTCAGATTGAGGATGCTCACTTTCTTCGGCCGCCTGGATGCCCGCCCATTCTTCTTCATCTGAAAGGGGTTCTTCCACTACTATGGGAGACTTGGCCCTTTTTCTTTTCTTTCTTTTGGTCTCCGTATGTCCAAAAGACTGCAGGAACTGTTGGCCATGGGATTCTAGAATTTTGAGTAGCCTTTCATCTTCGGTTTTGGTAAGAGCCATCACAAAAAGGCACACCGTGACAAGGTCACATTCAAACACAAGCGGTGAGCACATTACGTCGACAAAATGGCACAGAAACGCAAACCTCATTCAGCGGCAAAGGAAGGCAAAGCCCCAAAGGTCGAAGAAGAGTCTATTGATATACCTGAAGACGAACAATGGAGGCTCATAAACGACTCTGGGGTCCTCAACAAAGTACCTACTCCAGCCGACACACACAAAGCTGAAGCGGAAGGGCCAATAGAGCTCGTAGAGGAGATCTTCAATGCCGTCTTACTCATCGTTCCTTTCACATTCTGTTTGGTGTTAATGGAAATGTACATCCGAAAGTTTTGATTAATTGACTCGATACTGACATTTACAAGTTTGATCCACTTCCAGTATCGCCAACACCCTACCTTCACGGATGTAAAGAACAGATTACTCTCTGGGTTTCCAAGTCAGTCAAGAGTATTGTTTCTCTGCTTCACCAGACCAGCTAACCATGGATACAGTACTGTCTCTCTTCATATTCTACAGTAAGTCACACCCATACAATCCGAGTTTCTGCACTTTAGGTGACTTGAATCTGCAGCAACGCGTTATAAAACCTACCGAAGTATGCAGTTACTTCTTTTGATCACAGGTGTTCTATGTGGTGCTAGATTGGTGTATCTGATCAACATTGGCTCATGGTTGACGAACATGCAGCAGGTTCGTACAGGTACCTCACAATGAACATTGTCGACCAACTAAAACCTGTATCTGCTGACAGTGCCCTCCGTTGGCTACAGTTTGGATCTACACATCTGTTCAACTCGACCTTGCCCCTTCCGTACTCAATCTGGTATTTGTGGGCATTTACGTGTGGGTGAAGGGGCTCAAGATCTTCCCGTAAACTACAGCCATAGATTAATCTAATAAATACCTATAAGCTTACGATAATCCCATTAAATGGTCCGGTATATGAAGAGTAACAGCAAATGTAAATGTATCCAACACTTTGAAAGTTATAATGTCTAGATTGCCGCGAGGGCGGGACAATATACCCTTGAAGCCTGTGGCATAGTGACCGCGTTTGGCTGATGTTGGACAGAAGTTGCAACTTGATATATGCTCGATAATACGCCTCTGCCGACTGTGATCTTATTTCGGTAGGGCACCTTGTACGAGCAAAGGTAAACATAACGCTACCGTCATAGCAAGAGACCAGGGTCTACACCCCTTCTCCATGATCCAATTCATCGGAAAGCAACTGGACCTTACGCTTGATGGTCTTCTGTGAGCTGCAATTCAACGTGGAAAGACCTACGTACGTGATAGGTGGTGTTCCGCCCTTCAAGTACGGTTCGTAGAAGTCTGAGTTGCCACTTCGTCCTTTTGCTGCATGAATTCTGGATGGACCCTTTGTGACGGTCCAGCCTCTCAACAAAGGCTTTATAGACTCGGTTGTCACGGGCGAAATAATAGGACTAGGGCATCCCCACATGAGCTAGAATCGTGACGAAGGCGACTTAAATACCGGCATGTTTTCTGCATGGATACTTGATGGCAGAGACGACATAACGTTGGACCATGCACCGAACATGAGGAGGTCCCTGTTGTCGAAATGAGTCAGTAGTACAGTATTTTGGCGTAAATCAACCATACACTGTCGCATTGGCTACGCTATAAAAGACTGTGTTCAGCAATAAAACCGTATCATGAGGAAAGAACGCAACTAGTCCTCCAAAGTAGCGATTAGGCTGGCCTTCCCTAACTCTCTTGTGGCAAATTTTCTGACTGCAGCATCAGCAGATTTCACGGGTTGCCCTACTGTCCCTGCATTCAAGGCAGTAGAAATTGTCGAGACTTGATCCCAGACCCATTTGTCACCCTCGCTCATGATAAGAACTTGCATGAACGACGCTGTGAGATCGCTTTGGGAATTTGCCAAGCCATAGTCGATCGCAAGCTTTAGATTTGTCCCTGTGAAAGGAAACAGTTAGCACACGTAGGGTGAATACTGTTGAGATATGTACGTAGTGCTTTCAGGATCATCTTGGTGCGTGGTTTCGGGATATCTTCATCGGTTAGCTGGTTAACGTAGCGAGAAAATGCACCAAGTAAAACAATAGCAACGTCTCTGTGTGATTGGCCGATCCGCATGGCATGCAGAAGAGGTGTTGCATCTCCAGTTTTCCGCAGCAATAGCTGTAGTGTGGCGATCTTTTCAGACATGTAACTCGAGATGCGGCACACATGAACACTGACGTGGATAGCTCTGTCACGTATTTCCATGAGGAACATGATATCCTTGCTCTCCACAGCTCGGAATACTTGAAAGGGCTAGCAAGGAAAAGTAATCGTGGAAATTCACAACAAGTCTAACTCCGAGCACCCAGCGACTGACCTGGGGTTCTGTCCAGGGTGCATTATGGACCTTCGTCGAAGGTGACCTGGGCACACCAGTAGAAGTTGATGATTGCCCGGAGGCGTTACTGGCTCTTCTCACACGTCCAGTGGATTCAGAAGGGCTTCCAGGTTCAGAATTTGTAGGAGAGACACTGCGCCTTCGTAGTTGACGCAGAATGGCTTTAGGTGCGAGATCCTGGGCTTCTCTTCGGATGAACGCTTTCAACACGACCGTTAGGGCTTGTAGGGAACGAGTCAAGGAAGAGTCAAGGAAACATACCTTCCGCAGGCAGGCGCTCAGGTAAACATGGCTCTGAGGTCACCCGTTTGCGTGGGACTGGACCAGGAGTTTTATCGCCATCTAGAGAATTTCCGATTTCAGAAACCAAGAATGCATTGTTGAAGGTCATATCAATTCCAAATGGTCCTTTATCCGCTCCTACGCTGCTTGATACCAGTGGACATAGGTGTCCCCAGTCAAGAGATGGTTCACCGCAATTCGTACTATGCAGTGCTGGAGTCGTGGTCTGGCACAGTCACGTTTGCGTGACAGCGCGTAAGCTTGGCTTGACATCTTCCCCTCACCACCACGAAATCCACCACTACTGTATTCAGGGTGATTCATGCCAATATGAATAGTCTCTGGAAGCGATCTTGGAAGGAGAATGCCGGAACAGAACGGCAGAAGCGTCAGATGGATGGTCTCAGCGGTGGCGCATCCTTGGTGGATGGTGCGGAAGCAGTCCATCCATCTGCCGACGTATGTCTGCAGCCTCCTACCGCCCAAGACCGTCACAGCACGCTCAAGCGTACTAATTCTTGCTCGGGAGACGTCGAACCCATATCGAAAAGAAGCAAAGCTGAAGATCAGCTATCAAATGGTGGAGCTTCTTCCAGTTCACAAGTGGACCAAACTGCGGCCTCGGTACCCGATCTTCCGCATTCTGAGCATGTCATGATCTACAAAAAGGAGCAAACTATTCCCGAGAAGACCCTCTTGCACAAATGCTGGAGAATCACGCCCGTAGACAGCTTCTGGCCTTGCACTGAATCCGCTCGGGACGCACTTGTCGAGCTTGGTCGATGCGCATCGGACCTGATATGGAGGCGTGCTCTAGAAGAGGCCCACAACAAGGAACTCCAAACAGCTCTTCAAGGAGACGAAAACCTTACTCGGAACACAGTACGAGATTGGACCTTTGCCCTCCCTAATCTAGACCCCGGCTCACGGGGATACAACGTCTCGCATAAGTTTCTTGTGCTTGTGGATACTCTCAGATGTTTTGCGTCCTGTGGTGCACCCTATCAAGGTGTCGTATTAGGTGAGTAGTGGTAGCCTTTTTCGATACGCGACTAAACGTCTCAACAACAAGCAGTTAGAAAGCGGAGCATCGCTGTTACTCTGGTAGACCTGTTCTTCATGCTACGCCCTCACCTGGAATTCTTACGCCCTGTGGCCATCCTTAACAAAATTACCTCTAACGATGTGGGTGGCCACTTGTTGACCTGGGTTATGCTCATCCTAGTTATGACAGGTGTTCAAACAAGGGTTGTATAATCTCGCGATATTAACCTCTGTTGAAAATATTCTCGAGCTTAAAGACCCCAGTTGTATCATCTTGTAAGTTATGCGAAGTATAACAACCCCCGATTGTCGGTCGTGATGATATATCTCCAGGTTTGACGAGGTGGAGGGAGCAGCGTTGCGGACGCTTAGGAGCCACCACCTTAAGCACAAGTTCCACCTCATACATCTCGTTCGAGAGGGAAATGAGGCCCATAGAGACCAGATCTCCCAGCGCGATGTCCCCGATAAGGCTCCTGTATCACCGGATTCTCTGGAGTTCCTTGAAGATCCTACAACACGCAAGCGTATCACCCCTTCGAATGCGCCAAGCATCATAAGTGCCATTCTTCGCCTTAGATATCCCAATGACGAACAAGATACACTTGCCATAACCGAGACAAACTCAGGAAATACTGGTTCTCAATATACTTGCACAGTGGAATTGGCAGGCTTGCCTTCAGTGGTCGGAACCTCCGGGTCTTCTCCCAAGTCTGCGGAAGAATCCGCATGTTTCAAGGCATGTGAGCTTTTGGGAAATCTGGGAATATTGGATTACCGCCTTTTCCCAACACCCTCACCACCGGATAACTTGGGCGATATTTTCCTCGAATATCGCCATCGTGGGACGAAGGTGTATGCCCGAAAATCGCCTGTCTTCTGGGAAGGCGCATTGGACCCGACCACCGTCCCTCGCCTTTACCCCTTGGTCCTAGCCGCCAGTGGAACAGAGGAAGACTTCTCACCAATGGTTCTGCTAACCACGCGACCGACACCTGATCTAGCCGACATTAGGCTATATCGATATCTCAAGCCATTTACAGTCACTACGAGCCGAGTTGCTCCACTCGAAGTGAACACCATTACTCTGAACAAGATCTACCGATATACTTTGCGAATAATCAGGGCAATAACCAACAAGCCTTTGGAGTGCCCTCTGGAAAAAATGACTTGGTTTATACTTCCATTGACTCGTGCGTGGGCCAAGGCCCCTCGAGATCCTGACCAGAACTCGCCCTTTTCCTTGCCCTCTATTGACAAATATATTCCTTGGAACGCTATTACATTGGGGGGAGACAATTTTATCAGCCCTATCAAGGTGGCTTCATGCGAGGAGGTGGAAGAGGACATAGAGAACGCTGTGATTCAGGACCGTTGGGTGGAATTCACGAAACGATATGTCGCTATCAGGGTTAGACCTGATCTCACCCCTCTTAGTACACCCGTGGATGGTACTGTAAGGCTCAACTTTCCGATATGGGCTCGACTTGGAAGGGACTAACTTCTGCTAAGCGAGAATCAGGACATGCCAGCTATCTAGAATACTGCCAGAGTCGAATCAAAGATTTTCAAGGGCTCAAGGACGACGCTCAGCCCCTCGTAGAGGTCGGAATGTTACATTCCGCCTCGAATCACTTGCGGCCATCAACTCCCAGTTCCTACACACCACCAGCGAGCTCTCAAACGCGATGTAAACAGTTTCCTTGTCCACCCGAAATGAAACTCGAGCTGATACCGTTGGCAGTTTTGATACCTGAACTATGTGCTAAATGCACCCTGCCTGCTAGGTTTGCTTAGTAGCCTGCATTCTTGTAGCTGCTACTGACTGTCATTTGACTCAAAACAACCAGTGTCATGATCTCAGCAGCACTAATCCCATCGATCACTCGCCGCATAGACGATTCACTCATTGTGAAAGAGCTCAATGCAAAGTTGTTTGAATGTAGCATTTCCGAAGAGCTGCTTCACCAAGCCCTGTCCACCCCCTCTGCAAATTTGGAATATAACTATGAACGACTTGAACTTCTTGGTAAACCTTTTAGATTCTAATTATGATTCCCTTCTCACTAATGACGACCCGTAGGCGATTCATATCTCAAGTACTTGACGTCTGTGTATGTCTACGCGATGAACCCAACATTCTCAGAAGGAGCTTTGCATGGTGCGAGGCAGCCCCTCATAAGCAACAAATCATTGTTCCAGCACGCTTGGGAAGCAAAACTTCCCTTGTATATCCAATCAGTGCCATTTACTTTTAGAAATTGGCTACCCCTAAATTTTACGTTTTCTGATGGCACTGTACCCAATCCCAGAGAGCGAGAACTGGTGGAGGTCGAAATACCCCCTGTGACTCAAGTCAATGACGCGGAAGAGGAGGAAGAGGAAGCTAGTCAAGTCCCTCAACATACAGCCGGATCATCAAAGCGCAAGAAGAAGAAGAATCGAGGCAATAAATCTGACAAATCGCACGAGCTAGGAGATAAGGTGAGTAAATGCTCCACTAACGCATTCATTGGTGTTGACGGCGCCTGTGATAGTCACTAGCGGATGTTATTGAGGCCATCATAGGAGCTGCATATCTCTCCGGCGGTGATGGGGCTGGCCTGAAGGCTGCCAAGGCGTTGGGAATCCAACTCGAAGGTGTCAGGCAATGGTCCGACTTTGTACCGCACAATATCAGCTACCGGTATGAAGCGAAGTCTTCCGTGCCGCTGGAGGCGTTACAAGCTATCGAACGTGCAATAGCTCATCCAGTGGATCACTTTCTTCTATCGGAGGCGTTGGTGAGCAAGAGATTTTCCTTCTACCCTAAGGCTTTGTCTCATTTGCATACAGAATCCGCGATCAAAATCGTTCGAACGTCTCGAATTCCTTGGGGATGCCATCATTGATTTCTGTGAGCCCTAGTTGTGTTTATCGCCTTCTCTGTCATCTCATTCCAATCAGCTGCCATACGGTACATGTATGATGAAGAACCAAGCATGACCCCGGGAGGGCTGACGTTGCTGAAGGTCATTTCATTTTATCGTGTCATCAATCCATACATTAACCAGCACCAGGGAGCCATGGTGTCAAACGCCGCACTGGCTGCAGCCTGTGTGTGGTCAGGTCTACACAAACATCTCATACACGACCCTCAGGTGGTTAGGACAACCATACGGGATTATTTGCTCAAGCTCGATGTAGCTAGGGAGAAGGAATATACAATCGCCTCCTCTGAGGGTCGCCAGCCAGGTCAGTACTGGGCGAATCTGGAATGTCCCAAGGTATGATAAAAGATTCGCACCAGGGGGGATGGATACTAAATGCAGAATTACGAAATAGATTTTGTCAGATACTTTGGAGGCCGTAGTCGGGGCCGTCTTCGTTTCTGACCGGTTCTCGCTCGTCGGAGTCGAGCACCTTTTCGAGAACGCCCTGAAGCCATTCTTCAGGATGCACATATCTTTCAAGACATTGACGCATCATCCCACCAAGAACCTCTTTGAGTTACTGCAAGCGAAGGGATGCCACAGGTTTCGAACATCAAAAGTACGCGTCCGTGGAATTACGAAGTGTTCATGTATGTAGTCTTTACTTGTCCTTTCGGATGTATAACTTAGAGGGTTTCGTAGTTTTCCTGCATGACCATCTGCTTGCAACAGGTGAAGACCGTGTTGGAAGTGTGGCAGCTAAACGTGCATCTCTCGCCGCGTTCAATGCACTGGAGGAAGACCCGACTCTACTCCCGTCACAATGCGATTGCAGGGTGATGGCTCCTCCTACCAAGAAAGAACAGGAAGAGGCGAGAGAAATTCTGGCGTTGGAAGAAGAGAAGGATAGTGATGGTTCGGATTCGGAAAACCGAGTTACGAAGAACCTTGAGGATAGCACGGCAGTTGGGTAGAGTAATTCTGAACACACGAGGTTGTGGCAAAATGGAATGATATGGTCTATTGCACTCTATATGATGAATATTATATGGGGTCTTGACTTCTATGCACCCTGAGACTTGACGCTAGGAAGGCGATGTAATTTTAGCAAACGTGAATTGGTGCTTCGGAGTTGTACTTACAGTTGGTACTTGGCAGCGACAAAAGGAATGGCAAAGCCAACACTGAGGTAGGCAAGGACTTTGAGACCGAACCCAGTCTTCTTGTCAGCTGCGGGCCAGTCAAAAGGAGTAGGCTTCGAAAAGGTCAGCTGAATGTTGGCGTGTCTGCGAAAGGAAACTCACATGATAGTGGCCACCATGATCTGAACGAAGAGGTGACGAGGTGTGCAATGAGCGTGCACGGCCCAAAATTTGGCGGCTCACAGCGGGCCTGGTGAGGACGGCGAAGGACATGGTTTTCGTTGACTTGGTGAAAGAACTTGTGGGACGGACTTGGTAGTCGGGATGTGTCGGATTTGTGTGGTTGTCACGTAATGTGACAGACATTTGCTGCGTGATGCACCAAACTCTGGCCTTCACGCTGGCACTGGCAGCATACAAGATTACGCTTAATCGGCCGTGGTTTATCGACGTCCTTTTGTCGACAGTCTTGACGTTAGATGGGCCCAGAGTTCACACTATCTGTCTTCTCCCTCAAGCCACAATGATATCAACGAATCCCGTGGCCATTATCTAAGTTAGTCGGATCATGGGGCTTAAATACGTCGCTTGCCTTATCTTCTTTCGCCCTATAACCAGAAGACCTTAAACAACCATGGCAGAAACAGTTTCTCTTGAGGTTCCCAAGTCTAACAAGAAGATCTCTGTATCGACCGGATTGTTTATCAACAACGAGTTCGTGCCATCGGTCGATTCCAAAGAACGGATCGAGTGCGTTATCTCGCGATTTCGGATAATTAAATCTGATATCATGGCTCGATGCTTCCAGTATCGTCAATCCAGCCACCGAAGAGCTTCTTTGCTCCGTTGTCGCAGGTAGGACCGTTCTTAGTTCTCTGGGCGCAAACGCCAACATCTTGCTTGCCATCAGCCTCCTCCAAGGATGTGGACGCTGCAGTCGCTGCAGCTCGCGAAGCCTTCAACAATACCTGGGGAAAGAACATCACAGGTTTTGAGCGAGCTCGGTTTATGCACAAGCTTGCTGATTTGATCGAACGCGATGCCCAGGAACTCGCCGAGATTGAGTCTTTGAACAATGGTAAACCGGTCAAAATAGCTAGGTAAGTTATCTCCTCCTCAACGGTCGGGTCGAGTGAAGCCCTGAGATAATCTGAAGGGATTTCGATATCGGGGATTCCGTGCAATGCCTCCGTTACTTCGCTGGATGGGCAGACAAAGTCGTTGGACAAGTAAGTTGATATGCGCAGTCGCACCATTGGAAATTCTCATGAGTATTCTACCTAGACGCTTGAGATTGACAACAAGACCAAGCTTGCGTTCACCCGCCATGACCCTATTGGCGTGTGCGGACAAATGTACGTGAGAGAACAAGCGCGTAGCCGGCAGTTCGCTCAAAGTTCCGAAACTCATAATATCATAGTATTCCCTGGAACTACCCGATTATGATGTGGTACGCCCAAATTCTATTAAATTTGGAAGATTTTTTTTTTGAGCGTTTCACAGGGCCTGGAAGGTTGCACCGGCTTTGGCAGTTGGCTGCACAATTGTGATGAAACCCTCTGAGCTTACCCCGCTTACGGCATTGGTACGTCGCCGGTCACAAGTCGTCGCTGATAGCGATTTACTGAGACCTCGCACCAGAAACTCTCCGAGCTGGTGAAAGAGGCTGGGTAAAGGGCATGCTCATGTCCTCGTGTTTTGCCATTAATTCATGCCTTAGGTTCCCACCTGGTGTTGTCAATACCGTACCCTCTTTGGGCCATGTTGGAGGGGCGGCGCTTGCTGCCCATCCAGATGTAGACAAAGTCGCATTTACTGGCTCCACCATCACTGGGCGGAAGATCATGGAAGCTGCCGCGAAGAGTAACTTGAAGAAGGTTAGTCAGATACCTCCAGGTGGAAATGTTCGATTAAGTTCACAACTTGCTAGGTCTCGCTCGAATTGGGAGGCAAATCACCTCAGTTAGTTTTCGAATCGGCAGACCTGGAGCAAGGTGCGTTCAGTCAATACATTCATGACCTATCAGCGTTCCGCACTCGGACGCCTACAAACCCCATTGCTTGGAAGCATTCTGGCCTTCTCTATGGTCACCGAGGCGGTTGCATCCGGTACCATCCTTTTTGAAACATCAAACTCACTCTCAGACGTTCTATAGCTGCCAATTGGGCTGCGCTGGGCATTTGTTACAACACCGGTCAAGATTGTACCGCGGGCTCCCGGGTTTACGTTCAAGAATCAATTTACGACAAGTTCTTGGAGATTCTTGTGTCCAAGGTCAAAGCGACAGTCATCGGCGATGGATTTGACGAAACAAGCGGTGGTGGTCCCGTGGTATGCAACCCACGATTTTTCATACTACGCCGGTTAACACTGCATTCCGTACCGCTGAACAGGTGTCAAAAGTCCAATATGACCGTGTCTGGAATTACATCGAGTCTGGAAAATCAGAAGGCGCAAAGGCTCTCATCGGAGGTGTCAAGAGATCTGGGAAGGGCTTCTACGTCGACCCTACAAGTGCGTCTATGTCCCTGTCATCGCATTGTGATCGAAATTAAATTATGATTACTTCCAGTCTTCACAGAGATCCGACCCGACATGAAGATCGTCAGGATCGTTTCTCCAACTAACTTACTCCTGATGGCTGACTGTTTTCATTTTATTTCCCTTCCTCTGTTACAGGTCAAGGAAGAGGTCAGTTCACGCTTTCACCGCCCGCTCAGTACTGCATTCGACCTTAATTTCAGATTTTCGGGCCGGTTCTTTCGGTTGGGAAATTCAAGACTGAAGAGGAGGGTATTCGCCTTGCAAATGACACCAGTTATGGCCTGGGCGCTGGTCTCCATTCAAGAAAGTTATTTCCTCAACTATGTCTCACCTTTCACTGACCGAACCCTACAGGTGATGCGAATCAATGCATGCGAGTTTCATCAGCACTCGAAGCTGGAACAGTAGGTCTCCTCATCAATGCACATTGATTTACCCCGTGCTTAATAGCAATATGATCGTGACAAGGTCTGGGTCAACCAGTACAACCTTCTTTACAATAATGTACCGTTTGGAGGCAAGAAGCAGTCCGGCATTGGTACGCCCAACTTGGACGCATTCAGAAGCACCTGGCTAACGAAACTTATATTTTTGTTCCCCTCGCCATAGGCCGTGAGCTTGGAGGCTATGCCTTGGACGAGTACACGTCTGTCAAGGCAGTTCATTGGAACTTTGGAGAAAAGTTGGATTGGCCGTTGTAGTGCACCAATTCGACGGTGGAGTGTTCTGGATGGAATAACGACTTGTTGTATTTCATATATCGTGGCAAAGAACAGCGTTTACCCACTACACCAGCTTAGCGGCTACGAAATGTGATTGTCGCCAAGCCATCAAGAATTCAAGAACAACAATAAAATAAGATTTTTGATAGTGATTAAATTCGGGACCTTTAGTTCATTAAGTTAGTGTATGGTTTTATTATGAGCCTATAAGCACCAATGATCAGTGAGCGGGGGTTATGAAGACTGCATGGAGACCTATAAAAGTAAGCAGGTAAAGGAAGGCATAGAGTGGAAAACAAGAGTCGTCGAAAGTGGAGGCTCGGGACATCTACATCTCATGGCTGTTGCTGATCGCGCCAATAAGGACTGATATGATATCCAACACCTGGCTGAAATTGGGGTTCGCCAGGCCCTCCTTCGGCTGGCGCAGATCTGTGCACCCCATCAGCTACGTTCATTCGCTACGCTGAGGGAAGACATACCCGGTGGCCAAATTAGGCCATAAGTTCGTATATTGGCTGTCAGGAATAAACCCGTCATTCACAGGAAATTCGACAGCGTATCCCTGGCGAGAACTTTGATTCTGGAGGAAGACACGCGGTGTCTGGTCAAGTTGCTCGACCGGGCCAGGTGGGCTGTAGGGGTATGGGTTGGAATTCTGTGGTCCATGTGCCGGCCCTGCGATATATTGCTGGGAGTTGCTGCTAGATGGTTGAGCATTGACATGTTGAGCTTGTGCAAATGGGTGGCGGGGAGCGGGGGCTTCAAAGTGCTGATTTTGGCCCGAGCGTTGTTCTTGCCAATTCTGCGCGTGGATAGGGGAATGGTCGAAAGACTGTGAATAGGGTGCATGGGTATCATATCCATTCGGGGGGCTGTATGAATGGCTTCGTACTCCCTGCACGGACGTG
The DNA here is from genome assembly GCA_944990035.1 of Clitopilus passeckerianus. Lineage (NCBI taxonomy): Eukaryota > Fungi > Basidiomycota > Agaricomycetes > Agaricales > Entolomataceae > Clitopilus > Clitopilus passeckerianus. The sequence continues at coordinate 13,196 of CALYLX010000038.1, read as the reverse complement.
TTGTCCGGGAGAGGCGTCGTTTGCTTGGACAGAGCTTTCCTCTGTTCGTAAGCCGCTACGCTCATATACTCGCAAGTTGCTGGCTCCCCTTTTTGCATTCGTTGGACGCAACGCTCGCAAGGGGTGGTGTCTAGGTTGTCGGAGCGAGAGCACTGCAAACAGGAACAAAAGTCGTTAATGTCATGACTAGGGGGGTGAACGCATCCCCGACCTTAAGCTTGCCATCGCGGCAGCGGCAACAGGCCTGTCCTGTTCTCGACCTGATTTTGCCAGTAGGGACTTGAGAAGAACCGTCAGGAGATTGAGCAGGCATTGCAGATGCAGTTGTAATGTGGTTGATGGGCAGTCCGAGATACCAAAGGGTTTATATAGATAGGGACTTCACAAACACGAGGGTGGAGGTTTCCAAGGAGGAACGGGAAAGAGGCAACTCAGAATCTTCTTTTGGGACTTTCGAACCTTATCTCTGCGTGTTGAACTTTTGACGCTCATTGAAAGCCATGAAGTCAGCCGGACTCTGTCGGGAGTTTGTAGCTCAAGGGTCTGGCGTCCATCCGCCCTGAGCGGAAGATTTGGCAGAATATTTCCGGATGGCATCGTCCTATTGGGGCAAGTGACATCGAGGAAGAGGCGCAAGCAATGAGGCCGACCCGCATGTCATTAATGAATTAATAGATAGCCTGGAGTTTTTGATCCACGAAAAGGCAGGATCCTGTGTTTCCCATTTATGGAAGGAGCCCATTTTCCAGATGTCATGAGAGGTGTAGAAATTGCTGTTTCATTATACAAATGCAGATTTGGGTGCGAGGCGAGGAGCTGCGCAATCGAACAAAAGATACAGGAGGATTGGATGTGTTACAAGTCTCTCCGTACAACGAAAGGCCACAATATCTTGGGGCAACCAACGAGGGCGATCGCTGTGGTATGTTGTATGGTCGTTCTAGGTAAACGTATCAGCGCGTTGAAGAAGCCAGCAGAGGCCGAACTCACCTAGAATCACAGTGCTAAATAATCTTTGACCTCTTCTTCCGTTAGTTTCCTGAATGTCGGTCGTGGACGGCCTGTCTCTCCCCCGATTTTCCCTTCCTCTAATTCTGCTATGGTAGGCACCGTGATGACACCTATTTCTATCGTTTTCTCGGTCATTTGACCCTCGAACCCTTCCTTCAATGTGAGAAGTGCCGTATGGATAGCATCCTCGAGACTGATATCATCATTGTACCTGAAGGCGTGGGTAAGTTACGTCGAGAAGTCAGCAGGGGAAACAGGTACTTGCCGCTTCTCGAGGAAGGTCTTCGCATTCACCATGTTCTTGCCGATGGCACTTGCCTTCCATGCCCAAAAAGAACCGGAGGGGTCGACTTGATACAACGTGGGCCCCCGATTGATGTCCCACCCAGCAACAAGCAACGAGACTCCATACGGCCGGACACCCCTGATACAGATGTAAGACGAGACTAAAAAGGGCAAAACGACACCTACCCAGACTGCGTGGCCTGCTGCATCACAGTTGCGATCTCCTGTGTCAAAACGCGAGTCGGAGGATATTCCCCATAGATCTTCCAGTATGCCTGTGCACTCTTACGGGCTTTGGCAATGAGAACCCGGAAGTCTGGTCCCATCCCAGAGTAAACGATGCCTATGTTGGGGCAGACGACAGCAACTTTCTCCAGCATCGAATCATCGATCAGAATCGACGACGACTTCTTCTCTGTTGCAATCACAATTCCATTCGATGCTGGCAACGTAGTTAGATGCAGGGTGGGAAGTATCAAGTTGGTGGATATACCTTTGATTCCCAGACTAGTCGTGCCTTGCGAAACGGCAGCCAATGCATGTTCAATCTGAACAAGCTTTCCACTGGGTGAAAAGACTGTCAAGGAGTAGCTGTTATGGTCTTATCAGCGAATTTGAAGCACCTATAAGCTGGATATCTACCTGTATGCACCACCGTCAGCGCTGGCCATAGTTGAGAAACGAAGAGATCCCAACGCGTAAGCCTATCCCAGACGCGTAATAAATGTTTGTCTCTGTTTGGAACACTGGCCATGAACATCTAATCTAATCTAATCTTGCGCCACTGAATGTGCTCACAAGGCAATCCAAGCACATTCTTCAAGAACTTGACTATTGCTCCTCCCGCTTTCAATTAATTGAAGTAAAATCCACATAAATTCAACATATTTTACAAAACATCATACATATTCTGGCTACCTTCGTAGTAATTACTTAAACATTTTTGAGAGGAGTGGTCCTCAGGTAAGGCTAAAGAGTCGTGGTCAACGCAGATCTATTGATGAATATATATGATCTTACCTTGTGGATCGTGAATTCGGGGAACAGTGTTTTAGCCTCATCGTTCGTGACACTTGGATGGACAATCACATCCTCGCCCTTCTTCCAGTTGACGGGCGTGGTGACGCGGTGCTTGTCGCCAATTTGAAGGGCTAGATTATTGCGTTAGTATTCAAGCCTAGATGTGAAATACGATATATATATTTACAGTCAATAACTCTAAGAGAAGAGAAAGGTTTTAGTTCACATCCAAGTGTCGGGCGTGCCTGACTCACCGGATGATCTCATCGAAGTTACGACCAGTGGAGGCGGGGTAAGAGATAGTCAAGCGAATGACTTTCTTGGGGTCAACCACGAAGACAGTGCGGACCTGAGCTTGTTCAGAATAGGTAGGTTCTGAGGGTAGATGAGGGACCTACGGTGAAAGGCAAGCCCTTGGCATCTCGGTTGGTAGCGTCCTGGTAATCCAACATGTCGTAGAGAGTAGAGATCTTCCTGTCCTCGTCGGCAATCTAGAATCTATTTGAGACTACGGAGAGGCTTTCTTTAATAGTTTCAAAACGCACGATGGGGAATTGAACGTCAGTAGGACCGAACTTGGCACCGTACTCGTTAATGTCCTGCACCCATTTGTTGTGCTCTTCCAGGCCGTTAGCGGAGAGACCAATGACTTTGACGTTACGAGCAGCAAAGTCAGGTGCCCGGCGGGCGACCTCTCCGAGTTCAGTGGTGCAGACAGGGGTGAAATCTCCGGGATGGGAGAAGAGAACGGCCTCGAAGAAAACATGTCAGCATACGACAAGGCGCTCAGGAACCTCCAGGCTCACCCAGGAGTCGCCGATCCAGTCGTGGAATTTGATCTTTCCAGCTGTGGTATCAGCTTCAAAGTCTGGGGCAATGCTTCCGAGGCGAAGGTTGGTCATGGTTATCAAGTAAGATAGATTGTGGTGTAGATTCTATGGAATAATTATCGCGTCCAATAAATACCAATCGATGGATCGCGTCTTTACTTCTCACGCCGCCAATTGTTGGCTCTTGCGCGGTCATGTTGTCTTCATTGCGTGCTTGGACGACATCAATCTGTCTTGCCATTCAACGCCCACAAAACATTGATAATCAGTGGTCAGGGTTCAGACCAAGTAAGGTTCTTTTCGGAGCACATCCTCCGTTGTAAATGCTGCCATCAATCCGAACCCCGATTCTCCATAAAGAGTTTGATGCCAAACCTCGCGTGACCAACGAACCTCTTCCAGCCTTGCTATTTCTTCATGACAATCTCATAGCCCGAACCACCGCACAAAGTAAGTCCAACTTGACCACAGTCTCTTATTTACGACGATGATTCAGAGTGGAAACTGTACGACCCCTACTTTGCCACGTATTCGTGGGTCGTTGAGATGACCTTGAATGTTCTGGATACTGCTGAGCTCCTTCCTTCTTCCCTTGCCATTTCGACGGAACAACGCGCTTATCATATCGAAATATCTAGTTCAATGGACCCCAGAAGACGAGATCCTCGCTTGGCCCGCCCAGATCCACGGCTTCAAGGCGCCTCTACCTCAACGACCACCCCACCCAACCCACCGCCGGGTCAATTAATCGATCCAACTCCTGTGACATCGGCTTCAGCAGATTATGACAACCAACCTCCGCCTCCAGGCCCACAAATCTCCCATCCTTCCGCCATATTATCAGAATTCAAGCCCCGCCCGTTGTTCTGTGTCGTTTGTGCCAGCAACCAGGCATGCTGTTTTTTCCATTTGGCTTTACTTCCACTCAGCTAAGCGCCGATTCCTCATAGAATAGATCCATGGAAGGGCATCATGTCCTTGCGTAAGCCTGCTACCTTTCATAAATCATGGGAAAGAGATTAATATCCCTCCGATCCAGTAAAGCAGGTTACCAAGTTATCTCTGCCGGTACCGGCTCCGCTGTGCGTTTGCCTGGCCCTTCAGTTGACAAGCCAAACATATATCAGTTTGGCACCCCATATAATACCATATATGAAGAATTACACTCGAAGGATCCGCGTTTGTAAGTTTCATACAGTTTTATTGAGAACGCGCGGCTCATTTCATGGTTTAGGTACGCTGCCAATGGCCTCTTGCAGATGCTAGATCGGAATAGGCGGATCAAGCTTGCACCAGAGCGGTGGCAAGAGACAAAAACGGTTGCGGACGTTGTGATCACATGTGAAGAACGTTGTTTCGACGCAGTTTGCGAAGGTATCCTCCTACACTCTTCTGATGCCTTATCCTCAGTACCAAGACACTCAGCTGACCTCCTTATTATTATGAATTTAGACTTATTGGCGCGCGGCGGAGAATACAACAGACCGGTCCATGTCATCAATATAGAGATTAAAGATAACCACGAAGAGGCCCTTATTGCAGGCAAATCAATGGTCGAGCTAGCCGCTGCCGTAAGTCCAGCCATTTTAGACTTTCACAGCCTCTTTAATTCTTGACTAACCCCACTCCCAGATCGAAGCGGCAGCCGACCTTGACGAAGAGATCGACGAGATATTGCAAATACACCAAGAAAAACACCCTCATAATCTCCTCCACACTGTGGGTTACTATTAGCAGTTAGGCATCGGCTTATCGGTCCGGTTTACTAGTAGAAGCATCTGAGTGGCAGATTGGCAGTTTCTTACTACAGTCTGGCACAGGATCCTTGTGAAGTGAACGTCACATATCCATTTTGCAACGATTATGTAGCCTTGAGAACCTACGCCGCTGGAACTTTCAACGTCCTCGATCGTTGATCGAGATTATCTATATTGCACATGTTTTACAAACTCCCCCTGATAGCGCGTGATTTTCCCCACCTACTCTTCCCCACCATGATAGGGCAACCTCATATCGCAGATCCAGTCAGGACCAGACTTCTCCGTGAAGTAGAGCTCAATACGGATGCTGTAGCACGGCTTGATGGAGAGATAGAGGTGCTGATGCGTCGGGTGCGCCAACTGCAGTTTGATAAACTGCAATATCAGCACAAGATCCGACATAGCCTTGGTCTCTTGACTTTGGCAAGGCGTCTACCGCCAGAAATACTTGCGAAAATATTTGAAATGTGTGCTAGAGGAGGGTATACGCTCACGCCTCTCGCGGCATCCCATGTTTGTTCCGAATGGCGCAAGGCAGCTGGGATACCAACAGTCTGGTCTCATTTGTATGTGGACCTAGACAGCAGAGACCCCTGCGGGCGTACTCAGCTCTGGTTGGAGCGCGCGAGAGGTTCGCTGCTGTACATAACACTAGAGGTGAAGGCGGATACCTCACGCTTGCCAGCTGTGATGGATGCCCTGCTCCAAAAGCTCTCTCAGTGGAGGACGCTCACAGTACGATCCGTGTTTCTCAACCACGCCAACTGGCTACTTTCTCTGTGCAATCGCCCTGGCCCAGAGCCACGGGAAATTGACCTCACTGTTTTGCACGAAATTAACCACGATGCAATTGCCCCCGCGTCCAGCCACCACCTTCCTGGGCTTGTAAATGCCTTTCCTCAATCCCCCCAACTACACACCCTCCGAATCTTTCGGAGCATTATACCTCCTCCAAACTCTCTGCCTCCCACAATGAAGGAGTTATTCATTCATTTAACATCGGACCGACTTGAAAGAACCTCTTCCATCGAAGAAGTTCTACAAATGCTTCAGGGTCTTCAAGCGCTAAAGAAACTTTCTTTAAGTCTAGAATATAGACAGGATCAGGTGTTCCTACCCGCCAATACCGCAGGACGGGTTGTCGAGTTACCCGAACTCAATACTCTGATATTGACAGGATCGCCTAGTATGTTTGGAGTTTTACCATTCCTAAGAACACCTGGGCTTGAGTCGCTCCATCTCCGCTCGTCCGTAGACCCCTTAGGACACCCTGATGAGGAAGTCAGCTCCTTCGTTCGAATGTTCCTCGAGGGGTCCAGCACACCCCTTCGCAAATTACAGCTCCACGATATAGACCTCTCCGTGTCGGATTTCACCGCATGTCTCGCTGCAATTCCAGCTTTGGAGGAGTTGTGCCTGCACGAGAGTGATCTCACGGACGAGATTCTGCTTCAGCTTACTACAAGCGGTGGCCTTTGCCCAGAATTGACCAAATTGGATCTTCGCTGGTGCGGCCAGGTAACGGGGAAGGCGCTCGTCCGACTCGTATACGACAAATTGGAAAATGGTGCCCAATGGACTGGTCCAGAGGGACAGGTGGTTCGGCCCATTACCCTTCTTACTGTGATTAACTGCTGTTCCGTCCACGAACAAAACATCCTTGATCTTGCAGACGCCACGGATTGTCGCATCGTCAGCCAGATGGAGGATTATTGTCGTAAGCGATCCTGTGCCTGCCAGACATATTTGCCTCCGTACCGATAATCCCTCGTATTTTTTTATTTGTTTTTACAGAACCATTTGGCTGTTGCCAGAATGAGAGGTACAGGAGGAGATTACAGCTGCGGCATCAGCACGCGGCAACAGGCGCTAAGAAACCTCGAAGAAAACTTATTATGTAGAATGGAATGCTCAACGCTCCGGTTTCAACACTTTTAATGAGGCAACAGGGGGCATTGGGGGCCATATCTTGGGCGGGGCTTGAGGAAGGCAGCAGATAACGGTGAACAAACAAGTCGCCTGGCGTTAATCCATCAAAAGCAATCGAATAGCTAGAGTCGTAGTGTAACTTCGGTCGGTGTCTAGATAGAATGTACATCGCATACTATGGCACATAACGGTGAGATTAAAGACGCAATGCACCTCAAACGAGGATGTCGGTGTTTTCTCTTCCACGAATAGTCGAGATGAGGTACTCCAACAGCTAACAGAGTACCAAAAAAAATGTTGACAACGTCGTGGTTGCAAAGAAAGGGAAAAACAGCGACAACGCACGTCAAATCTTGTGTTTGACCACGTGTCCGTTCCTAAACGGGATCATAAGCTTTGCCATGATGGTGTCACGGTTACTTGTTAACTGTTCCCCTTCATTCGACTCTTACATGCCGTCCATAGACCTAACAGCTGACTTTAGGAATGCGGTGCATGAAAAGCAGCAGGCAGCTTCGGGTGGCTTGAAGCGGCCGAAGAGTCCACGAACGAATAGTGGGGCAAAGCATGGCGAACAATCTGTGGGCAAGGAGTTCCTTTCTGAAGCTCACAACATTGTAGGTCTTTACAACGTGTTCTGCGAAGGGCTTAATTCATTCGTTTTTGGGCAAAATAGCTAGCCCACATAGGTACCCTCTCTCAAATGCTTGAAGGTATCCGAAAACCATATCTGAACGTTGACTCGCGGTACTCGCCAATGAGGCGGCCAGCACTGAAGCCGTTGGATCTAACCGGCGGAGGCTCTTGGAACGACATCACGCACCTCACGAATGAAGAACGTGACCAGATTGACCTTCAGGCGCGCGTCATTCTAACACGATGTGCCGAAAGGGTGAAGGAAATGGAGGCATTGGAGAAACGTATGTTTGCCATGGACTTCGGAGCTTCGACCAATATTACTCATGTGCTGTCGTGATTCCAGGACGCGCCGAACTCGTCGCAAACAGGACGAATCCCCTCGCCAAATTACTTCCCGCCCGTCTGCGCCAAGATCTCACGTCCCTGGCATCTGACGTCCTTGCGGCGCACCATTCTGGTGTTACATGGTACTTGAATCGCAGACTCGCGGAGGCAAGTCAGGCGCAGAAAGAGCTGCAGGAGGAACGCATTAAGCGCCAACTGGAGCGTTCACGAACGCTTGGATCCGGCGCAACGCGTGAGGTGCTAAGGCTGGATCAAGATGGCCCATCCACCTCTTCTCGGGCGTCACAATCAAGGAACAAAAATGGCTGGCTTGATGATATTATGGGAGGACCTACACGCAGCGAGTCAAATTCAAGTCGGGGCAGTTACGAGGCCGTCGAATATACTCCAACTGCGTCCGAAGACGAGGAGGAGATTGAACTCACGGCATCTCAGATTCTTCAATTTGAACAGGAGAATGCCAATATACTTCGGGCTGCACAGGATACCCTAGAATCGGTGCAACAAGCCGAGTCACGTCTTCTGGAGATTAGCGCGTTGCAGATGGAACTCGTCGAGCATTTGACGAAACAGACCGAGCTCACGGACCAACTGTACGAGGACGCGATCGCGACCACTTCGACGGTGGAGCAAGGGAATGAGCAGCTGAAAGAGGCGCGGAGAAGAGCGAAGGACAGTAGAATCTTCATACTCGTCTTCTTGCTTGGGGCCAGCTTCAGTTTACTCTTCTTGCACTACTATTAGATTTTTCGAGCGTATATCATGTATTTAGCTCTAGGTCTACTAAATGATTCATCCGCTTAATCCAATTATTAAATGATACAACATGGAATGACTAGACTGGCGGAGGTGAGGTTGACCGAAGCAGCGGCTCTGCTTCGCCATAATTTTCAATGGTTTCCGCTGCCAACTCATCTACCTCGGGTGGCATGCCCTCCAGGTGGCGTATGTGCTTCTGCACCATGTTGTAAATCGTCCTATACGGAATTCAGTAAAAATGCCAGGCAACACAGGTTAAGGAACTCACCAGCCCGTGAAGACGGCGAGGATGATACCTCCGCCAACCACACAGCCATTAATAACCTTCGTTTCTGAACGCCAGTTAGTGAAGGCATTGAATTTTGGACGAATTGACTAACGGGTATCCATATGGCCGCGGGTTTCTCCATCAGACAGAGCAGCTATCCGTGAGCCGATGAAGACATGCAATAGAAGTTTAGGGAACACGAAACACGTCGCAACAGCGAACTGCCAGACTTTGACAGGTTGGATAGACTTGAGAATAGAGTTTAATAAACAGGCTCCACCTCTCTGCGCACCGTCGGATAACTTACTGCGAAAAGAGAATTGGAATACACCCAGGGAGGGAAGGGCGAGATCCGAATGAGTATTATCAGCGGTAGGCCTTTCGCTCTCTAAAGCGGTACCAGCGTCAATGTCAAGCTCCGTAGTATTCATTTGCGAATGTAATGAACTCACGACAACAGATTCCAACGCGCGCCACTTTTCGTTCTTGTCAGACCATTCGCGAAGTCGGTTCTTGAAGAGAAGCCGGAGAACGACGAAAGTTACCACTGCACCGAGGAGAGAGCCAACCGCAGCAATCCAGAAGCCCTTTAGACCGTAGGCGAAGCCACAGAGGGATGTCAGTGTGGTATGGCCAACGAGCGGAGGAAACGAGATGAGAACTACAGTTACTTTAAGTAAATGTAGCGATGAGATTGTAGGAGTGCTGTGCACCTATCGCTGCTCCCAGAGCAAGCCAACCATATTGAGTTGCAGCTAGCATCTTAGCATAGTCGTATAGATATTGTGCAAGCCGAGCGGGTGTTATCCAGATAACAAATGCCCCTGTAAGTAGGAGTGAATACTCGACTGCCACCCATCGGTTATCACGAACCTGCGCAGATATAGAATAGGATGACTAGCCATACGAAGAGCTGGTGGAACGCATGAAATCAAGTTTGCCCCTAATGATTTGGGGTTTGAACACACCTTTCCAAGAATTGGAAGCTTTCTATATCTTCTAAGGAGGTAGCCTCCATAATGCTTGATAGTAGGCAGTACGCGGTTCATGCCTTGGACTGCCATGGACAGAGTTTGAGAGAGCGTTGGCTGATGCTACGCCGGCACTGGACGAGTGGTGGACAGTCATCGGCTTGACGTAATCTCGAGCCACGTGCCATTACGACCACTTGCAGTTTCTCGAGAGCCACTTTTGGAAGGCAAGGCATGGAAAAAGTTCAGTGCTTATCGAGTTGGGTACATTCTCTTTGAATATGGATTATAATGCTCAAGCATTTCAATAGGATCCCGGGACCGGAATACAGGTACTTGCCATCGATTCGTCTCCAAGCTCACCGTCGGACTCAATGAGCTGTAGCCCTTCCTCACTCCAGTCCCTCCTGTAGGATCTGATGTGCTGGCCAAAGTCACTTTACCTCTGGCATACACTTTGGGCGTTATTCGAACAACTCTGGCTTTGCTGCTGGCAGCTCTGTATCTGATGTTCGTTGAAGGACTTTGCACGATACTTGTGAGTGCTCTCGCAACTTGCACGCTTTTGAACTAACCCATACGGCTTCTAGTACCCTATACCGATTCTAGGACGCCTTATCACCCGTTTGCTGACTGCTGTGATCTGCAGAACGGCTCTTCTAGTGCTAGGCCTCGTCTGGATCCCAGTTGAGAATGTTAAGAGGAAACGAGGGTATGTCCACCGCATTGGATGCATCGTATAAATCTAACTTTACTTCGGGCAGGCGACAACAGGCGCAGAGCGAATCATGGAATCCTAAGGCTGGCGACATCATTGTGTCGAACTGGGCATCCTACATCGAACTCCTCTGGCTTGCTTTCCGGTTCGTTCTCCGTCCAACGACTTCTCCGAGAAGCCTACTTCTTAACATTTTTCCACAGCTTCAACCCCATCTTTGTTCTCCCAGTAGCAAGCGCACACCCAGAACGCGTAGATTCACGCCCGTCCTCACCTGTTACCCACACTCCTGGACGGCGCACCGGAACCGGCTCAGCCAATATCACGACAGCGACTCATTCGACGCGCCCAACCGTCCCCATTGCCGGATTCAAACGTGCTTCGCTTTTGTCCATGATATGCAACGTTGGCAATGTGCCAAAAGTTCTTGCAAAAGGCAATCAAGTCAAAACACTGGACGATATTCGGTGTGAAGCGGACAGGCCTATTGTGGTTTTCCCGGAGGGTACGACCAGCAATGGGCGTGGCCTTCTCCGCTTTGCGAAGGTCTTCTTTCAAGACGTTCCCGTGAAGAAATTTCGCGTGTTTGTTATGTGTGTTAGGTATAATCTTTCTTCCCTACTCTTCCTGGTCCTTTATACGCTGACACACCCTGTCCTTAGATACGATCCCCCGACAGCCATGTCACCTACCCTGACCACCTCCATACCGTCTTCATGGGCTAATCCACTCCAACATATCTTCTCCATAACATCAACACTCCTCCCTCCCACAATTTCAATCCGTCTTCTTGCACCCTCAGAATCACCAAGCTCACCGCTGTTCCTACTCAATGAAATTGCTCCTGAAGCTTTGAATAGTGATGATCAGCTGGCGGAGGTCTGTACAACGCTTATCGCGCAGATCGGGAAGATGAAGAGGACTGGGATGGGATGGGAGGATAAGGCAAACTTTTTTGCATTCTATCGTAGCAAACGGAACTGATGTATCATGTCGATGCGCTCAACGTCAAGAAATCCTTGACTTTGCCACTTTGAATGTATTCCACTCAGATGCATGCATACATATTTTAAAGAAAGGTACCCCATGAGGCATTCACAATTTTGCTTTCACCTGTGATCGTTATCGAGTTAGTGGCTGAAGATGTCAAATCAGAGGAATATCACCTTCGACACTTCGGCCAGTGCCTGTCTAAGGTCATTCTTAAGGTCCTGTAGGATCATGTCAGCGATCACTGAGTCACACAGATCCTGTGAATATACTCACCTCAACATCCTCTACACCAATGCTGAGGCGAACGATCCTGGGATCAGCATGAGCATCGCTGTTCTTGCGGTGTTCTGCTAGTGACTCCACGCCACCAAGGCTCGTTGCAGGCTGAAATCGAAGTTAGGAATATGCGGTGCTTGGAATTGCGAGGATGAACATACCACAAAATACTTCAGGATATGAGGCAGCTGAGCAGCCTGTTCCACGGTGCTAAGCTGCAACACATAATCAATCGCTATAATTTCTTTCATATCACCAATGAACTCACAAGAATGGAGAAAGTAGCATTGAAACCTCCTTCCATCTGCTTGGCGGGTTCGAAGTCTCTTGGGCCTTTCTGGATACTCGAGTGCCAGACTTGCTCAATTACTCCCTTTGGGACGCCGTCTCCACCAGCAGCAACACTCTGCAACCACTTCACCAACTCAGTGGCGTTGGAGGATTGGCGTGGGACACGGAGGTGGAAGGTACGGAGGGAGCGTAGAAGAAGCCAGGCCTCTAGAGAGCCCATCGTACTTCCCAGATAGACGCGGTCGTCGTGTAGCTTAGTCCATTCGTCGAGAGAAGGGACGATGAGGATCCCGGAGAGGAGGTCAGAGTGTCCGCCGAAGTATTTAGTACCCGAGTGCATGATGCTGCAGGGAGGGCGGTCAGAGGAAATAAGAGGCTCGAAACAGGTAGATTCGTACCAGTCGGCACCGAACTTGAATGGGTACTGCAAAGGTGGTGGGGCAAACGTTGAGTCGACCACCAACTTCCCACCAACTTTGTGAATCTAGTTCAGACGGGTTGGATCAACTAGTTTAGATAGAGCAGCAAATGCTTTACTTTATCTGCGTAGTGCTTGATGTCTCTTGCTTCTCCTGTGGGGTTCACAGGAGTTTCCAGCCAGCAGAGGTCGCCAGGCTGGTATTCATCGTCGAGGTCAATGATTTGCATGGTTTCTCCCTTGGCTCTCTTGTAGAGCTCGAGGACGCCATAGAGGAATCCATGGTAGCCTGCTCGAACGGCGACTCGTTTCGGGACATAGTGAAGAAGGGCCTATCAAGCTTCGTGAATTCCATATTCTTGCACACGCTCAGAGAGGAGTCCAACGTACTGCATGACTTGCGGCCAATCCAGAGGAGTATGTCAAGGCGTATCCTTGCTAGGCCAAACATTAAGGAATGGTATACATTTTGTTAGTAGCTTGAGAAACTCACGTTGACCTTGCTCAGGATGTGTTCGACTCTTGTAACAACCTGTTGGCTCTCCCGAGAATACACATATCTCTGAGGGTTCCTCCGATCGTCGTCTGCATACGTATAGCTATCCTTCGAGGGATCAGGTTGGCGATATGCTATAGGCAATAGTCAACTTTCCATGCGCCAATACCTCAGGACAAAGGTAATG
>CALYLX010000037.1:0-303692 GCA_944990035.1 Clitopilus passeckerianus | reverse complement strand
TCAATCCAGTCGATTGATGCCCTCCGTCTTTCAGTCTACCTCAATGTATTCGCACGGAATTGAGCAGATGGAAAATCAAAACAGGCGAACTGCCAAACTCCATCCTCGGACATGTTCGATCCCATTGTTTGCTTCGAACACGCTACGAGAAAGAACCCTACGCTCTAAAGCCATAATTGGATACTGTTATATCCTTAACCTCTAGGCCCGACCAACCTCCGTTGGCAGGAGTCAGACCAGACATCCCAGTCGGTTTGAGGCAATGCGTCCCTAGACTCCTATAACTGCTTCGATTGCTTTCGAGCTGGCTACCCACCTAAGATCGGTGTCAGTTTCTGATCCCTATCTTTATTTAGCCTCTCATATTCACAGGGTTCTACTTCACCGCCTTAACGTGTTTCGACACCGTCGCGGGAATGTGTCGATATGTACCTCCATCACACGGCTTCCAACAGAAATGTTGGTAGAAATCTTCTCCCAATGTTGCGCCACATTCCCCTGACCCACCATCAGAGACCCCCCTCTCACACGTATGTCCACAGTGGAGACATGTCGTCTATAGTACTCCCACGTTATGGGCTCGCCTCGATATTGACTGGGATTGCACTGATACCTACTCCGCGCTTCTCAGGAGCAGGACAATTACCACCTGGTTGAAGCAGTCTGAAGACACACAATTGTCTTTCCGAGTACGCCAGCGCTACGATGGCCCGATCTTCGACCATGTGGCCAATTCACTACTTGCCCACAGAAATCGTTGGAAAGATGTTGTGATAGATGCACCCATCTCTACCATACACACCATGACGGACGGGGATTCACTTTCCTCCTGTAGTTCTGACCTCGCTTCACCTGAAGCTCGTCCAATCGCCATTACCTCTAATGCTGCGCAGGGATGCCTGGCCTCCTCCCTGGGCCAGACTCACGACACTCATCGTGGAAGAGAGCGACGCCTGCCGGCTCCCCTTCTTTCCAACCTTGACCGAATACTTCGCAATACTTGCCAATATAATTGCGGGGATCTTCACAACTGCAAGCTCGCTGCCACCCTTGCATTTGAACCCGATGGTTGCGACAGGGTTGCAATGCCCAAGCTACAGTCTCTCAACCTCGTTCTTTACGATGAAACTTGGACAGGTGATGGAGTCCAACATGCAGACGAAAGCCTGGGAACATTCCTTGGTCTCGTTGATACGCCTTCTCTCAACGAGCTGCTGATTAGGATTGTCGTTTCAGCAAAACGAACCGATCCCGGGACCATGAAACCCATTTCATTCTCTTCAGCATTGGCGACCATTGCACCTAATCTTCGCTCGCTATCCTTGGTATATGTGCCGATGACTGAAGCGGGATTATTGCGATGCCTACCCGTAGCCACCAAGTTAGAACAGCTCGACCTTCGGTTTGGGTTTGGAGACCCTTCAGGTGATCCAATATCAGACAGAATCCTTGGTTCAGACAGCGCAGGACTTGATGACGGCCTATCTGGCCATATTTCACTTCGACACCTCCACCTGGAATGTACAGGCCAAAGATGCTCGGAAGGGAGTCTATGCGAGTTCCCAGAGTCTTGGATACCTTACTGCGGGTCTAGTTGTGGGAGGGCTCCGGGGATAGCGTACTTCCATATGAAGTCGAGAATGGTAATTAGCGATGCCACAGTTGTGTTGATTGACACTCTGAGAGGCAGGGGTATAGACATAGCCGTAGAACAGTTCTGTCTCTTCTGATATAACATCTTTTGTACCTATGACTGTTCTCAATATCGGTACCTTGGGTTTTCAGACATGTTGAGTGGAAAATACGTGCATGGTTACATGAGGCCGATGGTTGATCAGAAAATCGTACATATAATTATTTGTGCTTCCTCCTACAAGGTTGGGTGTTCCCAGGCGCTCCCCGAATAGCGTCAAGAACATTGTTCAATCCGTCGGTGTCTGGTTCTTCAGCCGCTGGCTTCGATGCGCTCCCATCAAGAGCCGCTCGTTTGATCTTCTTTCCTAGAGAGGCATCGAAAAGTGCATCGATCTCGTCGCTTGTTTGTTTTCGTTTCCGACTGATGGGCTGCGCCTCGATTCCTGTGGGTGGTCGTTTTTCGGTGTTGACGGGTTCCTTGTCAGACTGCCCTCGAGATTTTCGTTGTGTCTGCAAGTCCCTCCACTCATCGGGACGGCGCTTCAAAAGGTGAAGATTGAGGTGTCTAGCGAAGAACTTCCCATAGTAGGAGGCAGCCAAGAACTGTTCGTGATTGAAAAGGCTCCGAGCAACCTTCTCCTGCAAAAGCAGTCAGCATGGGTATCCGAGTGGGTACCGGACGAAGCGCACAAACCTTGAGGTATGTGTCTGCGAAGCCCCAACACTTGTCACCAACACGACTGCCGAGACGATCGTCAACAAGGGTGTGATAGTGTCCTATCAGGTCCAGTACAAATTGACGCTTGACTTTTGAAGGTACCGAGGGTAAGTCCAGTAGTGCATCATATATACGAGAACCGTTGGCATCATAGGCGATCTCGATTCGTTTCTCAACTGGCAACGCGGTGATGCTGTATAGAAAAGACGATCGTAAGTACGCATGTAATCGTGATAATCACCAAAACGAACTTTGATGTCACAATTTCATTGTGAGGGCTGGAAAGCTTGAGCAAGGACTGAAGAAGGAGGGCACCCTGTACTGTGTGCTCCAGCTGGTCATGCTTAGGACGCAGGTGCCAAGAGTGCTGGTGCTCTGGTTTTGGGGCTCTTTGGTGCTCTTTTTCCTGTGCTCGACTCCGCGTGCGATAATGCTGATAGACAGGAATAAGGGCAACTTCATACGCGGCAGTGAACATGCTTACCTGTAGCGGTGCTAAGCAGAGCACACATGGAACTAAGAATGATCGGTCCTCCGTATTATGGAGATCAAAGGCAGTGTATACAGCCTGCGAGGAGCCTTAGTAGGTCGTGTAATAGAGGCTTGAAAACATCAGTACCTGACAGATATCTCCTTCTGAAGCTTTCAATGCTGCTGCTCTTTCTATTGCGGCGCGCAAGACCCCGGTTCTTCCCGTTGCTGAGATGACCATTAGCATTACTGAGTCTGGTTGGCAAAGGATCAACCCACTGATCATCTTGGCCCAGGAATCCCCAAGCTCTTGGCACGCATCCGACAGCTCCTGTGCGGAAAGCCTTCCGATTGCCTTTGCGAGGACAAAGTTTGCAACCGGATGGGCTGACAACCTTGAGAGCTTGCCTTTGAAGTAAATAGCCCACAAGGTGCCGAACGAGTTGTCTGGAATTCGAGTGACGATGGTCTCTAAGAGGTGTGACGAGGTTGGGTCGCGAAGAAGTGTGTTGATGTAATCTGAAGGTTCGACAGTAGGGTTGGAATCGATATCTGTTGAGTGAAGAGTTAGTCGAAGGAAGGTGCCATCGAAGAATGGGGGCACGGACTACAGGCGGTGATCAAACCGGCGGTGACCCTATCCATGAGCGAACCCTTTTCAGATGCAAGTCCGAGATTTGCTTCAACTTCAAGTAAAATCTAGCTTGACAAGTTAGAAACGCGGAGAAACCTGCAAAGGGACATAGTCGTACTTGTAGTGCAGGACTAGCAACCTGATTAGCTGCCAGAGCACGGACTTCATTCGCATCTTGTTCCTCCCGGAGAGCCTGGACGAACTTCCTAGCATTCTCTCGCAATTGACGAGGTACGACTGCGCTCTCCTTTCCTTTCCCTTTGGAGTCGGTGAAGACTGACTGCATTTTCCCGTGCTTTGCTTTCCACACGGCACTTTTCTTTGAGCGGAGAGCCTGGCTGGACCGATTATCCACACCCGCGAGATTGGGAGCATGCAGCAGAAGCAAAGCTCGAATAACATGCGAGGCAAAAGGATCTAGAAGAAAAGAAGAAAAGGATGGGAGGATTGCCTGTCAAAGGAATAAGTAAGGGTTTCACGCAAGAACAGACACTAGGCTTTACATCTGAGGCATCTAATATCAGTTGAGTGAGCGTTCGAAGTTCCCCTTCAGAGCTGTCGGGTATCGCAGGAAAGAGTCCTTTGGCCTGTAAGTAACACTTTAATGACAGTGTCCGACAAATCAACTGGCCGACGCATACCTCCCTGGATACAGTTTCCCGGGCAAGGGTGAAGAAAGTTTGGCACACATGAGATGCGAACCGGTGGGGAAGTAGTTGTCCGTAACTTGACAGAATCAAAACCTGAAGTTTAAAGTATAAAACCGGTTGAACTCACGAGCCAGCCAGCCTATCCATGAATACCCGCCGAATAAAATCATCCATTGAGTAAGTCATGCGCTCCAGGATAACAGAGCAATCAGGATCGGTAGCCAATTGCAACTCCTTCCCCTCCATTTCTTTTAATGCAGCCATAAAGAACATACGGCGCTCTATGCATACTATCGGCACTGATTTGCAGAACACAATGAGATACCGGCACACCTTCGTTTGGATCAGTGTCCTCCTCAGGAGAAGTCTCCCCCGCACGGGCTTCTGCCCAATCTCGTATCTGTAGATCCACCGTTCGGAAGTATGCCTTCACTTCAGCATCCACATATCCAAATGGTGCTTCTGCATTGGTGTCAGCATCCTCATTCCGCGCAGGACGAATCCAAGAAGGTCCATCATGCACTGGCAGCTCCGTGTGGCCTTCATGACCGTTTTCCCTGTAGTCCCCAGGTTCATTGTCTTCTTGCTTTTTCTTGTTTTTCTTTCCCCTCTTCCTGTGTTCTCTTGGCATGGTTTATGAGAGGTAAATTGGACCAAGGACTGGGTTGGATTAGAACTTGAACGGTTCAGCATTTAGAAATTCTTTGATCACGGTCATGTGATGAGCCGCCTTGCGAGCCGGGGTTCCGAAAACCACAAACGACTTTCAAAGATGGCGAAAGGTTCTCTCATTAACTTAAGGCGGCGCCGTATTTCGCATGTGCATCCGCGAGGAATGCACAAAACAAAGCAAATCCGATATCTACGGAGCTAAGTTAACGACGGCAGTTCCAACCACTTCGACCAAAAATTGACCAAAAAATATGGATAATTTGGACCAAGATTTGGATGAAGCCTCAGGCTTTGATGGAAATTCAACTGTAAGAAGCAGCCATTCGACCAGGAGCCCGACCATCGAGGAATTTCTGATACGGGAGGGTTCGAGTCACTTCGAACGCAAGAGTTACTCTGGCCGATGGTTCCACGGTTCGGGCTTCGGAGTTGTTCGAGCGCCCAAGATTTGCATGTTCATATCGGCTGCTGTACGGGCTCGGCCTGGTGCTTCCTTGGATATCATCATGTTCAACTCTGCCCTTTCTCTGTTTCTTGCAAGTTTCTGCCTTGTTTCTGTCTCAAGGGCAAGACCTAACCCCGAAGGAACCCTCCATCGTCGCAATTATTTCTATGTCGGTGGCTCTTACACAGCTGAGGGAAACTCGAGCATCTCGGGTGGACAGATGTATGTAGAGCAGTTAACACCAGCCAAGGTAAGTGCTCCATTCCCTTTGGTCATAATCCATGGACGTGGTGAGCATCTTTAGAACGTTCTCATCAGCCCGAGTGATGGACTGACATTTTTTTGAATGAAGGAATGACAGGCACAAATTTCCTCAACACTCCAGATGGGCGACCAGGTTGGGGCGACTACTTCCTCAGCAAGGGTTATGAGGTGAGCCAGCGTTCACCTGGTGCATAGGAAGCCCACGCCGATGGATTGCCTAGGTATTTCTAGTCGACCAACCTGCCCGAGGACGGTCCACTTACCAGAAGGATATCGATGGGCCTCAATCCCCCTTCGATACATACACCATTGAGGCTCGGTTCACAGCAACCCAGAACTTTAATTTGTGGCCTCAAGCCACTTCGCATACCCAGTGGCCTGGGAATGGAACAGTTGGAGACCCTGTATTCGACGAGTTCTACGCTTCCATGGTGGCCTCAGTGAGCTCAGAAACGGATGCGGGCCCAAAGGTCCGATCTGCTGGTGCCGCATTGCTCGATAAAATCGGTGTGAGTGTCTCTACCCGTCACTACCGTCCAATGAGACGTGATCTAATTACCATAGCCTGCGATTGTCATGACACATTCGCAATCTGGACAGTATGGCTGGATCATAGCTGATGCTCGTCCGGAGAAAGTTGTCGCAATTGTTGCCGTAGAACCTGTCGGCCCACCTTTCATCCAAGCTATCTTTGCCCCCATTATACCAGCAAGGGCTTTCGGGCTCACGGACATACCTATCACATACGATCCACCTGCGAACTCTCCCGAAGACTTAGCCCGTGTCATCGTTAGCTCAAGCACCGAGCCTAACTTTACTTGCTACCAGCAAGCGTACCCCGCTCGGAAGCTAGTGAATCTTGAGAAGATGCCTGTTCTAGTGGTGACATCGGAATCGGGCTATCATTCAGTTTATGATGACTGTAGCGTTGATTACCTGCGGACGGCTGGTGTGTCCGTGGAGCATGTGAAGCTTGGCGAAGCAGGGATTCATGGGAATGGCCATATGATGTTCATGGAGAAGAACAGTCACGAAATTGTGGACCGGGTGGTGCAGAAATGGATCACGAAAACAGTTTATTGATCATGGGTATCATCGAAGGATATTACAAACAGGGCATGTAAGACAGGTAGAAGTGTCCATTAAGTCATTCATGGATCCAGCGGGAGGTGTTTAGTACTTCCTCCTGCTGAAGATACTGCGACGTGCAGTGGTACTCGTCGTCGTGTGATGCTGACGTTTAGCTCTAGGTGTTGAACGAATGCCCAAAGTACGCTTGATCTTGGTCATTAGAGGGACATGGGCTTCACGACCTCGGCCCTGGGGAAGAGCGTCAATAATCGGGCCATTCAAAATCGTAGAATGAGGCTTACCATAACCTTCAGCTCATGTTTTGCATGCTTTCTGCCTGACCTTGTGGTCCTTGGGTTGGCAAGAGCAGCCTCTGCAAAACTTTCGTGAGAAAATGACCCAAGGACTTGGGAAGATAAGACTGACTGTAGCCGCCGGCAACCCGGTCTTTATCTCTACGATGGAAGAGACCCCTACGTTTGGGGCGAGTGGTTGTGATGGTGGGATGGGCGCGGTGAGCAGTGCGAGCAAAAAGAGGCATGTCTATGATTTGAATTGAGGTATTGATATGATTGATTGTGAGAGTGGAAGAGTTGTTAATGTTTCTCTACGGCGTTGGGTCGCGACCTTTTATACATTTATTTTGGTGAAGAGTAGCAGCTCCCACATACATGTGCATTTGCACAGCAAAACCCCACAGGACGTCAAGCAGCGTCAGGGTTCCCGCTCCGACCCACAAGTATGACGACAGTTGGCGGTTATGCCCAAATGGGGGTGGCATTACGGAGGAGTGGGGAGACGGAGATTCATACTGTAACTCATCGAGTCTGGCATGGAGTTGAAGGCCTTGCAACAAATGGAATTGCTACTAGGTACTTCGATACAGGACGTAGATAAGCAGGTATTAGGATCTATGATTACTGAGTGTTGCTGTTCGAAAGCAAGATAAATTTCAAGAATCGTCTTGAAGAGACGAAGCTTGAAGATCTGGGTCGATGTAGGGGTCAATCAACATTTACTTTTTGGGAGGAACGACCTGGTCGAGCGAAGGAGGCATAACGAAGGTCTTCTCGCCCACAGGTGTACTAGTGCCGCTAGTATTGGGGGACTTCTTGTCCGCAAGGAGTCCCTTGCGTACTTGCAATCCCCTGAGCCATTTCTGGCCGCCGCTATAGAAGAACAGGAGTCCTCCACCTATGATGACGTGACCATACCAGCCCAAACGACCCCAGACCGTGAAGGAGTCTTTAAGCGAGAGGAGCATGAAGGGGGAAGCTGCGTAGTTGAGAATGATGACGGAGACAAGAGTTCCGAAGATATCATAGAGCTCCTTGACATCGCTGTCCTTTTTGCCGGGAGGGGGAAGGAAGAAGGGCCTGACGTTGGTGCGGACGAGGCGGGCAGCAGTGGTGATGAAACCGCCGAACAAGAATGTAAGATAGTAGCCGGCAGCAATTCCATGCTGAGGATATGATGAATGACATTCTTGATCGGTGTAAATAGAGATACTTACCCAGAAGGCGCTAGTAAGGAAAGTGATCATGCTACTGGAGAATCCTGGCTTCTTGCCCTTGGGTGTGATACGCTTGTAAACACACTCCCTGAGCCAAACGTTGGTCTTCATGTTCCAAGAATCGAGGAGAGTCTTGAAGTTGGAAGGTATCTCAATCCAGAGAACCTTGACGTTGGCAGCACCATCCCATGTCGGTGCTCCAGAAGGGGAGAAGCCGGTAAAACCAAGGCCAGTTACGATGCTGGCACCCTACATCGAGAGCGTGTGAGCATGGGGTAGATATAATATGGTAGAAGCACCACATACCTCGGTGAGAGTCCAAATGGCGTAGTACTTGCATCGCTCTAGGAAGCCGTAAAGTTGGAAAAGGACAACGCTTTATCACACAGTCAGCTGTTGCCGGTGGGATTATGGCAATACGACCCACCGAACATAAAGGTCGTGCCTCATGAACCAGGGAGTCAAAGCAGTAGAGAAGTTGTTTGAACCTCCGAAAACAACAAAGATTCCAAGGTAGATAAGACCCATGAAGAGGCGGGAATAGGCAGCTCGCTTCCTGTGTGATGGGAGCCGGCGTGCGCCAATCTTCTCCTTGACTTTAGCATCTTGGAATAGAGCACCAGTAACGACAGCACGGTATTCGGCCAAGTCGAGGTAGGGTCCAACGAGCATACCAGGGAAGTAAAACCTATGTATACGCATTAGGAATGACACGCGAGCCAAGGCATGAAGAAGGCGCTCACGAGTAACCAAGGAATTCGATTATGGATGGGTAGTCAACAATGCGTTTCTCGGTCTGCCACTTGTCCAAGTCCTGGAAGTCTTATCGTTAGCTCAACGAAACATAGTGACACAACGAAGACACATACAGCAATAGGCCTACGACCATCGTAAACGTTCCAGGCGAAAGTGGTGAGCTTCATGGTCAACACCATCTGAGGTCCGGTAACTTCAATGGTCTCGTAGCTAAGCCCATAGATAGCCCGGATAACATGGCTGGAGAAACAGTCAGAACTCGGAAAACGTGGTGTAGCTATTCAACACACTTGACAGTGAGATGGCCCATGACGAAACTGGATGAAATCCGTCAGTTGAGCGGCAAGTGAGCATCTCAGTGTTGTCACGTACACGAATACGACCCAGGGCATGCGAGAGCTTTGATCAAACCTCGCAATGAAGTAGGTGCCCAGAATACTTGCGAGCAACTGGAAGAAGGCGGAATAGATCTTCAAGACTGGGAAGAAAAAGAAGATTGCGACGGCAATGCTGAACAAGTGACGCAAGTTCGGCGAGCTCGTAGGTATGCGGACATAGATACTACCCAGTGGGTATGCGACAAGCAGGCATGATATCAGCTAGAGAACATCCCATTTTGCGTCAGAGTGCTCTATTCCCAATAACAAGTGACAACTCACCTTAATCTGGTCTACGCTGGCACCGACCATGTCGGCGAGCGGTTGGAAAAGCGCGTCCATCCTTTTGCACTATCCCTAAAAGTCGCGTCAGTGGACAGTCCAGAGGCAAGAACGAGTCTTGGTACATACCCAGCTTCTATGAAGGTGGACAGTGAACGTGGCCGTTGGGAGAAAAAAAGGGCAGGGGCGCCCCAATCCCTATGTATGTAAATTCCCAAATAGGAAGGAGGTCCACGACCTGCCAGCCGAACGTTCGCCAACTCCATTCAGCCAATGCTGGACATGGGGCGCTGATATGGAGGTGAGCTGGACGTGTATTATAATATTAGTACGCTACTAGTACAAGGCTGAGAGCTCTCTAAATCTAGGCGGATTTTCCCTTCTCCTTCTTCCATTCATTGAGGAATTCCCCAATTTTCTCGATAATCTGCTCTTTTTGAACGCTCTGACCGAACGCCTCGACGAAATTACCCTCAGGGTCCATGAGGTAAACGAAAATGGAATGATCCACCAGATAGTCGCCGTTTGGGTCCGCGTTTGGGGGCGTCGAAAAATAGACACGGTATGCTTTGCACACAGTCTTTGTCGCATCCCATGAGCCTACGAGACCGATGAAGGATGAATGGAAGTCCTTGAGGTATCGCCCAATCCTCTTTGGTGTATCTCGTGCGGGGTCAACAGAGATGAATACAGGTTGGAAGATTTTGCCATGGTCAACCTCTAAAAACGCGTCAGAGAGCGGTCAGACATAAGAATAGATTGAGGCTCACCAATCACATTCAATACATCTGTCATCTTGTCCAATTCCTGAGGGCAAATATCTGGGCAATTGGTGAAACCAAAGTAAACCAACGACCATTTCCCGAGCAAGTCCTGATCAGTGAACGTTGTTCCCTCGGGGGTTATCAGCGAGAAAGACCCGCCAAGCTTGGGTCTGCCGTACTGCTTGCTGGCACGTTCTTGTTCTAGTGGTTTCTCAGGTCAGTAAGATGTCAGTCGGGCCGAGACAAAATGCGTATGCACCTTTCCGTTCCAGCAATTGCTGTTTTTCATGCCTAAAGTAGAAGAACAGACCCACTCCGGTTGCTACGAAAAGGGCTGCAGATACAGGCGTAAAGACCTGGAAAGCATACGCCATTGAGAAGTTGAATTTGGAATCCGGAGCGGAAACGTACACCAACGGTACTTCGTTCCCTAAGACTTGAAGCACATCTTTTTTGGGATAGCTGGGAGCGAGCTTGTGAAGGAATGGACGGAAGTCGCTTGGACGAAGCTAAGGGTCGCTGAAGGCCAGTCTCATAGAGAGTTCGACATCGGAATGAGCAACGGGACAACATTGGGAATCGTCACGGTCACGCCGGCGCGCATTCTCATGCTCGCGTTCCGTGTGAAGCGGAATGGCTCGGTCCTAAAGGCCTAAAGTTTGGCTAAGGTTTATGCATTGTGAAAAGCAGTTGATCATGAAAGTATTTCTTATGTCTGTTACAGATCTAATGGTACTAAATGGCGTCAAAAACCATTGAGCTGCGCTCCTAGATTGAGCCGGGAGAAACACATCTCTGATGTATTTTCCTGGGGAGAAAGAAACAGGGAATCGCGCGGAAATAAATATGGTTAGGATGTAATAATTAAGTGAGTCTAATTGGGGTCGAGGCTGTCTTTAGGAATTCAGGCCTGTGAATGCATCTGGTAGTTATTTTGCTGGACAGGGACAGCTTGAGGGTTAGGTGGGACATAAATTTGCTGTACTTGTTGGGTGGCCCCATTACCAGTGTTGTTCCCAGCACCGAAATCAGTGTTCTTTACTGCTTGAGTCCAAACACCATTCTGTCCGCGATTGACTGCCATGACGCTGAATACCAGGAGGGTGACAACGTATCCCCAGACTACCAAACGTTTCTTTAGTTTTGCAACATACAACGGATCAGTATCACTTACGCGCGAGCCAGTTAAGGTAACCAAATGCTTGGATTGCCTTCACCTCATTGCAAATTGTGGAGGCAAAAGCTATCGTGTGTCGCGGTTAGCGGAAGACCGAGTACCCATAAATCGGCTTACAATCAGAGGAGCGGCAGGACCCAGTGTAACCAAAGATCGCCGAGGATGCGCTACCAGCGCTAGCTACCCAGAGAATGCCGAGGAACCCTGTATCCCTTCTGTGAGAAAACGATTGACGAGAAGGAGGGAAATTCTGCCTCTTACCTAGCCAACCAAGTTCCACGATGATCATGGAGGTGATTGCCCCTTTCCGAGATCTGTCGAGAACAATCCTAAAACGAGAATTAACTCAGACCAAAAGGGACGATAGCTGCAGTACATACATTGCGGGAAGACTCAGAAGGGTGAGCACAGAGGTTGCGATCGACAATGCGGCAAACGAGAAGTAGAAGCCGCCGGCACTTGTCAGGCTGGCAAAGTGGGAGGCAATTCCAAGCATGATGAGAGAAAATAGGGATACAACCCCTGGTGGGACGTGAGATTCCAGCACCGTCGTAAGGCATATGAAATGTATTTACCCATGACAGCGAGACGAACAGTAATGAGTGTACTAGACATGGCTAGGGTGGGGTCAAAGGCAGGAGGGGAAAATAACTTGGAGGGAAATCATCGATGCAGAGTATCTTATACTGCACACAGGTGTGCGAGTCTGGTTTCCCAGCCCCTTTTCGAGGACAAGGGCTAAATTTGGATCAGGGTGATTTCGCAGATCCTTGTCAAGGATGATTGATTGTCGACAGACGAATATGGGAGTGCTTCGCCGACTTGTCGCACAACATGAACAGCAGGTCGGCAGAATACTTCTTGGCCATAGTTGCGCCGTGAAAGGCGGATCTGTTTCCTTTTCCCGAGTTTGCAAATGTGGTTGCCTCATGCCAGTATGATACAACGACCATAGCAACAAGCCTGGTAAGAGATGATAGTCAATGATATATGAGTCTTATGACAACAAAGTGCAGCGTCCAAGTTTGCTATCATAGTCGCGGCTTGGGAAACGTCGAGTGTGGTTGTCAGACTTAAATCTAGCTCAGCCACTGGCAACATAGATGCCTTTCTTTCAGTAAAATAGAGTATTTCAGGACGTCTGTCGAGGGAAGGTTTCTCGAGCTTAATAGCCAAGCAACGGAGATGATTTCATGTGTGAAATATGTAGGGCTGGAATACTTATATGGCTATACAAGTATACACTGACAGCACGGCTTATGATCAGACAAGAGACAGGACCAACGTGTGGTATTCGGCAGAGTATAAGCTACGTAGCGAAAGAGGGAGAAAAAGGAAGGAAGAAAAAGAGAATGAATCGAAGATGAATAGGAGTAAGGTATATATGTGACCGAGATTCTATGATGTAATGTGAAAGGTGGGGATGATGTGTGATAATGCGAGGGCAGGATTACAAGGGCATGAGGACCGGTTTTGACAGTCAACTAGTTTAGCGCCGAAGACGATAGAGTGAGGGAGAGCTCGAATCGATCCGTCAAATAGGCTGACTTTCCTATAGCCTCGTCATCCTTTAGTTGTCTTGCGCACTTGAGGCTACATACCACCGAGGTACCGATATACAACCAAACTACCGATAGTAACTTGATCAGGAAAGCTTGATTATGTAGAAGATGACACTTACCAAGCAACCCGTTGAGGTTACTCACAGTCTGGATTATATATGCTTCGTCGCGCAAGAGTGGCGAAAATGCTGGAAGGCCGATATTCAATACGAAGGCGTATCCGTCAAATGCCACGGAAGACTTACTATTCACCTGCGTCCGGAGGTTTCCACACGTTGTAGCCACGCCCGTTATGGCCCACATTCCGCTGAGTATTCCTACAAGGTAGGTAAGAACGAGGTGAGACTTTTATCTAAAAACCTGGTTTTACCGAGCCAGACCATTCGTACTACATTTGTAGCACGATCAGCCGAATTCCGTCGCCTGGAATCCGTTACAAGGCTGTTGAATTGTGCAGGGATCAGGTGCAGAAGAAACAAGATCGATGGAAAACTTACAATGGAATCAAGGACAAAATGGTAAAACCGGAGGTAGCAAGAACCAACGGAGCGAAAAGAGGGAGGCCGTATGCAGGAAGCTCCGTCGAAATTATGCGACGCGAAAAGTGGCCAACGAAGACAAACAAAGCGATTGAAGACACAAGAGTAACAGCTGGCCAAAGTGTGTCAGTTATGATAGATAGGGGTACGGTAAAAGATTTACTGGGAAGGACAGTATTAATGGCCCGCATAGAAGGCATGTCGATACTGAGTTGGGGCCGCCGGGGGAGTCGCCAGGAAACAAGCTGGGGCTTTTATCACCAGCAGTACTCCCGCTGGTCCGCTGCCCGAGATTTAGAGGAAGCGAGAAAGTCGACAACGGCATCACCGAGGCCGCGTTTAGAAAATGGTGTGAAGGAGCTTCAACCATCTGAGAACTGCCATGAAATCATCAATTAGAACTTATTCTCGTTATGAGACATCAATCGATTCGGAAGCTTACCGAATAAAATATAAGCCCCCACCGAAATGGGCGTTAAAGTCTTTCAAAAGGTTCGATGGCGGCTGGGAGGGGGCTGGCTATAATCTCCCTGCCTTTTTAAACACGAAAAGAATTGGAAAAGTTTGGACAGGATGCCAAGGTCTGGTGACCGGGGTGGAACAATCCAAATACTCATTTCCGCCCAACCACACTGGACGGTTCGGCAACTGAGAGATTTTAATCCCGTGCCGACAGACGCTGGAGGCATTTTCAACCGTGATCCCGGCGATTAGAACAATGACTGAGCAATGGAATGGACTCAAGGGGATACGCCACCTTGAAACGGCTTCGTAGGAAGTGACTTGCGGGTATAACTACCTTGCAACGAGACTCAACTGAGGTGAAGGGTAACCAGGTAGGTGAGGCCAACCCAAGATACCATTGAAATGAACATGTAAAGCTCTCTAACTATGAGGATACAGTTGGAGACGTGGATAGTTCAGAAGCATCAGGGTTCAGAGCGAATATCGATCGGAAGTCGAACCAGTTGACTTTAGAATCAACGAGATAGGCTTCCCCAGTCTGAACGGAAAACTCGAGGTGTGGTCGTTGGGCAGCGAGCCGGTGGGTGACAAAGTGACAAACCAGAATAAAAATGAGGATAAATGTGATGATCAGAGCGCGCCAGCTAACGCTGGAAGCTGCAGGCTTATTCCAGCGGATCCAGGTTGCAACCCGTTCGCGAGCTGAAGGCTTTGGTTCGGGAGCAAGAAAGGCGATTGAAAAGTCCCGGGCCGAAGAAGGTGAAGAAGGCGTAACGATGATAGCAGGCAGCGCTGATTTCTCGTTTGTAATTGGCAGCGAGAGGTCTGACGTTATGACGTTTGAATAAGTTGACGATTTCAAAGCAAATATCACTAACCGAGCGGTGCGGGTATCAAGGTGTAGTCAAGGCGTTGAGGAAGTCTATGAAGGCGGGGAGCTGTGATGAAGTTGTCAGTGACCATGAAAGCACAGAAGCTCATCTGGTAAGTACCTGGCTTGGGCATGGTGAACTCAGTTCTGGAATGTTATGTATGAAAGCAAGAAGCTGAATTGCACTGATGGGGTAGATGCGACGTCAAGCCAGTGAAAGTGGGTTCAAATGTCGTTGGTAAAGAATGTATGCCAAGGTTTAGGCGCGTGGATAAGAATTACACAGAAGTGAGTGCGTATATCGCGACTCTCAAAAGTTGTGAACGAAATCAAGGTGAAGGATGGAAGGCAAGCACTGCAGCCACTTGGTAACACCAGTCTCTTGCTTACGTGATGAGCTGTACCTTAGCGCTTACCGGAAGGATTTTTAGGAACCTTGCTTGTCCCATCATCAGAGCGACCTTGAAAAAATATCTGGAGACATTTCTGGACAAGTTTGCTGCTAAGATCGTACTAGCGTTCTCGGCAAACTTATAAAATGTCGATATCTCTGCTTTCCAAGGCTTCCAACTTCCTAGATACATCACAACCATCGAGATCTTTCCAGTTATCTTCCGAGACTTACTTCCTGGCTATTGCTAAGCTGCCAGGGTTGTACGCCACGTCCATCTCGGCACCTGTTAATAGTCTCAACCTTTTTGACGCAACGACGCTGCGAGAGGTCGGGAAACTGCCTGGACACAATGTCGCAATAACGGCGCTGCATTCGGTTTCTGCTACTGGAAATCTGCCAGGGCCAACACTCATATCGTCGGGAAAGGATGGCAGTGTTAAAATATGGGACTCTAGATCCAATGCTGTTAGTATTCAAAGTAAGTAATATCCGGGAGTCATTGACGCGCCAGAAGTTTGACGGCTCAAAGACCATGACTAGTGAATGACTCAAAACCTTTGCTCTGCTGCAACATGTCCGAAAATGGATCGATCATTGCGGCAGGGACTGAGTTACAGGGTGAAGACGCTCTCATTGTGTTCTGGTAAGTCGAAACATCCTCACACCTCCTCCATCCTACATCTGGTTGATCCTACTTCCCAGGGACCCACGACAACCATCCAAGCAGCTACGAAAACACGCTTCTACACATTCAGATGATATTACTTCAATTTCTTTTGCGCCATCTGGATCCGGTCTTGCTTCCAATGTCGTTCTGTCTGGTTCAGCTGATGGGTTGATCAGTCTATCGAACGCTGAGGAAGACGACGAGGACGAGGCGGTTATTCAGGTTGGTAATTGGGGATGCAGTGTCGCGCAGGTTGGCTGGACAGGTGATTTATCACCCCAAGGACCTGCGATCTGGGGTTCAAGCGACATGGAAACATTCAGTACCTGGACGAGTGAGGTGAACTTATTCAGCTTCTTGACGCTCTTGCCCAGATCTCACAACTACGCCGCTCCCTCTCAGCTCGACCGATGTTCAAGTCAAGACATACGTAACCATGCGCTTCACGGCGAGCAGACTTGGGTTACGGACTATTTAATTTCGTGCTCAAACAACCGCATAACGAATTCGAAATTGGGTGTCTTCGTTGGTTCAAATGAGTACGTCCATCTCTTATCTCTTGCTGAGAGACCGTACTAAAGGAGCCTCAGAGGAGATGTTGCCCTTCTTTCTAATTCCGACCTCTCAAAATCTGATGCATCGTGGACACTTCATAACACATGGTCGTCCGGTCACGTTGGTGTTGTACGCTCTTTATTGTTCGATGAAGAGGTGCGAAGCTGTTTCCTTGACTAACGGAGAATTTTTGACGTGAAATGTCTGTGCCTAGAACGGCGTGATTGTCACTGGTGGTGAAGACGCCAAACTACATGTATGGCAATCCGCTCGAGATGCCACCAATGCGATGGAAATAGATCCCTCTTCACGGAAAAGATCGCTGGATAGCGATGAGCATCAGGTAAGGCACTTCATTGATCCATGTATTTGTGAGGACCTGACCAGGTCATTAGGAAGGAAAACGTATGAAACATTAGATCCGGAGGTACAAGTATTCGGGCACAAAATCGTTAGTAAACCCCAGGGTGGAATCTGGTTTTAGGCAGGTGGTAAGCGCGTATATAGATATTCGATTGTATGGAAGAACAGTTCCGGCATAACAAAATGCGGTTGACACGATAAAGGATATTCCAACACCCCATGCACCGTGTTTCGTGGATTGACGAAGCCTTTCCGAACTTCTTGACCTTGAGATGAATGATGTACATCATGTACATGATCGTGCCACTTGGCCATATTTGGCAACCCTGTTTCTTGTCCCGTCCACATACGCCACCATGAATGAGTCTCTAATTAGTGAGTCCTTGCTAGGAACCTCTGTAGCTACTACTCAATCTCAAGGTACAATAAAGGCCCCTTCAATATCACCCATCCAACTGCCGTTCAGACATCTCTATCTGCCTCGGCGGCGTTCGCTCGATTCGACCCGTCTGGAAAGTATCTTGCTGCCGGCAGCAGCACAGGAACAGCAACTATATGGGATTTGGAAACGAAAGCGAGCATAAGAACTTTGGATGGGCATGTAAAGGCTGTGACGAGCTTGGAGTGCGCCGGCTTTTTACTACCTTGAGCGCCCGTAGCTGACCACATTCAATTCAACTAGCTGGTCAGCGAACTCACAATGGCTGCTGACTTCCTCCAAAGACTGGAACGTCATATTATGGGACTTGTCGTCTACCGTTGAGCCAATGCAACGAGATACTACGATACGTTTCGATGCTCCTGTGGTGTCGACATCTTTCCACCCTCGCAACAGGTGCATTGCTCGAGCTTCATCCTGAGTGAGCACCTTTCAAACTAACATTCTCGCGTTTCTCACCCAGTAAAATAATTCTTGCTCTACTGGGAACAGGTGAAGCGTTCGTTGTTGACCTTAGAGAAGAGCGAAGTCGCGTAGAGCTCTGTGAAATCACAGACGCGGGAGAGGAGGACAATCAGAACGCTCGAAGGTGGGTCTCAACAAATGAAGGACTACACTTCTCTCACTTTCTTTGACAAAGGTCTGCTATGACTGTTGCGCGATTCCACCCATCAGGGAAATGGATCTTCGTCGGAACATCCACCGGCACCCTCCTTGTATTCAATGCGAGGACGAAAGCAGTACGTGCCACTGCTTTGCTCTCCGGTTTCTCGTTATCAAGTCAGCCAAGATGGTAGCACGTCACAGAATATCAGGCGCAACTGGTTTGAAAGGGATAGACTTCATCCAGAGCGGTCGGTGAGTGAAATGGTTGAGTTGCGGTCACTATGCCAATTACGGATCCTCAGGCGGATAGTGACCAACTCCTCTGACCGAACAATTCGACAATTCGTGGTCCCAAATTATCCAACCCCTTCAGCTGATGGAACATTTCTTGACGAAGAGTTCGAACCTACGCACAAGTTTAATGACCCTATCAACAAGGCGGCATGGAATGGTATGGCGTACAGCCCCGATGGCGAATGGCTCGCGGGAGGTGAGATAAATACCAATATTCACTAGTAACACCGCTGACTCTGGAACGTCCAAGGTGCTGCTGACCCTGCAACACACAAAATCTACATCTGGGATCTTTCTAACGATGGCCAACTTGCAACTACACTTGACGGAGGGAGAGAACCTCTGGTAAACCTGCACGTTAGTATTGTACCTCTTTGTGCATACGCGACCTCAGGTTTGTTCTTTTTCAGTGGCACCCTATGAAGTCTTCTATTGCGTCAACTACCAATCATGGAAATATCCTTCTGTGGCATAACCCGAGCCCAGAACGCTGGGGCGCCTTTGCAGGAGGATTTGAGGAGGTGGATGAGAATATTGAATATGAGGAGAGAGAGGATGAATTTGATATCGTAAGTAACTTCAATACAGTCCTTCAGTGCGTTGACGATTGCTCAGGAAGACGAAGAGGAGATTTTCAAGCGCAAAATGAAGGCGGAGGAGGAGGAGGTAGATGTGGACACTGCGACAATTGAGGATACCAAACCAAATGGACAACCAGACGGAATGGATGTTGAGGACGAAGACTTTGCGTGGGCCGACCAGGGCAAAGCAGACACAGCCGAATTTCAGATGAAAGTTCTTATGCAGGATGAATCTGATCTATAGCTTGTTAATAGTGGGTTAATGGCATGCCAGTAGTCGTCAAACGTTTTGAGATTAGAGCTTTGAACGTGTGGACATCCGCGGTTGCAGTCGTTGACGGACCGTAAATTGATGCAAACACGGCCCCGACACTCCGAGGTTAATCCAAGATCATGTCTGCTCTCGACCACGACGCGATTTCTTCCTTACTGAGACCGCTTCAGGTGCCTGCAGAGTTTGCTCATAACCCGACGGACTCCGAAGTCGACATTCCGGCTCAGTTGGACGAATGGAAACAAAATGCCCAGCGAGTCCTCGGAGAAATACTGGCCCTTCTAGAGACTACCACACGAGATCTCCCAGTTCCCATTCAATCCGACATTATTTTTGCCGTTGCACCATTTGAAAGCCAAGAGAGCTGGACAACTCCAGACTCTGAACAGTCGGGAAGAAGTTCGTCTTTAGTGGTCACTTCAATGTGCCAAGTCCAGGCTTTGATTTTCTCTCCCTGTTCTAGCCATTTTGAGTCGATTCCAGAACTCTGATCGTCTTCTCCTTGAAAATATTCTTACAAATAAACTCAAGCCACTATTCCGAGCAAATCCCCATCCCTCGCTAAATGTCGCTACAGGCCGACGATTGGCACGGCCCGCTGGTGGAAGCATGGGCACTCAGGAATTCTACGAGAATCAAAGTTGGAAAGATAACCTCGGGGTATCGAAAGTTCTCTCGTGGACGATTAAGCATATGAAGGTGCGCGTGGGTACCATTCAATGCATAATCTATTGAACTCAAACGCCACCAGTCTGAATTCTATGAAGATCTTTGGCATCTCGTTATACCCCCTGTCATGACGCTATTGGATGATTACGAGGCAAGATATAAATTGGAAGGAGCATGTGTTATTTTGTCCTTGCTTGAAAATGTCCCCGGAAGGTTGCTGAAGAGTACAGGGCTTGACGGCCTTATCCGAAATGTGAGAGAGAGACACAGCTGGGCAGAAGATCGAAACTGAACCCATCTCCTTCTCAAGTCACTCAAGATGGCATTAACGCACATACAGGCACCAGAATCCAGGAAACTAATTGAAACGGCCGCGCCTGCTTCCGTGTCCCTGACACTTCTGACCACGAAGGCAGGCTCCGCCGAAAGATTCAACGAATTGTGTGATTTGCTAGGCGAAGGCATCATCAACAACGTGTGGGTGTATTCCTTCGACAAACCGGACGTGATTTATGCAACATTCAACGCCATACCTCCAATCATCCAAGCATTAGGGGTAGGAAGCTCTAGATATCTCAAGGTCTCGACTCATTATCGTACTTTGTGCCCCGATACTGATAATGCTTTGCTCCATACAGGCTATGATGATACAATTGTTTCATGCACTACGTTCTGACGCGCTTGATCTGAAGAATCACAAGCTTCAGTTGAGCGCGCTACGCGTTCTGTCCAGTCTGATCTCAGAGTGTGCACTGTGCCTTCCACGTTGGAAAACAGCCATCATCAACGTGGCTGCGAAATTATGGGTCACCTTGGCTGATACCGGAAGCGAGAGTGGTGAGTTGCCCTAGTGTTATTAGCGAGATAATTTTGAACTCTCCAGGGCTTATGCTGTTCCTCGAATTTAAGCCGGTGTCAATGAGCTCCGATTGGAGCTGCGGCGTACTTGTGCGTTATTGGAGGAGAACTGTCCGACGGTGAGAAAGGTGAAGATCCAAGCCTTCTGTCCTTTGCACTCGGGCCTGATATTTTCGGTCAGGAAGAATATAAAATGCTTCTTTCGACTGATACAGGCATTTTCGGGGGTCTTTTGGAAGAGGCTGAGAAGAGCATGTGAACTACGGGATTTTCGTCATATCTTATCCGGCAGCATGGAAAGAAAGATAGCGTGGGTTAGCCGAGTCCCGACTCGAGCTAGATCTCGGACCGGACCCACGTGTACTGTATATAGCCATAACAGATTGTGCAGGCCTGTTCATATTGTTATACATTCATCAAAGGGTCATTGACCTTTTACTCTTTCCAGTGCAAATTGCCCCTTGCACCTCTACCGCCATCATGAGCCTTACCATCGACGACTTGACGTCCTCCCTCTCCTCGAGCCACATTGGCCAGGAAGCCAATGATCTGGCTGCTCTGCATGTAAGTCGCTTTAGAAATCCGTCTCACCCTGGGTTTTGACCAAAACGTGAATGCAGGCACAACTAGCACAAGCTTTCTTGGGACAACAGGCGTTTGTCCAACAAACAACGCAAGCAAAGCGGATACCCAGGAGTAATCCCCAGAACACGCAGCCATGCAATACGCCCATCCAATCCTCGAGTTTCACGTTTTCCGAAGTTACGGAAGGCTCAAATTATCAACTTGCTCCAAATTGGAGATCCGAAGCATCTTTTCATCCAAGAAACGATGATATGGATGAAGATGAGCGTATGGTCGAGGACCTGCTTATACCCTCTTCACCAGCCACACCGGCTATGCAAACACCTCTATACCCCGGCCAATTTGATTTCAGCCAAAGCAATTTAGACCAGGCAATGTCCGAAAATCTCTCGAATTCATCGTTTGCAACGACGGATCCGTTTTACCTTGCCCAGTGCCAGGCACTAGAGAAGCCTGTACAATCCCACTCGTTTTTCGCTCAAATTGGCAGACCCCCTCAACAATCACCATTCGTCTCACAAGGGACCACTGAGCGCTCTGAAGTGCCTTCTTTTACATCGCCTATTGAGGCACACTCGTATCACCACCACCTTTTTGCTACCACGACTACCTTCAATGGATGAGCCTGCTCTTCCAGCGCCATCCACGGCGATCATTTTCTGTCATGTTTTGGCAGAGGTGATATCTCTTGCATTCACCTTCCCATCTCTTCGATCAACATCATGACATTCCACAACAATCTTCACACACGCATGCCCCACTCACAGAAGCGATAGACCCTGAGCCTGAGGACTCGCCTTCCCCACATTTTTTACGTTTTCCACAGGGTCACTCCGGCTCCCTTGTGCCACCAAATCGCACTCACCTAATCCATGAGGTTTGCGATTCCCATCTTGCAATTGCAGACTTGTTCCGGGAAAGTCCTGCTGGCCGGATTTGGACTGCTATAGTTCTGCTTTTCGACATAGAGACAGTTAGCGCCTGTGATAGCGAGGACTGCATCGTCGATGATATAAACTCAAGTAACGTCACTTGGATACCTTATTTAGTGTATGTACCTTCAAACTTGGACAATCCGTTGTAATTATAGCCGCTCCACTTAATACACTTTTCGCCATGTGCAAAGTATATCGATAGTCCACGAAAAATGATATTCTACAAACTATGAGGTGCATGCGTAAAGATGGAGGTAGCCCATGAAACAACGACAAGAGGATATTATACGGGTATAGACAAGAGTGAAAGCGATTAAACCTAAACCTCAGAATAGATCTTCTAGGGTCATTTGTTTCACAATATCCTGAAAAGATGCATGTCAGAAACCGATGAACCACAAGTAACAAAACCT
Source organism: Clitopilus passeckerianus (assembly GCA_944990035.1). Classification (NCBI taxonomy): domain Eukaryota; kingdom Fungi; phylum Basidiomycota; class Agaricomycetes; order Agaricales; family Entolomataceae; genus Clitopilus; species Clitopilus passeckerianus. The sequence goes on along the minus strand of CALYLX010000037.1, from coordinate 281,193 downwards.
GGCTGACTGTGCTGGAAACCATCTGAGCAAATTCTTCGAAGCTGAGCTTCCCATCGCCGTCCTTGTCTGCTTCTAGAATGGTCTTGTCCACGATTTGTTGTAGTTGCTGGTCCTAAGATGCATCATGGGATTAGCCACGGGTAGGAACCTCGAGTTCGACAACATACCTTGAGATTACTTCCAACCATCATCTTAAGGACTAAAAACAGCTCTCCATTGGAGATAAATCCGTCTCTGTCAACATCGTAAACTTTGAAGGCAACTTCATCAAAGAAGTCAGCATTTCAATCCGGGCCATGCAAACATGGAGTAAAGTGGGGTAGACTCACACTTCAGTTTCTCCTCACGTCCACCTCGGCTACTGAAGGCACTTAAGCCTCCAACAAACTCCTGGAAATCGACGGTTCCTCCGCCGCTGGATGATTAAAGGGAATATTAGCCTGAGGAATGCCGCTGACGCGCGCCGTACGCACTCTTCGTCGAAGATGGCAATCATTCGTTGTGCGAGAGGGTTTGAGGCGATCTGGGGTATTTGGAGGAACTCTTCCCGATCTATTGAGCCGGAGCCATCGCTAATATTCAAAATTAGGGTGAAAGGAATGCTGGGGTTTTTCTCGGTGTTACGTACGCATCGAGCTTCATAAACCTCTTCTTTAGTCGTTCTAGCTCGGCGGTCGTGACTAGTCGATGCATGAGAACGATCAGGCAGACGCGGTTCTTTACTTACAGTTAGACCGCTTGGACATGTCCTCCATGAATTGTGATTCTGTTCATCATCTCAGTCAGGATCCAGGATGCACCAGATGCAGCCATTCGGTTTTACGGACGTGTTTGACCCATGATCGCGAAGTAATGGTGATCGTTTTACGCAAGTTTCTTGTGGTGTCTTATGAGATATCTAGAGGCAGGTTTTGGCGTGAGTCTTGAGAGTCGTTAGAGGTGTGGCGAGAGCGAAGAAGATTGCTGTGATTTCTTTGTCTTTAGCTGTTGAGTAGGCGACAATTGATATGAGACCGTGGGAATTTCGAATAACCAGAAATCATCCTTCGGCAATTGACAATTGTTTCTTGCTCATGTGGCGTATTTCTTCTGGATTTCCGCGCCGGCCACGTCGATGTATACATACTCCAGGCGGCACTCGCATTCTTGGGCGTGGTAGACTTCTCAGGCTCTATGGGACTTTACTGGAGAACAAAGACCTCGTCCTCTCTGACGCGCAGCGAAAGACCATATACGCGCTTTCTACGCCTCCAGGAAAGGGCGGTGTTGCCGTTGTTAGAGTATCTGGTCCTGATGCACTATCCGTCTGGAAGAAAATAGTCCAATCTTCGAAACGGTTTCCCCCAGCTCCGTGGAATATGGAACGATGTCAAGTCGTCCAGCCCGGCAGCAGCAAAGAGCAAATTGATGATGGTCTCGCTGTCTATTTCAAGGGTGACTATAGCTTGCATCTGATCCAAGTTAGATTGACCCAATTATGTCTTTTTAGCTCCAAAGTCATTCACCACAGAGGATGTCATTGAACTCCATGTACATTCCGGCCGCGCAGTGATCTCCTCAGTCCTCAATGCCCTTTCCAAGCTACCATATTGCAGGCCAGCCGAACCCGGAGAGTTTACGCGGCGTGCTTTCAAAGGTGGCCGGCTCGATTTGACACAGGTGGAAGGGCTGCAGGATCTCATTAACGCAGACACTGAGGGTCAACGACGGATCGCGTTGAACGCAGCATCGGTAAATCGTCTGCCAATCCACAATTTCGAAACACACCAATATTGTTATTTTAGGGAAATGCCAAAGCAATATACGAAGACCTTAGGACTCGTGTCATACACGTACTAGCCAATATCGAGGCACTGATCGATTTTGGTGAAGGAGAGGATATCGAGGAGGGTGTTTACGATGCAGGTCCAGGACTTCTTGCTCCACTACTCTTCTACGTCTAACCAGTACCAGCCAGGCTCAAAGCTCAAGACCTCCTGTCCGATATCAAGCAGCTATTAAATGACAAGAATCGTGGAGAGATCATACGTTCCGGCATTCGTCTTGCAATCTTTGGACCACCAAATGCAGGGAAGAGTAGTCTACTGAATCACCTTGGTCCGTCACCGTACTTATAGTCATTACTTTCGATACCGACACCCTCCACAGCCCAGCGAGAGGCCGCTATAGTAACACCTGTCCCAGGTACTACCAGAGACATCCTAGAGCTTTCCCTTGATATCGGCGGTTTGCCTGTCTTGGTATCAGATACTGCCGGCCTAAGGAAAACTGAAGATTTCGTGGAAAGTATAGGTATCGAAAGGGCAAAAAAAGCGTGCGTACAAACCATTCATTTTCTCTTGTTCTCTGGCTTAATAATTTTAGTGTACAGGATTCAGACATTAGCATATGTGTTCTTTCTTTGCCAGACCTTGCTGCGTCTTCGCCACCCCAAATTCCTGCGTCTGTCAAGGATATGATCACCCCGGATACGATCATCCTGCTCAACAAGTCAGACTTATTGGATCAGAACCAAATTGAACAGGCGCTCGCCCATTTCCGGGCATCTCACGCTTGGGCTCTGAGCATCAAGATGGGGAAAGGCACGGATACCTTCCTTGCATGTTTTGCAGATCATCTGCAGAGAAGGTATGTCACTTGTGTTCAAGCTTGTTTCATGAATTGAATCAAAAGCATTCCCAGATTCGACCTCAATGATGGTGCTGTTGCCTCTTCAGCACCCATTATCACTCGTGCTCGACACAGAACCCACTTAGAGTCTGCTTGTCACTTCCTGGAGGCGTTTCTTGAGACCGGTGAGTGTTGGGCTTTCCATTGAGATATCACACTCTGAAGAAATTCGGCGGAAGCTCCTGTCGACGTCGTTATTGCAGCAGAAGAGTTGCGGTACGCTGCCCAAGCAATTGGCAAGATTTCGGGCCAAATTGACGTAGAGGACATTCTTGATAGTGTTTTCAAGGATTTCTGCATTGGAAAGTAGCCATATACCTTTGCTTTCGATTTGATACTACATAAACACGAATAATCCTCATGCTATCGTTTCTTCCGCCTGATTGACCGCAGGCAGTTGACCGGTTTTGCCCTCCCGAGACAATCCACCGACCTACGGCGCTCAAGCCCGCTGTGTGTGAGCTTTCACTCGCAGTACCTTGAACACTTGTCAGTTTAAAGCCGTGGCTGGGTCCGAGCAACTAACCTTCGCTCTCCAAAATCGCCCAGGCCGGGGATGATGTATGCCTTCTCATTGAGGCCTTCATCAATCCATCCAGTTACCTAGATGACACGTTTTCAGTCACAATTATATTAGGGTAAAGGAATTTTTTGGACTTACTACTTTGAGCTGAGGGAACCTGGTGCAGAACTTCATGATGCCTTCAGGAGACGACACCTGGTGGATGCGATGAGAAAGGTCATATTAGACGGTGGAGGGTAAGACGTGCCAGGTTAATGAAGATTATGCGCTCTTCTGGGACTCCGTGTTCTATGAGAATCTCTACGGCCTTAATGGCAGATCCGCCGGTAGCTGGAAAGAATATCAGAACGGGAGAAGAGTTGGAGAAGGGGATTACTTGCCGAGCATAGGATCTAATAGAAGCACATATCGCTTTGCAATATCCTGCGGAAACTTTTGGGGTATAAGCATTAAGGTCCATATGGTCTTTATGGTTTGGCACCTTTGAGTAGAACAACTTTGGTAGCGCTGTTTCTTCGTCCTGTAAATTCACGTGTCAGCTAAAAAGAGGCCAGGCATATAGAAAGGAGATGCGCGCCCTCTGGATTAGGATCTTTCCAATGCGCACACTCCTGCACACTTCACGGAGGCCGGCTTCCATCGCCTGTTTGTCTATGAGGACCAATTAATCGTTAGAACCAAAGGAATATTGCTACCTCTCCTGCTCGTAGAATAGAGACACCGCAGATTTTTCCCTCAAAGCCAACTCCATTGTAGGTAGCACCCTGAAGAATTGCGTGGATTAGGACTATGTCACACGATCAAGGGAAGAATACTCGCAGTCGGGGTCTCCACAGTTCGCTGAACAACGGGAAGATGGTTCAAGCCCTCCTCGACGAGTAATCGAATGATTCGGTCTGAGTAGAACAGGAAATCTCCTCTTGAGGTATTCTTATCTCGTATGATGGTGTACAAGGCTTCGAGCTGAGCTGTCTGAGGGAGTGTGAACACAGAAGGGGGAAGCGGATCAAGATGCGACCGGTTTGAGTTGGCGGGCTGAGCGGGTTGGGGAGGTGGGCAAGGAGCAGTAGGTCCAGACATGTTATTGGTTTGAAGGAGAGTAAATTTCCTCGACGACAAAGACGCTCAAATGTAACAATGACCGGGAAGGTTATCGACCAGGCAAGCGATGATTGAAGATAAAGTGGCTGGCCCTGCCATAAGGTCGCGATCAAAATCCATTGCAAAATGCTATCGCGGAGGTCCGCCACAATATCTAATCATCCCAAGAATATGTCACTTTGACTGGAGACCGACTAAGTGTGCTAATACAATATTAATCGCTATCGCTGTCGCTGCTATCATCATCGCTGCTCTCATCATCGTCGGTACTGCTTTCATCATCACTGTCCTCACCAGCCTTTGGCTTCTTTACTGAACCTCCACGCATCATTGCCATCTGGCCAGCAAGACTGTCTTCTTCTGGATCCGAGATTTCGTCTTCCGTAGGATCTTCAGCGGCGAGGGTTGCCGGATCTTCGAGTTTGAGCTGGATGGAACAAGTGTTAGTGAAGCACATACTGCTTAAATGCTTTATGCTTACTGTGAGTTCCTTAGAAATATCTTCTCCGATGAAGGTGTCGCTGACAAGCATCACTTTCCATGTAAAGATGCCAACGGATTGGGGTGCTTGGAACTGGATTTTGTAGCTGCGGTAGTCCCGGTCAGAACCAGCTTGCGAGTAAGGAATTTCAGCGATCTTCATGGGAGGAACCACAACTCGGTTGGATTTCTCATCACCAAGGACAATCCACCAGCCCGGTTTACGTTCCTATAAAGTCCATATACACATCAATTCAGCAGAAGATTTGGGGATGTTACTTACACCAGGCCAGTAAGGCGCGTGGGCCAGACCAGTGACTTGTTGACCAGGAGCCAGGTCCTCGAAATCTTTGCGACTGGCAAGGAACTCTTCATCCTTCTCGTCGTTGACCTTAAGGCGACGCTTGGTTTCGTCAACATCGAGTTCAGCTTCCCGGTGAGGAACCAAAGCGGGCGGAGAGAGGCGTAACTTGACAACGAGGAACACAATGGAAGAAGGGGTAACAACGCGTTCACCAATGACTTTGAAGGCAGCATCAACAATTTCGACACGACCCCACTTCTTGATGGCATTCTTGACATCAACGACACGTGAATCCTGCTTCTCTTCAAGAGCATGTACGATATCTCCAATGTCTTGCGCGCTAGGAGCAAGAGTGGTCAACTCGGCTTGCTTGATGTTGGGCAATTGAGCGAAGCGAGTCCGTTCAGAAGAGGGGAGGAGGGCTTGGGTAAGATATGCATGAAGACGCATGATAGCGAGGGTGGGCGAAAGCCAGTTACGAGAGAGAGAAATGTTCAGGAGAGAGGTAAGGAGTTGAGGGGTTTGAAGGAGTAATTGTGCTTGCTCTGGAAAATTATATCAGCATACAACCTGGATGTTATAATCGTGGTACAAACCTTTTTGGAGAGTGCTATTTCGGACGGGAATACGAAGCAGGTGCGCGTAAGTCAAGACGAGTCCTTTACGCTTGGCTGGGTCGGTAGCTGTCTTCTTGACTTCAGCCCATTTGCTGCCTAGTTGCTCAGAGATGGCTGCGTCCAATTCGTCCAATGCCGAAGCTGCTTTCTGGGAAACCTCCCATTGGTAGGCATCGCTGAAGGTGCTAAGGACTTCGTCGAAGTTGGTCTCCTCCTTCAAGCCCTTGAAGAAAGTAGCAGCTGAGCGAGCGTTGACACCATCCTTAGTCTTCTGCCTGTTGCCGAACCACCAGCGACCCTAGGGCAGTACTGTGAATTTTGACCTTATAGATATACATGAAGAGCGACTTACGACGAGGGCAGGGAGAGCTCCACCGATCAGCAGACCATAAGCACCAAGAACCCAGATGTTGTTCTTGCTCTCGACAAACCAGCTGGGAAGAGCGAGGCCCATAGAAATATCTTGCCGACCGTCAGGATGACCATATTTCTCGAGGTTCTCCCGGATAACTGGGTCCGTAAGTCTAGATGTTTATTTAGCGTAGTGTGAATGTGCGGAAGGAGGCATACTTACGACTTGTATGCCTTTGTGAGCTCGACGAATTGGTTTTGAATCATTTCCATAGTCATATTTGCAGTCGCTTTGACCTTGTCAGGATGGCTTGTATGCCGAGTAAGTCCCGCAAGTCCAGCCAGCGGAACTAGTGAAACGTACTATTTCTTCGACAACTTCTTGTAATGCGATTTAATCTCTTTCTCAGAGAGGCCCTGTAGAGCGTTGGTGAGATGGAATGAAAAAGTTTAGTAGCAGGCTGCTCACTCCAGTAATGCCAAGGATCTCGAAGGGATTGTAGACTTTGTTCTCGACTGTGGCACCGGCGACTTTGTATCCAATGTAAAGAGTGAGAGACCATCCGGCGACTAGGAAGTAGGTCCTGCGAGGGTAACGTGTCAGCTTTCAGCATGTCGTGGAAGCCATAACCCATACCTCTTGCTGATATTACGCCTTGACTGTGATCTAATTCTCTTGCGTTGCTCGACACAAGGTTGGCAGGAGCAGCCGTCCGTTGTTTTCTCTGTTCAGAATTAGTTTGGTCAAGTTCCGACATGTATTGGATATTCAACGCACTCGTCGGCCGTATTGAGGTAATTGTCATCGGGATCAACACCAGCGCAAGGAAAGTGAGCAGAAAGTAGGCAGCCATATTGCCGTCCTCATCGTATTGGTATTTCGCCATTTTTGCGGCTTTTGGCTAGCAATAGAGGTAAAGCTAGCTGTGAGGACGCCGCTCAGCTGGGGAAGATGGAATAAGGAATGGAAGAATCGTCGACGTGTTCACTGAGCTGGCCAGGGTCTTGTGACAGTCGCGTAACAGATTGGCCGTGACGGATATTCCTCGCGTCATGCCATCATCTTCCGAACCGCAGAAGGACCTGCCGACAATCTTTGACCCAGCTACTTGCGTCCGTAAAGGCCTATGTCCTGTTACTGACATTAGAAAACAATCTGGGAACCCACTGGAAAGTCATTCTTTGTACTATGAGCAGCATGGGACAGGTCCAGAAAAGATCTTCTGCGTAATGGGCTTGAACTCCAGCTGCTTCGCTTGGGCTCCGCAGGTCAAGCACTTTGGAAAGTCGAAAACACATACTATCGTTGTCTTTGATAATAGAGGTGTTGGTAATTCTGGATATCCTAGAGGCCCTTATACGTTTGTACAACTTCGGCTTTGTGAATATTCATCGAGCTAAAGAGTTTCATGTGATTAGCACAAGCGGCATGGCTGAGGATGCCATAACTCTTCTAGACCATCTAGGATGGACAGGAAAGCAAGAGGTTAATCTAGTTGGAATCAGTCTCGGTGGAATGATTGCTCAAGGTAAGGATCTAGTGTTAGAATGGTTCGGCACACGACCAACTAAACCATTCCACAGAACTCGCTTATAGAATACCCGAGCGTATCTCTTCACTCGTTCTTGCGGTCACCACTCCTGGTGGTTATCCGTGGAACAATCTCCCACCAGTATGTTTCCATTGTCCAACCCGTTGATTTGGCCGATCTAAATCCTCGCGTAGTGGAAGGGCGTCTCTACCCTAGCCAAACTCATTGTCACTCCGGATGTTAAGAAGCCGGCTTTGGTCAACGAGATGGTATTCCCTAAGGCTTGGCTTGAAGCACAAGCAGAAGGTGAAAATGCTGGGAAGACTAATGCTCAGGTCCAAACAGAGGTAGCCATTAATCAGCTTTATCTTTGACGCAAGCTCACCGTTCACCGTAGTCATTCCTTCGTCGAATCAACACGACAACTCCTCAGGCGTTTCTGGGCCATGTTTCCCAAATGGCAGCAGGTCTTACCCATTACTGCTCCCCGGAGCGTCTGCAAAGAATCTCGAAATCTATACCCAAGATTATCATCGTCACTGGTGACGACGATCACTTAGTCCTGCCAAGGAACTCTTTCCGCCTCAAGGTATCTATGCCTGAAGCTGAGCTTGTTCAATGGGAGGCAACTGGACATGGAATTCATGCCCAGAAGGAGAAGGAGTTTAACGCACTCATTGAGAGAGCTACTAAAGAAGGAAGTGGGAGGGATTAAATAATATATCAATACCGATTTGTTACATATCTATATCTTAGAAATATTATTTGCTTGCGACAAGCATAGCTCTTTTGTCGGGTTCGTGAGTTCAAGCACAGAGGCAACTTTTGCAGGGGATTACATAACCCAAAAGTTCATAACCTCTCAATTCGACTCCTGCATGCGGCTACGCGTCCAAACTACAGGAGACCTACCTGACTTCAAGGCCTGGTATGCTACAGAGAACGCCCCGGCACTTAACAAAGTCTCGGACCTAAAAAATATCCTCTGCCAACAGCTTTTACCGTTGAAGTCCCTTGGCCTTTCTGGAAACCAGCTTATTTTGCTACTTGATGGCTTTGAACTTCTGGAGGAGAGTTCAATCAACGTCGTACGAGATGGAGATCTTATATGCATCCAGCTGGCGCCAGACGCGTCGTTAGAGGAGGTCCGAGGTACGTCTTATCAGCTAGACTTTTGACTGCATGTTAGATTGAGAATAATTAGGTCCTTCACATCCAAAGGACTTGAAGCGGAAGAGGGAAGTTTCTCCACCTCCAACACCACGCCAGCACGTACCTCAAACACATACGAAGTTACAGCCTGCACCGAAGAAAGCGGCTTCGCCTTCTAGTTCCTCTTCATCGTCGAGTTCATCAGAGTCGGATTCAGACTCTGATTCGTCTTCAAGTTCATCGTCATCCTCGTCATCCTCGTGGTCTTCATCTTCCTCCTCATCTGACTCTTCTACTTCCGATGACTCCAGTTCGGATGACGAACCACCTCAAATCCTATCATCCAAGACAGGGAAACCAATAGTTAGTTCTTCAAAGAGGCTGAAGAAATCGCTGTACGCTACATTTTTACTCCTGTTCGTGAGATCCAATTTAACGAGTCTGTTCACAGAGAATCTTTTGTACCGCCTGGTCATGGCAAACCATCGACCAAGCTACGCAACATACGTCGGAGGCTGAAGAGGCAGCACGATAAGACTCGACAGACTGAAGAGTCGACCGTTCCTCTACCCAAAGGCTTCTCAGTAGCCAATTCTCTACCATTGGGAACCACAACCGATACGACCTCCGAAACCCTTTTGGGGGATGACATCCTCATGCAAGAGAATACAACCGTTCTCGAATCTGAAGTTGTGGCCGGTCCACATATTCCTGATGAGCTCATGATGACTTTCATGGGGAACAAGAATAAGAAGAAGGGGTTTAAGCAGAGCATGGGGCGGCCCCTACCGCCGAAAATTGTTTTCAATGATTCTACTACCGACCCGACGCCTGTTTCGAAGACTACAATCTCAAGCACTCCTGCGCCTGCACAACAACAGACTGCGACATCCATACCTCGATTGATACCACCCTCGGAAAAGCAAGAACGGAGAGAAATTCCACCACGGCTCTTTGTTACGAGCGTTGACGTCGAAGGGGACATTTCAAAGGGCAAACACAAAGGGAAGAAGGCCCATATCGAAGAGTACTGGGAAGAACCCGTTGTGGATGAGTTCATGTACGAGGAATCTCGCATGGATGCCGATTCTGTGGCTGAGGAATTGGTGGAAGAGGAAGCAGAGGGCGGCCCATCGTTTGATTGGGAGAGGGCTGAGAAGGAGTGGGATCGCTTTGAGGAGGTGAAGGATATTAGCCAACTAGTTGACAAGGTTTTAGTTGGTCGGAAGGTACGTGAATTGCTGGACGTTCCCTGGTTTGACGAAGCTGACTATCTTCTCTCTCCTAGAGCTTGGCTCTCAACCCATTGACCTGCTCGCCGGAATTTATGCTCTCTGTCGGGACTGTCACAAATTCACTTGATCCTATCTTGGGCAAGGTGGCTATTCAGCTCATACCTCGCCCCACTGCGAACAGTTCAATGTCGTATGGCGTTGCCGATGATCTGGAGCTCATGGAGGAATATTCTTGGGACGAAGTTCGGTCGTCGAGATGGAGAATAATCTCGTTACGGTAAATCCGTATGAAAACTCCTTTTCTATTCTGCAAGGGGGTTATGATGGGTTGTGATAACGTCCGCTCTATGTGTAGTGTACAGCGACGAATTCTGGGATATATACTGTCGATAACAGTGTGGTTTACATAAGTTAGTTAGCATATAGTACAATTTAGTGCTGATATATATGATACAGTAATAATCAAATGCAATGATGAAGGAACGAGTGTGATGATGTTGTGAAGAAAGCAAATGGGCCAAACAGGAAGTTTCAAGGGAAAACCAATGAGTGATCAACCATGATCCCACTAATTCGGTTGAAAACTGCTTCAGGGTATTGCCTACGGAATTCATTAGTGTCAAATGTCACTGTGTTCCCCAATGTATGATTCTCACCTTGCTCGAAGTCGCTCTAATAGGTCGGTAGCGCCTTGTCTGTTGCCTGAACCAAGCTCTGCACGAACCATGGCCTCCCACGTCGAGGGCTAAGATTACTTGTCAGTAAGGCGAGTAAAAAAACTAATGCTGAAAGTAACCTACTTCACGATAGACCGGAGCCGCGACATCAACGACGGGAGATTGCGAGGCGTCATGAGGAGCATGGTTGTTCGGAGCGGCAATGCCTTCTGGTGGATCTTCGAGTGATTCGAAGACCTGCCTTGCTTGTTCCATGTCGCCGGCAAGCGCATATCCTTTGATCAGGAAGTTTGCAATGTAGGCCGTCATATGCACTCCAAGTGCCTTCATCTTCCCAACAAACTGCGGGATTAGGTCCGTTCGGCGATTGGCAACCAGAGCATTGATCATTGACTCAAAGACGACTGCATCGGCTACGCGGGTTTGGAGGGAAGACGGGATGGACTCGAAAATCTCAATAGCTTTGGGGAGGTCCTTCTGGACACAACCGTAGGCATTGATCAGACTTGAGTAGTGGTTTCCTTGCACTGCATTTTCAGGATCGTTCAGGAGTTTCTGAAAGACCTTCTCCATGGATATGACATCGACAGGTTCGATCGAGCCATAAGCATCCATTAGCAACTAGGGATGAGGTTAGAATTGCTTCAATGATTTATGAACAAACATCCCACCTTGTAGGTATAAGCGGAGGGCTTGATCTTAGCCTTTAACAATTGGTCGTAGTAGTGAAGAGCCATCTCCCGACTGGGTTTGGTGGTGGTGTACATCTGGATCATGGTGTTGTAGGGAGGAACTCGGGGCCTGAAGTTCTTGGAGGTGACCATTTCGGAAAACAGTGCCTCAGCGGAAGCGACATCACCAACGCGGGCGCAAGCACCAATGACGGCACCATAAGTGACGGAAGTAGGAACAATGGAAATGGCCTTCATCTGTTGGAAGAGTTCGAGTGCGTGATCTGCCTTCCTCGCTCTTGCAAGCTTCGAAATGATGTTGTTATACAGGTATCCGTTGGCCTGGATGCCTTGGTGCTGCGACTCTTGGAAGAGGGCAAGGGCGTTTGAGGCGTCGTCAGTGGTGTCCTTGACGTTGTAGATGAGTGGGCCATAGGCATCGGCGGATGGAGCACGACCGTGTTCGAGGATGCGTAGCCGGTGCATATGGGCAGCATCAACATCGCCATGGTGGGCCAGCGCGATGACCATGCTGTCCTCAATGGTGAACCAAGCGTCCATCTGCCAGGCCTTCTTTGACTCCAGGGCTTGAAGAACGCTTTGAGCAACGGTATACGCGTGCCGAACTTCCTTCATCTTGCTGAGACGACCGAGGTTCTGGATTACGAGCCCCAGAACAGCAGGATTTGGAGCCTTGCCGTCCTCAATGCCCTTGCAGAAGATATTGTAGGCGACCATGACACCTGCGGTCGGGGTGGTCTTTCGGAGTTCAGCGTTCATGGCCTTTGTCAATGCGACATCGATCTTCAGAGTGTTGGCGGGCTCGGAAGCGGCAGATCCGCTGGAATAACCACTGTCACTGGTCCCGTCTACGTTGGACTCCGCGGAACTACCCAACAAGGCGCTAAAGGAAGGGCTAAGTTCCGCGACGAGCGCCTGAGCTGTCCGTGTCGCTTGCTGGCGGGTAACGAGCTGAGCGATGCGTCGCAGGAGATTGGTGTCCATTACATCCATCGGCACCTTGTTCCTGACGATGTCACCCAGAAGGGAGACAACGCCTTCGAAGGAGTAGCTGGGAATCTGAGTGTGGACGGGTTCGCCATTGACCGCTGCAGTTTCGACCTCAACCGCTGCGTATAGCAGAAGCTCCCAATCGCGCATGGTCATGTCAGGGAGCGGAACAACATCAGCACGACGGGATGCACCGTAAGATTGGAGGAAGAAGACGGTGTGCTCGGCTGGCTGTATGATGCGAGCGTCAGCAGCGAGCCTTGCGAGCTTGAGGGGAATTGAGAAAGGAACAGTTCCATTCGTCTTCGCGTAGAGTTGCTGAGAGAAATTGAGTTGCATAGACTGGATGGCCAAAACCTGCGGTGAGCTTGTCGAAGTCGTTTTTTGGAGTTCCGCGTTGGCGAAGTTGAGGAAAATGTCCAACCCTTCCTGGAACATGCCCCTGTCGATATATGCCGAATAGAGTTCTCTAATGCATTTGGATTGCTGGTCCTGGCGAACCCGAGGAAGGATTGCTTCTGTCAAGAATTGGAGTCTCGAACGAACTTCTGCGCTTCCAAGAGCAGAGAGCGAAGCAATGTTGGCAACGAAGGTAGCTTCAAGCTCTGCCTGCTTGAACTCGGAAGGAGCGCGCTTGGCAAATAGTCGGTTGAGATCATCCGCCATGTTGTGTGAAGCAAGGCAGTTGATCATGAGCGACCATGCAGAGACGTCGGGCCGGGTGGGGAAACCAACTGGGTGATAGGGATCCTTGGACGGTGCAGGCTCTTGTTCCAGAAGTCGATCAAACCACGAGAGGGCCGTCTTGATATCTCCCATGTGAATGAAGCCAGCAATGAGGACCGTGAAAGTCGAGGTTCCGACAGGTGGAGGAGTCTTCTCGGTCGCTGTATCGAGGGAAACATCCATCATTTGCTCCAAAATGCCAATGGCCTTGTGCGGTTGGTTGAAGCGGAAGTACGCTTCAATCATCTGATTCCAGACTTGTAACATTGCACGGTTTCCAGCGGAAGGATCATTTCCATGTGTATGGACATCGCCCGAAGCCAATTGCTGCTTGAAGTATCCAAACGCTTTAACTGCCCCGTCAAGATCACCAGCGTTGATAAACGCTTGAATGCGGTAATTGTGGTGGACGGCGGAGGGAATGATTTCGGGGTGACGAGCTGCAAGCCGATTAAAGACGAGTTTCGCACTCTCGGAAGCTCCATGGTCGGCGCAAGACCGAAGCAAACTTGCATATTGAGGGGCGCTTAAACCGTTGAGGTTGAGCTGCAAGAGGGATTCAAAAACCGCCATTGCAGAAGCGAAATTGTTCTCCTGTTGCAACGTCTCCACCCGTTGTTGGTCAATGGGTGAGCCAGCCCCAAGTTTGGAACGGCGCTGCAGGGCGTGAACGATGGTCTGAATTTCATGGTCCCGTTCGCAGAATGCCTCGAGCAGTGTCTCATACGTCCACCCGTTAGGCAACAAGGAGTGCTCCAGCATGTCATTGTAGGTTTCCAGAATGGCATGGAGAGTCTCTCCAGCCTTGCGCGTGTTTAGCAATGCACTGAGGGCGATGTTGAATTGGGCTACAGTAGGGGATGTCGCTTTGGCGCGGAAGGTCCGAACCGCCAGAACAACTTCGTCCGAGTCCACGCTAGAATCCGTGAGGGCTTTCTTCAAGAACTGTATTTCCGGTGACTTTAAGACCTCTTCCTTCGGTTGAGCGGGAGGTTCAACAGTCTGGGGGTCACTGGGGTGAAGAGGTGTAGGAGGTCGAGCGGCATCGGGCTGGGATGTGTGAAGTAGAGCAGCCGGGATTTCCAGATCAATGTGGTCAGACGATGCGACAGTTGAATTGTGGCGGACGGGTGTAGGAGGCCGGGCTGGGGATATGGGCGCGGATGATTCTGGTAAGGGAGGAGAGGACGTCGAGTTACGGCGGACAAGTGTTGGACGGTGATCAGAGGTGTCGTCAGATACAGCAAGTTCAGAAGATGGTTGGGGATGTATTGACGAGTTTGGAGCAAATGTCTGCTTAGAACGAGCGTGAAGTTGCACCGTTCTCAGGACTCCAAGCTTTTCGGCACGTTCTGAACGACCTTGACTGGGAAGCGTAAGACTGCTGCTCCGCAGCCTTGATTTCTTGGGCACCGATATCGACGCGGGACGTTTTGGGGGTTCTTCAGTCTCCTCAGACTGGTAAAAAGTCCCGTCACTGCCGGACGCGGTATTTGCCTGAGTTACAGCGCGTCCAGCGCCCTACAGAAGTGCTGTGTGTGAGCAAAGTTAACGCATCACGCGTGAGCCATACTCACATTATAGTAGAAGCGGCTGCCGCCATACTTCGCGCTTCCAGAGCTTGAACCGCTACTACTACTACTGCTGCCCCAGTTGGAGCTGCCAGGTGTAGTATTCCATGAAACTAGATGAGTCGAGTTCGAGGGGCCAGAAGATGTTTGAAGCTGTAGAACATTTCTGATGGTATGTGACTGGTGTATTGACGCAGCTGCACGCGAAGTGCTATGAAGAATATGAGTCGCGACCTTTGGCAACATTATCGTTGCACTTTGAGTGTTGGCTTGTCAGTGACTCAAACTGTCAGCATCACCAAATGGCAGAAGGTTGTGTATACGCGGAGGCACGGCAGACCGGGGACTACTTTTAACTAAATTTATTTTCGGCTAATCACGGATTGATGCAGGGAAAACTCGGTTTGACTAAGCCATCACGCTCTTCATAGCGACGCTGCTCACGACTATTTCGTTTACAGTGGCTTCTGATTCTTTGGGTGCTTTATAGTACTGCGGAATAGTCAGACCAAATCCAAAAATTCCTAGAAATGTTTTCCTACCTTTCGTACAGCAGCCCAGTCCGTTAAAGTACTTAGCGCTGACAACGGAACTTGCCTTCCGCTCACCACTGCGTCCATCTGTGTTTTCACAGCTGCAGGGTCATTGTCACCACCAATCCTCACGACGATTAGCGCTGTCGTTTTCTCTGATACTCCGTATCGCCTTAGGGCGTCTGTGATGTTGTTTGTAGGATTTAAGGCCCATAAGATTTCAGAATGTACCGTCCGCGTTCGAAGAGAATTCTGTGAATCTGAAACCATCGCCTGATAGATTGCGGTCTGCAAATGCAAAGCACTTGTAATCTTCGAATCATAAGAGGCAAATCTGAAGTCCATCTGAAGTGCGACCAACCAGGCGGGCTTCAATGAAGCCGAAATTAACAGCTTCCCGTGCGCGCTCCCCCTCGGACCCATCTTTGCCTGCAGCATCTACTATCCGTTTTCGCAGCTCTCCAGCATTGGTTACATCCGTGTACAGCGCGATGAGAGCCTTCGAACGGTCGGCAGGGAATTGGGTAAAGGTGAAAGTTTCCATCATGTAATCACTGCGTCAACTGCGGCTGTGCCACTCATACTAACCACCCTTTCACCTTCCACGTCGAGGCTGGCGTCCTCGCAATGCATTTCCTACATGCACTCAGGCAGCTACCGCTGTCGCTCCTAATCATATCTATCGGCTTATTATCTACAGCTTTACCTATCTTTGCTAGCGAACTCACACCTGATGACTTTGACCAATCGACCGCAAATGGACTGTGGTTCATTGAATTCTACTCACCACAATGCGGCCACTGTCGAGCTTTCGCCCCTACTTGGAAAAAGTTTGCCCAAGAGGCGGTTCTCGAGGTACCTGCTGTCAAAACAGCTCAGGTTAATTGCCTGGCTTACGGAGGTATGCGCACATGATTCTCTTTTGTCACCCGAAGCTCATTTAGCGACAAGACCTCTGTAATGCTCAAAACGTTAATATGTACCCGACAATGAAATTCTACCATAACGGCAAAATGCTCGAGCAATACGGTGGAAACAGACAAGTTCCGGACCTCATGTCGTTCATTCAAGGCCACGCCGACTCCTTGTCTCCTAAATCCCAAGAGAAGCCCCGAGAGCTGCTAAATCCGGCAGGCGAAGTCGTTGCTTTAGATAGCAATACATTTGCCACGAACTTGGCAAAGGGACCTATGTTCGTCAAATTCTTCGCACCTTGGTGCGGTCACTGCAAGAAGCTCGCACCTACGTGGAAGCAACTGGCTCGTCACTTGCAGAATAAACTCACCGTCGCCGAAGTCAATTGTGATGATCACGGGTCCCTTTGCAAGTCGTACAACATCCAGGGATATCCAACCCTGATGTATCTGACAAGTGAAGGATTGAGGTCTGAGTATTCAGGCGGGAGAAAGTTGGAACAACTGAAAGACTTCGCCGAAAAAGCTAGTACGGCGTCAGTAATTCTCTCCTTTTATGGTAGAAAACGGGCTGACGAACTGCTTAGTGGTATTCAAACAATCCGAAAGGCAGAGCTAGAGGAATTGGTTAAGGAGAACGAAGTACTTTACCTCCTTCTCCACTCGGCCTCTGACCGCCGCATCGTTGTAAGTAATCTAATGATGTTTCTATGCGTACGTCTTCTTAACCTCTTTGGGCCATAGGAAGAAGTACAGAAGGCCGCCGGCCCCCTCCTAGGCTCACCCAAAGTTTTCGCCTCGGCGGACTCGTCTCTCTTTAAGGCTTACAATATACCCGAAACAAGCACCTGGGCCCTTCTTGCTCTCAAGAACCATGACTTGCGCGCACCCGCCTCGACCTTGCACGAACGTATTTCTACTGCTGACAAGCTCAAGACCTGGCTCCTATCACATAGGCTTCCAACCTCGCTGGAGCTTAACCAGGATACCTTCCAGAACGTCATGAACGCACCTCAAGGACCCTTAGTGGTGATTGCTGCCTACAACGACCTCAACAAACACAAGGTTGAGGCGCGGGTCAAGGAACTCAGCGAAAAGTGGCTGTTGAGGACCAAGGGCACCGGTCTTGCTAAATCTCGCGAAATTGTTTTTACGTGGATGGATGGTGAACGATGGAAGGTTTGGTTGAAGAGCATGTACGGGATCAAACATGAGGAAGACGAGAAGGATCTGGATGATGTTCCGGTCGTTATTGCAGACCACCAGGTATGGTCAAGTATCTTTGTTTTTTATGAGCCGGCGATTTACCCCTTCATAGAACCTTGTCTACTACGACAAAGATCCAGCTGATTCCCACATCAAGCTCACTTCTTCAACTAGGGTCTTTGAAGCTGTTGAAGCCGCTGCTTCCCGACATCTCTCGTACAAGAATTCTGAAAATTTCATCGAGAGGATGGCGAGGGTATGTTGACTTTCAAACAAATAAAAACCGCGCACTGACGTTCGACATTTCACAGTATCTCAACAAGAAGATGTCATCTCTTGAGCATTATATTGTGACATATCCCTGGAGATTTCTGTTCATCATTATCATTTTCATTGTACTCGTGTTCATGGGATTGAAGCGTCTTCTTGCCGACGATATCCCTGGGGACTACCGTAAGACTGAGAGATTGGATTAGGACTTATCTACTGTACATTAGTCTGTTTGGAATCAATCCGGAATGAATTGAACTGAATGAAGAAGGGCCGAATCTGACGCTAGAAACGTGACAAAGATGACAGGATGGCAACCGGCGTCAGCCTCCGTTGTATATGAAGCTTGTGGTCGCCTTGTCTATTCCACGCCTTTGCCAACAGCCTTCTGCCAATACACCTGTCGACCGCATTGCCTCTACTTTCTTCTCTTCTCGAAGACCTGATACCCACTGCATAATCAAGGATCACGAACATTCGCTAATCTAATCTTCGCCTCAGCGACACAACTTATGGCTGAGATCAACAAATCATATTCGGCCCTTTCATCTGCATCTCCCAAGTCGCAAGTCTCTGATGTACTGCAGTCTATCGTCGACGGTGATTGAGAGCCTCTCGATTTTGGTCTAAGCGGAGAACTGACATCTAGGTATTGATAGCATCCCCTCTCCAAATCGACTCGAGCAGTAGGACGAGTATTATCGAGGCACTCTTGAAGGACCTGAAGACGTGTCAAAGCGGCCGACCGGGCGTTTTATCTTCTAAAGGCGAGTCGAGCCCTTCCCTGCAATGCGCAAACAATGCTTTTGCAAACACAACTGACAACTTTCATTCAGAGGCTGCCAAAGCACTTCTCGCGATCAAGAACCTCGGAAAGCATCCATCGGGTTCCCAATTTCTCTCCTCGGCATCCAACCTGTCAACACTTCTATCTCTCTCGACATCGCTCAAAGAAGATCCGGTGGCTGCAGGCGAAGCATTGCGCATTATAGCCAACGCCTTGCTACTCATCGAGAGCGCAAGAGACACTTTCCTCCAGAAGGATGTTGACGGTGGAAATATTGCAGTAAATCAACTTGAGGTTCGTTGTAGATTGTTCGTTGTCTTCCGGAAAACAACTCAGTCCTGCTGTAGAAATCGTCCTCTCCTGATCATATTTTCATTCTCTCTCGTATCTTGTTCCTCGCCACGGTATCCGGGCCTTCGTTCATCCAAACCCTCGTCGAAGGGAAGCATCATGGGCGAACAATCGTAGACATCATCGCGAGCAAGCTCGACTCAATGACGACAGCTATTCTGGCTGGAACCAAGATGGCTAAGGAAGCCATGACCGATTTACTCAAGTTTACCTTTAACCTTTTAATGCACTACCCAAAGATGGTTGACTGCGAGGCGCAGACCTCGGAGGCTAAGAGCGGGACAGAAACCAAGGTGGTTGGAGACTTCTGGAGCCCTCGTTTGGACGGGTACGTTGCAAAGTCTGTTCTTTGTGTTCCTGCTCCTGACTTCCCCACAGAATCTTGCCACCGCTGGTCCGCGTATTCTCCTCCCTCCCACCGTCATACCCCGCACCAGTATCGGCACCGTTGACCCACGTCATACACTCTCTAATTACAATACCCATAACTCCAAGCCTGCGTCCGGTCTGGCTTGGAGGCCATATTACCCCATCACCACCATCCACTCACGGTTCCAAGGTCTCGTCCAGCGCCAATACGCCTCCGAGATCCGCTAGTCGATGTGAATCCCCTACACAAGCTGCCTCCCCAACCTCCCCGAAGTCATCGACTCTCGACAGAGCCCTTTCATCCGTTATGGCGGCTGGGAGACGCTCGTTCTCTCGTTCATCCACACCCCAGGCAGCACAGTTTGACGTCCTCCAGCAAGCGATGGATCTTTTGGAAGTGGCATTTGGCCATCACTTCCCCAACGACAGCGACCCCGATAGCCAGGAAGTGCGCGAGGCCGCCAAGAAAGAGACCGGCGACAACTCACTGGATGACCTCCTCTCCCCTCTAGTTGTTCTTGTCACACGTTTCTGCCTTGCAGACGATGGGTCGAGAACCCGCGTTCGTCAATGGCTCGTTCCAGAAGACTTGGACCGGGCTTCGCCTTTGGAAGGAAGATCTGATACCCTTGGCAGGTCCCTACGTCTATTGGCCAGTGTGTACCATCCACGCCTCAAGGATTCGGTGGGGGAAATGTTGTATGCCATGTCCGACTCCAATGGTGGGTCTAAGAACATGCTTCCTTTACACCGTTGTCCTAACATCAACTTTCTAGCCACTACACTATCAGGCCTCGTCGGATACGGCAATGTTGCGGGCTTCCTCTTCCACAAGGGAGTCCTCAGTGCCCCTACACCAGATGCCTCCAGCAGCAGCTCATCGGGAGCTTCCTTGACAACCCCTGATGGAGCGGCTATCAATCCCATAACAGGAACCACAGTTCAGAAGGAACCCCTCCCGGAGATGACAGATGAAGAAAAAGAACAAGAAATGGAGAAACTCTTTGTTCTCTTCAACCGCCTGGAGAAGACAGGGGCATTGCCTCCCGATCAGAATCCAATGAGAAAAATCATTCAGCAGGCTGCGGAAAAGGGACTGTGATTGAATTTCTGGTTTGAGAATCATAGTAGTCCAAAGGTGCTTGTTACTACATATTAGTTTTCTCTGGTGTATTTTGTTTGTTCAATCTTACACTAATATTAAAGTAATACTTTTTTTTGGCATGTTGCCAACCTTACCCCACTTCAGTATTCTTGTAAGATTGCAGATAACCAAGGAATAACTTAAGATCCCATTGAAGTTTGGTTGGGTAAAGGCTCCATTTACTTTTGACTGCTTTTTGGCTGCCACCTATTTTGCACCAATTTGTAAAAGACAATCTATGGGCAATCTGCAGGCTGCACATGAGGGATCCAAGGTCACTAATCAACTTGTCCAGCTGCCTCAGCCTCTTCAAATTGATGGGGCCATTGGTTTGGATGGGCTGCCTCAGCTAGTTTGCTGGGATAAGCAGCATTCATGCCCTAGCAATAGATAGCCTAGGGTTTTCTTCTATTTTATATATGCAAGTATATAAGTAGTTCTTTCTATTATCTAGAATATAAAGCTATTTTGAAGTATTTCTCAAAAGACCAGTCTGCACTGTTTTTTTCTCGGCCCTGGAATGTACTAGAGGCCGCTGGGGCCGTATATATTCCCTCCCTCTCACACAGCATTTACTCTCTACATAATTGGAAAAAGAATTAGAATGATTAAAACTTATTCTATTTTGACTAAGTCTTGGCCAACTTAATTACATTTCAAACCTATTTAAGACATATTACAGTGGAATTCATAATGATATGGAATCTGCGTCTGAAATTCTGCAACTTTGCAGTTGTTTACCAATGGCTTTAGCTGACCCCGGAGTTATCTATTACCATATATAGTAATGATCACCTGCTCGACGATGCCTCATTGCTCCATATTGCTCAACCTCAAAGCCTGGATTTCCGTGCTCTATCATGAATATGGCCTAAAGGTTCATCGGATATGTAAGCTTCTAGGTGTAAAAAAGACTCTTGTATACCAGACCCTTACCTATTCATGTGTCTACGGCCTACATTACAACCCCACCATTGTCAAGGTCGGCCGACGGAGGATCTTGACAAAGACAGACCAAGATTACATTTTCCAACTGGTAGCAAGGCAGCATTGTTTGTATATTGATGAGATCCAGGATGGGCTGCTTCAAGGGAGGCATGTCCATGTCTCATTGACAACACTTATCTGCATACTTCAAAGGATGCACTTCAGTAGAAAAAGTATGTCAATCAAGGCACTTGAGAGGAACAAACTCCAAAGATCAGCATTCATGAATATGATAGAAACATTGGTACCTGACCCCGAGATGCTGATGTTCACTGATGAATCTGCGAGAAACAAGAAGACATCGGGAAGGAGACATGGATGGTCACTGGTTGGTATACAATGTGTACAATGTCGATGTTTTGTTTGGGGACAAAGATACTCAATTTTACTTGTGCTCACTTTAGATGGTATCATAGCTCATGATATTATTGAAGGTTCAGTGACATCAGCTCATTTTGTGGCATTTCTTCAAGAGCATATAGTGAGTATTCAACCAGTTTGACATCTGTGACATCATGTCACAGACATTAAAGCACTTGAGGCAACTTGAAAGAAAGGTGACTTAAAACCAGCTAGAAATTCTTTTTGGGTTCATCAAGTTGGTCTCAAGTACCATTCCAAGATAGAGTGCTTGGTATGCTACTTGAATTTAACTTGGGCACAACTTGTATGCAATTTGAAATATGTCTTAACTAACAAAATATAAAATATATTCTAAAGCTACAAATATTCTATTGTACTACCACCAAGTTTGTTCTGGGTTTTTCAATACAAAGTTACTTTTCAAGCAGGTCTCAAGTTGGCTAATCAAGTATAATCAAGTAATACTAAACTATTGAGCTAGAGGGCTTTTGGCAGTATATAAATTGTAATTTTTACTTTTCTAACACCAAAAACTATGGTTTGAAGCTGTTTAGGGTATATAAAAATAATGGGTGAATTTCATTGAAAAAATGGCTAAGTCCTTTGGATCTGACAGGCATTAGTGGGCTGCACCACAAATATATATATTATCTTCTTACTTTATCCACTCTGATACTGTTTTACTACCCTAGAAATCTAAATCTGAAGTCCGATTTTCAATAAACCCACTAGATCTTTAATAAATGGCTTTCGATCTCTTATCTATCAAGTGTGGGAAAGTTCCATCACACAGTTGATGCGCGTCACACTTTGCCAGCATATTACCCTTTCTCTCCTTTTCCACCATCAAGTCCAACATGCATCCTTTCTCTTTCATCGAAAATAACAATATGAAGCTTCTGAACAGTTGAGGAAGGGCTAGAAACTGGGGGGGGGGGAGGGGGGGAGAGGAGGCTTGGTGGCCTTAGGGAGACCCAGTGCAGGTGGGAAACCTTCTAGGTGCGCTTTTTTAAGACTTTAGGTTGTTTTCACTACTAACTAAAGGCTCTAGACTTAGTTTTTATAGGCCTAGCAGGTGCATCCCACATACCACAGCTGCCAGTCCATCAACCACTCCAGCTCATCACCCACTTCAACCCATTCCCCCCAACTCATTCCCCCTCAACTTATGCACTGCTATTATCAACATTATCACCATCCACATCTGGCTAGGAAGAAGAAAAGGGGTTGGTCTGGATGGATGCTGCCGGCTTGTGCCGCTTTTGGCACAGCCACAGCACCTGCTATGGAGAAGTCAAGTGCATTTCATTTTTTACTCTGTAGCTCTGTATTAGCCTAGTGTTATATCTAATATTATACTATTTCAAAAGAATTGTATGAAATTGAGTCTAATTGAAAGCTTGTTTGAAAATACTTGACAGCCTCTCGAGAGTTTTTGACAGAATCTTGATCTTACTTGAGAGCCCTCTTGAGAAAAGTTCTTCAAGTAAAGTTTCAAGATCGGAACCTAGCTTGAGCTGCTTGAGGCAATTTCTACTTGAGATCCACTTGAGATGATTTCAAGGTTCCTCAAGTTATGTCCAAGTGCTATCAAGGCATCTGTCGTTTTGCTGATGGCCTCATTATCTTACTCTGAATCTTTCAATAAAGATCCCCCTCACAAACCCTTTTCCACGTCTCCAAAGCATCCTTATTCTGGACAACTGCAGTATACACCATTCCAAGGAAATTCGAGTTCTGGTCATGGACGAAGCTTGTGAGTTCTTGTCTGTGTACACTTCTAGGGCTCTTACTAGATGTTCAACAGTGTGCAAACTTGTTTTTCTTCCTCCATACTCCTCCCGATTTGAATCCCATTAAACAGGCCTTTTCCTCGATCAAGGCCTACCTCTGCTAATACTGGAATGACATGTCTGTGTATGCTATTGATCGTGCATGCCATTCAATTACGGCTCAACATACATTTGGGTTCTTCAAAGCCTTAGGCTATATTGTATAGATCGAAGTTCATGATTATCAATGAATGTATTGTAGTATTCAATGAGTGTGTGGTATATCAAATTATCCATATCTGTACCTATTAGCGAACAAAGTAGAGAGTTGAAAATGTCCACAGGATAAAGTACAGTAGGCAACAAAACCCTTCCAATGTTTGCTACTTTTTCAAAGATGTGTTAATAGCTGATGGAATAAATTATTTAAAATCTTGAAAATAATATATATCATAGTTCAATGTCATAACCCTGAGGCTGTGCTTCCACTTTTAGCAGGTGTTTCACACAGTACAAGGTGGTGACCCATTGGAAGGGTTTTGTTGCTAGGTGTTCTGAATCCAGTAATCATGTGATAAGTCACATGATACTTGAGTTTGTTGATTGTAGTCAACAAGGTCATGTGACTAGAGTGTCAGTACATTATATATACAGCTGACCCAAGTGCTACATTGCCCCCAACCCATTATGCGCACTCTCACTAAGGCTCAAACTACTTGTGTCATTGAACTGCTTTATACCGGCCTCTCTGCCACTCATATTCATAAAGAGACTGGAATTGGCCTTGCTTCTATCAGCAGAATACATGACAAGCACTGTTCTCACCTTCCCAAGTCATCTGGTGACCGTCCTCCCAAGCTTACTCCTGCCAACATTGAATATACTAAACTCAATATGTGTATGGGCAAGATTTCTACAGCTGTCCAAGCTGCTAGGGCCCTTCAAGATATTACCAACACAACTGTCACACCTCAGACAGTACACAGAAACATCAAAAACACTGGTTGGAAGTCTTTCAGAAAGGTGAAACAACCTGCACTTGACCAGACGCATATTCGGGCACGGAAGGAGTTTGCAGAGAGGCATAAAGAGTGGACTGTAGATGATTGGAAGAAGGTCTATTGGTCTGATGAGAGTAAAATCAACCGGTTTGGGGCAGATGGGAATGAGAGAGTATGGGCAGGGAAGGAGGAGAGGCTTAACAAGCAATGTGTCAAAGAAACCCAGAAATTTGGAGGAGGAAATATTATGATGTGGGGCTGTATGGGGTGGGATGGGGTTGGATATGCTACAAGAATTGAAGGTACTATGGACAAGGTCCTTTACACTTCAATTCTGGAGGAACAACTTCAGGATAGCCTGAAGTACTATAAGGTAAAGTGAAGGATATGATTTTCCAGCAGAATAATGACCCCAAGCACACCAGCAACATGGCCAAGAAATAGTTTGAAGACCACAAGATAAAGGTTCTAGTCTGGCCAGCAAACTCTCCTGATATGAACCCTATTGAACATCTTTGGGTTCATGTCAAAAAAGAGCTTAGCAAGTACAATTCTCCACCTAGTGGAGTATTAGAACTTTGGGCAAGGGTGGAGAAGGTTTGGAATGCTATTCCAGCCAAGGTGTGCCAGAACTTAATAGAGTCAATGCCTTGGAGGATTCAGGCAGTAGTTGAGGCCAAGGAAAAGTGGACTAAGTACTAAAATCCATGTATTTCTGTTTTCAAAATCAGTAGCAACAAAACCCTTCTAATGGGTCACCACCTTGTATTGTGTGAAACACCTGCTAAAAGTGGAAGTACATCCTCAGGATTATGTCAGAATCAAGCCAAGACATTGAACTATGATATATATTATTTCCAAGATTTTACATAATTTATTCCATCAGCTATTAACACATCTTTGAAAAAGTAGCAAACATTGGAAGGATTTTGTTGCCCACTGTAAGTAAAACATGGTCTGTTTTTTTTTTAGTCAAAGCCCTACGCCCTCAGAGAGGGCATCTGACAGCTTATATTCCGGCGCCTGATTGCAGTCCAGTTGCAAGTACCCAAATACATGCATTGTATACTAATGTAAGTAAAACTGTGTTTGTCGAGTGAACTACATTGAATATGAGGTGCACCAAAGAGCAAGCTAGGGTGGCCCTCAAAAATAAATCTATTAAGGAGCATGGTAGCGCGCAGTGTTATGATTTTGCTTACATGTTTCTCCTTACATACCCCAGCCCGCTTACCTATGCACGATTACTCACATATGCTGCGTATTACTGCGCATTTCTCATCTTTTTCCATGCTTACTCCGCATCTTTCACGATCGTGAGAGACTTATACCTTATCTGACTCTTTCTGACTCACATTGAGTCATACTGACTCATGTACTTACTCAGCATGCTGCGCATGTGCTATATTTAGAACTACTAGATAGGTATATAAACCTGTACCATTTGGTCAAGGCTCCTCAGCTTGACCTAAGGCAATCTACCTAACTGCTTAGTTCTCTACTTCACCTTTAAGTCTCTTGCTTCGTCAATCTCACCAGGTCGTCAGTACAGCCGCAGCTGCTGACAAATCTCTGTCTTTGTTTATCAAAGACATCGAGCGTAAACAGTATTACCTAAGTTGTTAGGCTCTGCCTTAACACGCAGCACCTTGCACTGGCAGAACCAGCGAGAACCCTGGAAACTAGACTCGCCACTAAATGAAGGATGCAGCACTGGCACCTATGCATGGAAATCTATGCCAGATGCTTCAGCTTGCTCTCTTCAAACAAATTGGTATGCACAAGCACCCAGACAAGATTGTCTGGCCATGGCAGTGCAGTAGAGCCTGTTACAGGCATTTATCGGCAGTGTCCTCCAATGGCGGGAGAAGTATGGCAAATATGTGTGGGGGTCTTATTAGGCGGACCACGTCGCTGCATCTTCCTGACTTTGGGAAATGGTGGTAGAGGCTGTTGCAATGGGAATGCAAAAGTAGCAGAGTTGTTCTGAAGGAAGAACAAAAAGAACAATAGCTCCTGGCACAAGCACTGGTTAGGCTGTCGTTTGAGGTGCACACACTGGTGGAGGATGTGTTCCCTTGTTTCCAGTATGTGCCAGTCACATGCGCATGCTGTCTCCCCATCTAGGTTGAAGTGTGTGTGAAATTTGCCAATAGGCGCGTGACCCAATACTATGCATGTGAAATGTGTGGTGTGCACATTGGATGTACCAACACGATAAAGCCAAGGCCCACTCTTGAGGTGTGTGGGCCTTAGAGAAGCACCTTGTGTGTATGGCGCAAGAAGTTGTTGCTAGAGTAGAAAGGCTGCTGCAGCAAACAAGTTCACTCATGCAGCATTCTATCAACAGCATGTTTCCGAGCATACCCAAGAGATGTCCAGGGCTTGCTACCAGCACCCATGTGCAGGCCGGAGGCTACCAGGTGAGCACGGTAATGAATGTCCCAGTTGAGTTTAGAAGGGACATGTATGAAATGGATGCGTCTAGTAGTGTCATCTGAAAACCAAGCATGTAGTTTGGAGCAAATGAACAGCGAGAGTCCTTGCCCTGAGTGGAGAGACGGGTCCAAGGCCAAGCAAATGGCTTTGGTTGAGTCCAAGAGCACAACTATCTTAACACAGTTATTGCGCAGAACAGCCTTGCTGACAGACAAGTCAATGGCTGTGAGTTCAGCATCATCAGAGAGGACCCTGTCTGATACCATACCCTACTCTTCAGGCCCAAAAGCACCATGAAGGAGGGAGCAGGCAGCAACTGCTTGGTGCTTCCTGCTTTTGGAAACAGACGCATCAGCTGCTACCAACACTGTAGTATTAGACAGATCTGCGTCAGCATAAATCACATCCAAGTAGATGCAATGAGAATCAAGGGCATTCTTGAATGCAGCAATAATGATGTCAAGTGTAATCCTGCCAGAGTGTGTGTCCAACAAGCAGAGGCCTAGGACTGCCTCTGCATGGACAGGATTGAGAGGCTTGGAAATACGCACAGCATGTGCATCCAAATCCACAACCATAGAGAGCAAGTTGCCGCGTGTGCGTCTTGACAGTTTGGAAAGAACTGAAAAAAAATGCATTGTCCCTTCATACCACTGGTGCTTGTCACTAATCAGCAATAGCATAGGATAGTTGCCAATCGGGGTGCCAATGCATGCCTGGCCATGTTCAACCAGTTTCCTGATATGCAGATGAATGGGAGGAAAGCCAGCAATAGATTCAGCTCCTCCTCTCAGAGATGTGTGGAAAATGCCAGTTATCCACCTGGCAGCCTTGTGTTGCATGGTGCACAAGTGTGACATAGCAGTCTTGTACCTGGCACCTTTGTAGAACCAGAGGCCCACACCATACATCGCGACTGGAAGAACACATGCACGGTAGAGCAACCACTTCTGAAGAGGGGTGATTCCCCTAGACGAGTTACCAAGCATGATCATTGCCTTGACAGTGGTCAGAGCCTTGGTAGAGTAGTATTTGACATGATGACTGAATGATAGTGACCAGTCAAAGTAAAAGCCCAAGTAGCACCAAACGCTCTTGGGTTGAAGTGGCAAGTTGCCAGTATGAGAAGCAAAGCCCAAGTCAATGGCAGAGTTGACATTGTTGTGCTTGCGAGAGAAATGGAAAACCTCTGTCTTATCATGTTCCAAGACAAAACCAAGTGCAGTAACAAGCTCTGTAATGACAGAGTACACTTGTTGGAGTAGGGTAATGTTCTGCCTAAAGGATGGTGACTGGATAATGAGAGAGCCATCATCCACATATGATATGAGCGTAGTAACAGCAGGGAGGATCATGTGTTCAAAAAGTCTCATCACCGGCACCAAGTAGGGCACACACCAAGTGGAAGTTGTGGACATAGGCTTCCCCAAGTGGAGCATGGTTCGATGGGCCTATATCCATAACTGCCACTTGGTGCATGAGTCCAACCCTCTGTGCAATAGGCAGGAACATGAGGTCAATGACAGATAGCCTAAGCTGTCTAGCATGAGGAAAGTGAGTAGGTATATGGTCTGGGAGCACACTAGTCTCTAGACCAAAAGAAAGAGCAGTGTTGATAAGTGAATCGGCAACATGATTATTGCCTTGGAATTTTCTTTTCTTTTTTGAGATCAAATCCAACACCCCTGCAAAAGGTGTCAGAAAATTTATATCCTGGTGCGCAAAAGCTGTCCGGCAGGTGTATCTAATACCAAAAATACCGACAGTGAAAAGTTGAAGTCTAGTCATAGTTCTTATTGACATTCTGACTGAAGATATGCAGTGCACTAATAGTCCCCATTAATTCTGCGAAGAGGGAGCAGACCCAGACTGAGAGCAGGGTCAGCAGAAGCAGACTGCCTGTGGTACTTGTTGTGAATCCACTCTACGGCAAACTGGTGCTTCCAGAATGTGCAGATAGAATTATTAGACCTGTGGCTTCTGCCACAGTTCAGACACCTGGGCTTATGAGAACACTCATTTACTTCAGGTGTAGAGGGAACAGGCAGGTTGGTCTTGGGATTACCCTTGCAGCAAGCTGCTTGAGCTCGGTAATTGTCTGTGTTGTAGGGTTCACCATAGTGCATGCACACATTACCCTTGATGGGACAGTTGGAGATGATGTGTTCCCACCTCTAGCACCTGAGGCACTGGGGCATACCAGAATTCGCCTTTGCAGCGCAAATCTGGCATGCACGACCAAAGATAAGAACATTCCTGCCCTTGACTTTGCAAAGCTGGGCACTCTTACAAGTGTCCCAGACTTCAAAGAACACAATGCATGAGTCAGCAGTCCTAGAGTTGCAAACAATCCTAGGAGGTGACGCAAGGCTGATATTCTTGAGAAGAGGAGATAATGTGAACTTCTTGTTCACCATCAGGGTTGGTGGTGAAGAGTGGCATATTAACAAACTTGAGATATGATTTGGACAGAGGTATCTCACATGGGAAGGCAGGGGTACCCTCTGAATACACCTTAACCACCCATTTGGCGACAATGTCCACATCACTTGGAGATGGGACCTGGTTTGTCTGCAGCAGAAATCCACCCATGCCAGAGGCAGCAGATTCCACGCACAGCTTGAAGCGCTCAAATGTAAGCCCTTAGTTGACAGTGTCAACTATGGTCTCAAAAGAGACCTGATGCTTGACACCAGTGAGAGGATACACAATGACCTGCTTGCGCAAAGGTCCTGTGGTAGTGGACTCCATTTTTCTGTTAGGAGATGGAGTGTTATTGTTGCGCTCTGTAGCAGCAGAATGAAGCTGGGCAATGCGGCCGGCAGGGAGATCTGGGTAGAGCCTAGTAAGTTCAACCAGGGCCTCGACACTGCCTCCAGGGACAGGAGTGCACTTAGGCGCCCTCTGTGTTGCAAGAGGAATGAGCAGTGCTTGTTGCCTAGTTACTGGTGCTTGGGCTGCGATCCAAGCAAAGAAACCCCTTAGGGGTGGCCTAGGGCTGTGGTTGATCAGAGGGGAAGGGCCTATCACTTGAATAGGTCTGCAGTACGGTCTGGCAGGGTTCTTCAGGGGGCGAGCAGGAGCAAGAGCCTTGCCCTTGGGTGTGGTGTCCTTATCAGGACCCACGCCACTGGAAGAGCGAGGGGGAGGAGTGGTCGGCCTAGCAGCACTGCTGCTATTGCCACCAGGTGCAGGAGTGCCAGGAGCAGGCTCAGCTAGCAGCTTGCTGGCATGAGAGAACAGCTCTGCTGTCACACCTGGATTCTCTGTCTTGCCTTGCAACTTGGCAGAGCGCAACAAGCCAGTAGTTGCCGGCAATGCTGCACATGTCTCTCAAACATGCATAACTATCCATTGGGATGCTCTAATTATAAATAAGGGTTAGCTTGTCAGCAAACTCTTTGCAAATGCCCTCAAAGTTCTTGAAGAGGAAACCAAAGGATTGGGCTTGGTTTCCAGCCTGGGAGGGAGATGGAGCTACTGGCACCAGTTAGGTGCCAGCAGAGGATTGTCCTGCATATCTCTGACATACAGTAGGTGCAGCAGAGGCCTTCTTTCGCTTAGGATCAGAGGTCTCTGCATTAGGTAACCCAGCTCTAGACAGTACCTTGGGTGTTGCCGAGCGCAATGATGCACCTCCACCAGTTCTAGAGGGTTGCTGGGATGGGTGAAAGAAGCCTGAATTCCCATCCTCATTCATATGAACATTTGCAATGCTAGAACCAGTGTTGGAGATGTTGGTATGATTGCAAGAGATCATGGCTGATCTACCCCAATCGGATGGAATAGCCTGCTGCCCACTCCTCCGAGGAGCAGACTGAGGCCTGTTTTGCAACATTTGGATTGATGGATGCAGAGATATAGTCTAATGAAAACTAGAACACATTAGAGCAACAGCTTGATGGTGGTGGTAACAGATCAACAAGTGCGATGCCCACCTGCAGCAGCTGTAAAGGAAGCAGATGCTGTGTTTGCAGCACACTTGGAAGCAGCAGTGCGTGCAGAACGCTGCTGGAGAGAGGGGGAGGAAACATAGGCTTCCAGAGTGTCCCATGAATTGGATTTGTGGGATGAACTCCCCATCTGAAGAGAGATACTTGAGGAGGCCTAGAGAGGCCACTTGAGAGCAGACATGCACAAGAATGTCTGCAAGGCTACAAGAGTGTTCTTCATCACTGGCAGAGGATGGAGCATGGGCGAGCCACTCCTTGAAGATGAGCAAAGAGTCTGTGATCGTATCTACATTATCCTCAATCATGTCAACCGTGGCCTGCACTTTCAAACCAATGAATTCAAACTTTACATGTCCTAGGAATACAGGAGAGAACTCCTGCGTTGGTGAGATTGCCCTAGAGGCAGTTCTGGACTTGGGCTATATAACAGCAGCACCAGAAGTGTTCTTTCTGCACTTGTGTTCATGGAAGGAAGGGGCAGAGGGAGCAGGGCTCTCATTATGCTCAAAACTATTGTCCTCCTTTATTGCTGGAGTCAGATGCTTGTTTCAAGTGCCAGAGGGGCCCTGGGGAGTTTTTTCACTATTAAATGCGCCATAGCTACTGCCATGGCCCTTCTGAGGCGTGGAGGGCATCAGAGGTGGATTCGGTTGCCAGATGTTCTTCTTATTGCCTCCTGCACTTCTCATAGTGCAGACAGGTGGTGTGCAACTGCTTGAGGGCAAATTTGCATTGCTGTTGTGGCTCTGCTGCCATGGCCCTTCTGAGGCATAGAGGGCATTGGAGGCAGATCCGGCAGCCAGGTGTTTTTCTTGTTGCCTCCTGCACTACTCATAGTGCAGACAGGCACAATAACTTGTGGGTTGAGCAGTGTGCAACTGCTTGAGAGCAAATTTGCACCGCTGTTGTGGCTGTGATAGTGGTGGTAACAGATTAAAAAGAATGACAATGTATGTATTTAGGTACTTGCAACTGGACTGCAACTGGCACTGGAATATAAATTGTCAGACGCTCTCTTCAGGGGCATAGGGCTTTCATCCCCTATGATCTGTTACCACCAACATCACAGTCACAACAACAACACAAATTCACCCTCAAGCAGCTTGCATACCATTTAATCCTTCAGTATAACCATCTGTCTGCGCTATGAGTAGTGTCAAAGGCAGCAATAGGACTCTCCAGCCCCCAAATCCAACTCCAATGCTATCCACATCCCAGAAAGGCCATAGTAACGACTATGGCACATTTGACAGTAAAGGAACACCCCAGGGCTGCTCTGGCGCTCAGAATAAGTGTTCTACTCTAGCAATGGATGAGGATGATATTTTTGATGCAGATGAGAGCCCTGCTTCTTTAGCCCTTTTCTCCCCAGAGCACAAGCGCAGAAAGAATGCCTCTGGTACTGCTGTAGTACAGCCTAAGTCCAGAACTGCCTCCAGGGTAGGTTTTTCTACTCAAACAGAGTTCAAGCCTCTGTGTCTTGGTCACGAAGAGAAGGACTCTTATGCAGTGGGCAACAAAACCCTTCCAATGTTTGCTACTTTTTCAAAAATGTGTTAATAGCTGATGGAATAAATTATGTAAAATCTTGGAAATAATATATATCATAGTTCAATGTCTTGGCTTGATGCTGACATAACCCTGAGGCTGTACTTCTACTTTTAGCAGGTGTTTCACACAGTACAAGGTGGCGACCCATTGGAAGGGTTTTGTTGCTACTGATTTTAAAAACAGAAATACATTAATTCTAGTACTTAGTCCACTTTCCCTTGGCATCAACTACTGCCTGAATCCTTCTAGGCATTGACTCTATTAAGTTCTGGCACACCTCAGCTAGAATCTCATTCCAAACCTTCTCTACCCTTGCCCAAAGCTCTAATACTCCATTAGTTAGAGAATTATACTTGCTAAGCTCTTTTTTGACATGAACCCAAAGATGTTCAATAGGGTTCATATCAGGAGGGTTTGCTGGCCAGATTAGAACCTTCATTTTGTGGTGTTTAAACCATTCCTTGGCCATGTTGCTGGTGTGCTTGGGGTCATTGTCCTGCTGAAAAATCATATCCTTCACTTTTACCTTATAGTACTTTAGGCTAGCCTGAAGTTCCTCCTCCAGGATTGAAGTGTAAAGGACCTTGTCCATGGTACCTTCAATTTTGGTAGCATATCCAACCTATCCCACCCCGTACAGCCCCACATCATAATATTTTCTCCTCCAAATTTCCAGGTTTCTTTGACGCGTTGCTTGTTAAGCCCCTCCTCTTTTCTTGCCCACACTCTCACATTCCCATCTGCCCCAAACCGGTTAATTTTAGTCTCATCAGACCAATAGACCTTTTTCCAATCATCTACAGTCCACTCCTTATGCCTCTCTGCAAACTCCTTCCGTGCACGAATATGCTTCCGGTCAAGTGCAGGTCGTTTCACCTTTCTAAAGGACTTTCAACCAGTGTTTTTGAGGCCCCTGCCTACTGTCTGAGGTGTGACAGTTGTGTTGGTAATATCTTGAAGGGCCCTAGCAGCTTGGACAGCTGTAGAAATCTTGCCCATGTGCATGTTGAGTTTGGTATATTCAATGTTGGCAGGCGTAAGCTTGGGAGGACGGCCACCAGATGACTTGGGAAGGTGAGGACAGTGCTTATCATGTATTCTGCTAATAGAAGCAAGGCCAATACCAGTCTCTTTATAGATATGAGTGGCAGAGAGGCCAGTATGAAGCAGTTCAATGACACGGGTAGTCTGAGCTTTGGTGAGAGCATGCATGATGGGTTGGGGGCAAAGCAGCACTTGGGTCAGCTGTATATATAGTGTACTGACACTCTAGTCACATGACCTTGTTGACTACAATCAACAAACTCAAGTATCATGTGACTTATCACATGATTACTGGATTCAGAACACCTAGCAACAAAACCCTTCCAATGGGTCACCACCTTGTACTGTGTGAAACACCTGCTAAAAGTGGAAGCACAGCCTCAGGGTTATGTCAGCATCAAGCCGAGACATTGAACTATGATATATATTATTTTCAAGATTTTGCATAATTTATTTCATTAGCTATTAACACATCTTTGGAAAAGTAGCAAACATTGAAAGGGTTTTGTTGCCCACTGTACCCTGTCTTTACTGGCTACAGAGGCAGCCGTCAGAGATGATGTCAAGGCCTTTACCAATGCTCTTGTTACTATGCAAGGGTGGATGGACTATTGTCCTCTTAGTGGTGTCGATAAGCTTCAAGCAAGGTTCATTGCAGACACCCTGGTTGCAACAGTTGTGCAGGCCAAAACTGTTTATATTACAGACTACCTCAGTGCAGCTTCTGCTACAAAAACCTCTCTAGAGGCTCATACATTGCACTATGTCCACTACCAACCTGGAAGGGGAGACAGTGATTGGGATATGCCCAGAAATGCACTGTTGACAGAATGCTGCATGACTTGTCTGCTGCAGCAGCCTTCTTACTCTGGCAACAACTTCTTGTGCCTTACACACAAAAATGCTTTTCTAAGGCCTACACACCTCAAAGGTGGGCCTTGGCTACATTGTGTTGGTTCTGCCAATGCGCACACCACACGCCTCACACGTGCAGTCCTGGGTCATAGACCCATTGGCAAATTCCATGCACACTTCAACCTAGATGGGGAGATGGCATGTGCATGTGACTCGCGCATACTGGAAACAAAGAGACACATCCTTCATTAGTGTGCACTTTTCCAACGACAGCCCAACCAGCGCCTGCGCTGGAAGCTATTGTCTTTCTTGTTCTTCCTTAAGAACAACCTTGCTGCTTTTGCGTTTCTATTACAATTGTTAAGGCAGAGCCTAACAACTTAGGTAAGACTGTTTACGCTCGATGTCTTTGATAAACAAAGACAGAGATTTGTCAGCAGCTGCGGCTGTACTGACGACCTGGTGAGATTGACGAAGCAAGAGACTTAAAAGCGAAGTAGAGAACTAAGCAGTTAGGTAGATTGCCTAGGTCAAGCTGAGGAGCCTTGACCAAATGGTACAGGTTTATATACCTATCTAGTAGTTCTAAATATAGCGCATGCACAGCATGCTGAGTAAGTAATGAGTCATGCGCAGC
Organism: Clitopilus passeckerianus; assembly: GCA_944990035.1. Classification (NCBI taxonomy): domain Eukaryota; kingdom Fungi; phylum Basidiomycota; class Agaricomycetes; order Agaricales; family Entolomataceae; genus Clitopilus; species Clitopilus passeckerianus. The sequence goes on along the minus strand of CALYLX010000037.1, from coordinate 246,396 downwards.
ATGATGAGTAAGTACATGAGTCAGTATGACTCGATGTGAGTAAGAAAGAGTCAGATAAGGTATAAGTCTCTCACGATCGTGAGAGATGCGGAGTAAGCATGGAAAAAGATGAAAAATGCGCAGTGATGCGCAGCATATGTGAGTAATCGTGCATAGGTAAGCGGGCCGGGGTATGTAAGGAGAAACATGTAAGCAAAATCATAACATTACCCTCTCGCTATCGTTGAAGTCTCCTAACTTCAATTCCTTCCTTTACCCCAGAAATGACGGTCTATGCCCTTGTGGTAGCGTTGTGGGCAGCTAACCGGGTAATGGCCTGGGCCACGATGATGGCACAGACGACACACAAAACGAAAGCAATGACACTGTCGGTGTCTGCCTCCACAAATGTAGCATCTGAACCATCTGGGTGGTGGTGGTCTGTTGGCAAGGTATCCGGTGCGCGGCGCCTTCTGGGACGATACTGTCGAAGGGGAAGGTTCACCAGCGTTGGTGAGTCGGACTCTGGTGGGCTTTCAAATGCGGAGAGGTATGGTGTCGGAGGGTTTGCCATTGGGGTTGATGTTTTCCTTGTTGTCGTTCTGTTCTTCTTTGACGAAGGGGTTATGTTTTATTTTTGCGGCGGTGTGTAAATTGGTGACGGGAGGAAATGCTCGTAGGGTTCCGCAAACTTGACGTGTAGTGAGGATCGTGACTTCCTCTTCTTGACTTTCCTCAGGCCCCCAGGGATTGGAGGCAAGGGTTTCGAAGTCTGTCTCCTCCGGGTTGTTGAACCAGTTTTGTCGTTTGGGGAAGAATTCGTTGAGGAAAGCTGTTCCTCCAATAGCAAAGAAGAGGTCTGTGAGGGTCTCCTCCGTTTCTCGATCAACTTTGTCCAAAAGTTGATCAAGATCGTCAGTGGTTTTCGCAAATTGGTGGCGCAGACGAGCCACTTCGTTGCGAGTTTCGGTTCGTCGGTTTTGGTAGAGGGTTCCTTGTTCTCCCACAGCGGTGAGAGGGTTGTCGTCGCTGCTCCAGGCAGTATGCGTACGGAGCGCCGTAATAGCGGTATCGGATTTGAAGGTGTTGCGGATGATGGTGCGGTCGTAGGAAGAGGCATTTTGAGACATTGTTATATAGTGGATGTGAGTGGGTTTGCTATGTGGTGTCAGGTGAGTTTCTTCCTCTTTTTATACTCGGTGAGTATTTCCTTGGCGTTCCGCAGTTCCGACTCGGGCATCCATTCGTTGTCCACTGATGGCCATCCCTTCCATTTTACGAGGTATCTGTGTCGCCCTTTGCCCTGTTTCTGATGGGCCACAATTGCTTCTATTTCGTATTCTTCTATTCCGTCGATTTCGTCAGGTGGCGGTTTAGAGAAGCTGGGTCCATGCGCTTTGGTGAAGATGTAACGGGTGAGAAGTGATGCGTGAATCACCGGGTGGATCTTCCATCGTCTTGGCAGGTCGAGTTTATAGGTCAGGTGTCCTTTTACCTCAAGTATCTTGAAGGGTCCTTCTCGTTTGGGTGCTAGTTTCTTGGAGATGTTTCCTTGATTGAGATTTGTGGCTTCTAACCACACCTTTTCTCCGACTTTGAATGGGGTGAAATGTCGTGTGATCTTCTCTGCCATGCATTGCACAGCAAGTGCATGTGCAGCATTTGCTTCATCGCGTGCTAGCAGAAGTTCCTTGATCCGTTTGTCAACTGCGGGAATTTTGCTAGTGGGAGCAACTGATGGGAGTGCAGGTGGTTCGTATCCCATCATTAGGTAGAATGGGGTTCGTTTGGTGACAGAGTGTGTTCGGCTGTTGTAGGAGAATTCTAGAGTGGTAATCCATTTGGACCAGGATTCGGGGTTCTGTGCACAGAAGATGCGGAGATAGGCATCAATCTCCTGATTGATCCTTTCTGTCGCACCATCGGTTTGTGGGTGGTAGGCGGTACTCATGTTGAGCTTGATTCCAAGGAGTCGTCCCATTTCTTGGAAAACTTTAGAGGCGAATTGAGGTCCTCTGTCTGAAATTCCTTTGTCGGGGAGTCCAAAGCGACGGTAGACGTTGTCAATGTAGGCATTTGCAGTTCCTGTGGCGTCGATTTTCTTTGTGCAAGGGATGAAAATTGCCCCCTTCGTAGCTCCATGGTCGACCACGGCCATAATGCTATCGAAACCATTACTCTCTGGGAGATCCGTGTGAAAATCGTACGTCACTAGCAAAAATGGCCTAGTGGTTTCGGATTTGATGGGCATTAATGGTGGAGCAGTGGGGTGGCGATTGATCTTCATTTGTTGGCACATTGCACAGCCCTGCACAAAGTTCTTGATGAACACTGACATCCCTGGCCACCAGTAGTCCTTCCGGACTTTCTCCAGTGTCCCAAATTGTCCAGGGTGTCCTGCGCTGGGTAGATCGTGATAACGTTGGACTATCTTCCTTCGGAGGTCTTCGTCATCTGGTACCACGCACTTGTCTTTGTAGTACAAGATGCCATCGTCAAATTTCCAGTCTTCCAGGTTTGATCGGATTGGTGGAGGTCCGTCTTCTTTGGCGGTGCGAATGGCGTCAACAATCAGTTTGTCATTGACCATCTTGTGTACAATTTCGTCCTTTAGTTCAATGTCAATTGAGCGAAGGAAGAGCTTGTCGGGGAGGAGAATGATGTCTTCGTTGTCGGTATCTTCACCTGGGATGTGGTCTGGTCGTCGAGATAGTGCGTCGGATTGTATCATCTTTGCACCAGGGGTGTGTACAAGTTTGATGTTAAACTGGGATAGCATCAGATTCCATCTTGCTTGTCGTCCGTTCAACTTCCGGGCTTCTCGGAAGTATGTGAGGTTTTTGTGATCGGATAGAATCACGACTGAATGTTGGGATCCATGGAAGTAGTGTCGCCAGGTTTCTAATGCGCGGATAATGCCTAGAAGTTCTCGGTCGTAGATTTCATAGTTCCATTCTGTTTCCGAGAACGATTTAGATATGAAACCACATGGGTGCCATGATCCGTTGGCGTCACGTTGTTGTAGGACTGCTCCTGTTGCATGTTTTGAGGCGTCGCTTTCCACCACAAATGGCTTCGTGGGGTCAGGCATCAGCAACACAGGCGCTTCCAGGAATTTGTCTTTCAGGGTAGTGAAAGCTTTGTGACATTCATTGGTCCATTCCCACTTCTTGTCTTTCTTGGTGAGTTTGTTCAGCGGTTTGGCAATTTCCGCATATTTTCCGATGAACCTGCGGTAAAAGTTTCCGAATCCTAGGAATGATCGGACTTCCTTTACTGTAGTTGGCGTAGGCCAGTCGCGCATCCCTGCAAGTTTGACAGGGTCCATGGAGATCTTGTTTGGTTCAATGATGAACCCGAGGTACTCCACTCTTGTGGTGTCAAATTGGCATTTCTCTGCTTTGAGGTAGAGATCGTTGTTTTGTAGTCTTTGTAAGACTCTGCGTGTGCGTTCTCGGTGTTTTTCTGGATCGTTGGAGAAGATGAGGATGTCGTCCATGTAGATGATGACCCATCCTTCGTCTATCATGTCTCGGAAAAGGTGGTTCATCATTGCTTGGAAGGTACCGGGTGAGTTCATTAGTCCAAAGAACATCACCATTGGTTCAAATAACCCTCGGTTGGTCTTGAACGCTGCTTTCTATTGGTCACCATCTTTGATGCGGATGTTGTGATATCCCCATCGAATGTCGAGTTTGGTGAAGACAGTTGCTCCTTTGAGTTTATCAATGAGTTCGCTAGCCAGCGGTAAGGGGTAAGCGTTAGGTATTGTTCCTTCGTTGAGTCGTCGGTAGTCCTGACATGGTCTTAGGGCTTCCGAGTCTTTCTTTGCAATGAAGAAAAACGGAGATGCTTGTGGGGAGTTGGATTCCCGGATGTATCCTTTGGCTAGATTTTCCTTGAGAAACTCGTCGAGTTTTTCTTGCTCTAAGGGGCTGAGCGGATAGACCTTGCAGTCTTTTGGCACGAAATCTGTCTTCAGATCTATGGCATGATCCCAGGGTCGGCTTGGTGGGAATCGTTCAGATGCTGCTTTCTCAAAGACTTTTCTGTAGTCTTGAAGATAGTCGGGGATGATTTTGTCAAGGGATTTCTTTGGCTCCTTATCTTCTCGTTTATGCTCCAGAGCTTGCGAAATTGATGTTTTCGCACGTATCCACACCTGCTGTGTGTGATGTCTGGTTGCTGGATGGTGTGTTATCACCGTCTGTCGTATCGTGGTAGTTGGCCTGATTGGCCTGTACACAAGGTAATCCTTTGTGTGTTCCTGCGTAAGTGGGGGTTCCTCCTTGGTGAATATTCCGACTGCCGGTTCGTTCTGGCAGTATGCGATGAGAAAGTCTTCATTGATCTCTTCTCCGTCTTCGACTATTCGGAAATAGTCGCTAAGTCCTTCTGATTTTCCGGGATTCTCTTCGGAACAATCAGGTGCTGGGGTAGGTGGCGTGTTTTCCTCTAGTAGTTGTTCTCGGATGGCTCTCATCCGCTTGATGTCTACTGCTCGCATCAATGTTTGCGACAGTCATTGGGTAATGCGTGATTCGTCGATTTCGAGTGTGCCGTCGCTCCACGATATGATTGGATCTACCCGTTTTAGCCAGGGTAATCCAAAAATCAGGTGGTCTTTCCCGAGTCCAGTGACAAAACATCTTTCCTTGATGATGGCTGTCCCTATCTTGGCAATAACCCAGGTAAAGTGGGTAATAGTTCCTTGTTTGTTCAGGGTGCCATCAACGTTTCGTGCTGTAATCGGTTGTCGGAGTGGGAGTAGTGGGAGGTGATGTGTCTTGGCAAAGACGGAGTCGATAAATGACCCTTGCGCTCCAGAGTCAATGAGAGCTTTTGTGCCGGCGATTGTTGTATTTCCATCTAGAGGGTCTTGTAGAGAGATCGGGATACGCATAGATTCAGCATAAAAATCAGTAGCTACAAGTACACTGGAAATATCAATCGGGTGAGGAAGTACTGACGTTGGCTTTGCAGTCTTCCTCTTTAAAAACCCTCAGCCTCTGCTTCGGTGTAGAATTCAGCGGCTTCTTCTTGGGGCATGTCAGCTAGGACTGCTCTGACATATTTGATCAACTCGGCTCCCTTCTCAGGTTTCTTGTGGAATCGGCTGTCGTTGTTGCTAGGGTAGGTTCTTCCAAAATTCTTCCTTTGAAGACATTGTTGGATCGTGTGACCTTTCTTGGAGCAATAGTAGCACAAGTTGTTCTTCTTGTGATGTTCTCTTTCCTCCTGGGTGAGGCGGCGTTTGGGTGGATCAGTGGTGAAACGATCAACATCCATAGCCATTGGGTCTCGGGCTCCAGTAGGTGTTTTGTAAGCACCTTTGACCATATCAGATGTCTTGATGATACAGGTATGTCCCATGATTGTCTTGGCACGTCGCCAGTTGTTGTCAAACTGGACGGCTTTCTTGACCCAATCGTCGAATGTGGTAGGAGGGGAATTGGAAAAGAGAATTTTCTCTCGGAGTTTGGGGGTAAGTCCTTCCATGAAGATCTCGATCTTTGCAGTGTCACCGCTGAGATCAGTTCGTGCAAGAATATTCTTGAAGACGGTGACAAATTCGTCAGCTGTTCCATCCTGTCGTAAGGCTTTGAGTTGGAGAAGTGCGGCAGCTTTGTCGTCGGTAGGGGAAAAGGCTTCTTTGAATTGGCTGATAAATTCAGCGTAGGTGGCTTTCCTTTCAGCTGCTGAATATTTATCGTGAAATTCTAATCCCCATGCTGCTGCAGTTCCTTCTTTGAGGAAGGATAGGGCGATGCGAATCTTCTTGTCATCTTCGAGTTGGTTGAGGTTGTTTAGGATGAGGTAGTCTTCAAGTTCCTGAATGAACTTTCTGGTCTTGGATCGGTCTCCGGAGAACGTTTGGGGTTTGGCTCCAATGTCCTTCTTGTTGTTGTTGTCTTGTGACATTTCGTAGTCGAAATCGAAGTCGGTCTCTGGTTCAATTGTTTCTGCACTGGGGCACTCCTCTGGCTCAGCTGTGGGGCTCTCCTCTAGCTGTTGTTGTACTTGGTGTTCTTCTTCTTCCTCTTCGGGCAAGACAGAAGCGCTGGTAGACGGGACTAGTGATGGGTTCCTGGATATTGCTGTGGGTAATGGTGCGAAGCGTCGCTGTTCCTCCTCGTCTACTTCAATGTCGTGTTCTCGTTGAGCTCGGACAATAGCAGGGGTCTTATGAGGTCGTTCAGGGGTAGGGAAGTCTAGAGCGTGGAAGTGTCTGTTTTCAACGGCAACGGTGGTGAATGTGAATTTGCCAAGGGAGAGAGAGGCGTAGCACCAGCGGTTATTGTTGTGATTAAAATCGCAGTAGCTTCCGTTGGTGAACTTGTAGACGTTGTTGGTTCCTTCTACTAGAGTGGTATTTCGTGGCGGGTGGTCTGCCCTGTGTACGACCGTGGTGACTGAGTGGTAGCCGCAACGGCAATCGGCCTGTTGCGTGCTTCTGCTGTGTTGTCGTGGGGTGGGCCTGCGCTAACAATGAGCGGGCCTTCTGAACAGCTTGACCTTTTGTTAAGGCAGAGCCTAACAACTTAGGTAATACTGTTTACGCTCGATGTCTTTGATAAACAAAGACAGAGATTTGTCAGCAGCTGCGGCTGTACTGACGACCTGGTGAGATTGACGAAGCAAGAGACTTAAAAGCGAAGTAGAGAACTAAGCAGTTAGGTAGATTGCCTAGGTCAAGCTGAGGAGCCTTGACCAAATGGTACAGGTTTATATACCTATCTAGTAGTTCTAAATATAGCGCATGCACAGCATGCTGAGTAAGTAATGAGTCATGCGCAGCATGATGAGTAAGTACATGAGTCAGTATGACTCGATGTGAGTAAGAAAGAGTCAGATAAGGTATAAGTCTCTCACGATCGTGAGAGATGCGGAGTAAGCATGGAAAAAGATGAAAAATGCGCAGTGATGCGCAGCATATGTGAGTAATCGTGCATAGGTAAGCGGGCCGGGGTATGTAAGGAGAAACATGTAAGCAAAATCCTAACACAATAGCCTCTACTAGCGTTCCCCAAAGCCAGGAAGGCACAGCAACGTGGCCTGCCTGATAAGGCCTCTACATGTCCCTGCAATGCTCTCCCCGCTGCGGGAGGCCACCGCCAACAAATGCCTCTAACAGGCTCCACTGCACCGCTGCGCCTGGATGACCTTGTCTGGATGCCTGGTGCATACCAATTTGTTTACAGAGAGCAAGCTGAAGCATCCGGCATGGCTTACCATGCATAGACGTCAGTGCTCCATCTATCATATAGCAGCGAGCCTAGCCTCCAGGGTTCTTGCTGCTTCTGCAGGGTGTTGCGCGCTACTATACTCATTGATAGATTTATTTTTGGGGGCCATCCTAGCTTGCTCTTTTGCATACCTTGTATTCAGTATACTTCACTCAACAAACACGGTCTTACTTACATTAGTATACAATGCATGTATTTAGGTACTTGCGACCAGACCGCAATTGGCTGCCAGAATACAGTAAGCAACAAAAGTGTTCCAATGTTTGCTACTTTTCTAAAGATGCTTTAATAGCTCAGGAAATGAAATTGATAAAATCATCAAAATATTACCCAATATAGTTTAAGATCATGGCTTGAGGCTGACATAAGCATGAGGCTGTGCAATAAAGTTTGATGGATGATATAAGCATTTTATTTCCTGAGCTATTAAAGCATCTTTAGAAAAGTAGCAAACATTGGAACACTTTTGTTGCTTACTGTATAAATTGTCAGACACCCCTTTTGAGGGCATAGGGCTATGACCAAAAAAATAAATACATACATTGTATACTAACATAAGTAAAACCGCATTTGTCAAGTAAACTAAAATAAATATGAGGTGCACCAAAAAGCAAGCTAGAGTGGCCCCCGAGGATAGATCTATCAAAGAGTATGGTAGCATGCAACACCCTGCAGAAGCAGCAAGAACCCTGGAGGCCAGGCTTGCCGCCATATGAAGGAAGCAATGCTGAGGCCTATGCATGGAAAGCCATGCCAGACACTTTGGTCTATTCTCTGTGAACAAATTGGTGTGCACCTGGCACCCAAACAAGATTGTCTAAGCACAAAGGTGCGGTAGAGCCTGTGACAGGCATTTGTTGGCGGTGGCCTCTTGCAGCAGGAGAAGCAGTGCTGTTATGATTTTGCTTATGTGTTTTTTCTTACACACCCTGGCCTGCTTACCTATGCATGCTTACCTACCTATGCTGTGCATTACTGCGCATTACTCATTTTTTTCCTATGCTTGCTCCGCATCTTTCACAATCATGAGAGACTTATACCTTATCTGACTTTTTCTGACTCGATTACTTACTTATTATGCTGCGCATGACTCATTACTTACTCAGCATGCTGTGCATGTGCTATATTTAAAACTACCTAGATAGGTATATAAACCTGTACTATTTGGTCAAGGCTCCTCAGCTTGACCTAGGCAATCTACCTACAGTGACTCAAACAATTGTCTGGATGTTTCGCACTTTTTGAGTATTTGCTTAATAACTTTTGCTATACTAAAGTTTGAATTATAGTGTTGGTACATAAAACAAAGCATTTGATCTCTGCTACAAGAATATATAAAAGTTACGTAATTCGGATCAAAGCCCGTTGAGATATAGTAGAAACAAGTCAGAGATACATCCGGACAATTATTTGACTATGTACATTAGATATATAAAATTCAGCCATTAGTACTTGGTATTGCCTCCCTTTGCCTTAAGGACTGCTTCTATCCTTCTGGGCATACTTTCTATTAAGTTCTGACACACCTCTGGTGGTATATTCTCCCATACCTCTGCAACTCTCTCCCAAACTTCAAAAACCCCCTTAGCGTGAGTCGGATATTCATTAAGCTTCCTTTTGATATGGTCCCAGAGGTGTTCTATAGGGTTGAGGTCAGGAGACTGTGCTGGCCAGTCTAGAAGATCAATATCATTGTCTTCCATCCACACCCGGACCACATTAGAGGTGTGCTTGGGGTTGTTGTCCTGCTAGAAAGTTTTTTCGTCCTCGGGAATGTTCAAATTCTCCATGCTGACCAGTAGCTGCTGGTCCAAAATGTCCTGATATTAGAAGCGGTCTATAATGCCCTCAACCTCTGCAAGTTGCCCCACTCCATTCCACCCCATACACCCCCATACCATGATGCTTCCTCCTCCGTGTTTAACCGTTTTTTTTATCTCCCTAGGAATAAGGCCCTGGCCCTTCTGTTTCCATGTCCATTTCCTTCCATCTGACCCAATTCTATTGATCTTGGTCTCATCTGACCATACCACCCTCTTCCAGTCCTCTACAGTGCATTCCTTGTGCTTGTGGCGCCATGCTACGCGCGCCTTTTTTTGAGCAGAAGTAAGCAAGGGCTTTGGCTTCAACACAACAGCATAGAAATCATTTTTCTTGAGTACATTTCTGACTGTTTGCGGGGAGACAGTGTTGGAAATGATGGTGTTAATGTGTTTGGTGACCTGCACAGCATTAGTGCATCTGCCATGGTTGAATTGTGCCAGAACAGCTCGTTTATCAGTAGGGGTGAGCTTAGAAGGGCGGCCAGAAGAAGGTTTACAGCAGTTGGGACAGATTTCTTGAAGCACTGTAGCCACAGTAGACTTGCCTACATTGAGTTTGGAGGCAATAGACCAGACAGAGTAATTGTTAGAAGCCAGAGAAATAATGTTTTTCTTCTGAGCAGATGGAATAGGCCGCATAGTAAATTGTGGGAATCTGATAGCATTTCAGCTGCTTATATGTATTGCAAACACAGCCATATGGCTGTAGTGCATAGCCTCTAAGGCTGTGCTGCACTGCCAAGGGCTATGCACACTGCAATTGGGCTGTGTCTGTGTTTCTGGAAGCACAGTCAAATAATTGTCCAGATGTATCTCTGACTTGTTTCTACTATGTCTAAACGGACTTTGATCCGAATTACGTAGCTTTTATATATTCTTGTAGCAGAGATCAAATGCTTTGTTTTATGTACCAACACTATAATTCAAACTTTGGTATAGCAAAAGTTATTAAGCAAATACTCAAAAAGTGCGAAACATCCAGACAATTGTTTGAGTCACTGTAACTGCTTAGTTCTCTACTTTGCCTTTAAGTCTCTTGCTTCGTCAAACTCACCAGGTCGTCAGTACAGCTGCAGCTGCTGACAAATCTCTGTCTTGGTTTACCAAAGACATCAAGCGTAAACAGTATTACCTAAGTTGTTAGGCTCTGCCTTTACAAGTGCAAGCACAGATTTGGGCCTTATTAGGTGGATAGCTAGTTGAAGAATTCCAGTAGGTGGCTCTGGGTATTTTTTCAGCTCATTCTTGACATGAACCCCAAGATGTTCAATAAGATTATGGTCAGGAGAGTGTGCTGGCCATATAAAAACATCAATATCATAGTTCTCAAACCACTCCCATACAGCCCCACATCATAATATTTCCTCCTCCAAATTTCTGGGTTTCTTTGACACATTGCTTGTTAAGCCTCTCCTCCTTCCCTGCCCATACTCTCTCATTCCCATCTGCCCCAAACCGGTTGATTTTACTCTCATCAGACCAATAGACCTTCTTCCAATCATCTACAGTCCACTCCTTATGCCTCTTTGCAAACTCCTTCCGTGCCCAAATATGCTTCTGGTCAAGTGCAGGTTGTTTCACCTTTCTGAAAGACTTCCAACCAGTGTTTTTGATGTTTCTGTGTACTGTCTGAGGTGTGACAGTTGTGTTGGTAATATCTTGAAGGGCCCTAGCAGCTTGGACAGCTGTAGAAATCTTGCCCATACACAAATTGAGTTTAGTATATTCAATGTTGGCAGGAGTAAGCTTGGGAGGACGGTCACCAGATGACTTGGGAAGGTGAGAACAGTGCTTGTCATGTATTCTGCTGATAGAAGCAAGGCCAATTCCAGTCTCTTTATGAATATGAGTGGCAGAGAGGCCGGTATAAAGCAGTTCAATGACACAAGTAGTTTGAGCCTTAGTGAGAGTGCGCATAATGGGTTGGGGGCAATGTAGCACTTGGGTCAGCTGTATATATAATGTACTGACACTCTAGTCACATGACCTTGTTGACTACAATCAACAAACTCAAGTATCATGTGACTTATCACATGATTACTGGATTCAGAACACCTAGCAACAAAACCCTTCCAATGGGTCACCACCTTGTACTGTGTGAAACACCTGCTAAAAGTGGAAGTATAGCCTCAGGGTTATGACATTGAACTATGATATATATTATTTTCAAGATTTTACATAATTTATTCCACCAGCTATTAACACATCTTTGAAAAAGTAGCAAACATTGGAAGAGTTTTGTTGCCCACTGTATATAATAAGACTAGAGAAGTCTCCAATGTATTGAGGTAAACTACATAGGTTTATATACATATAGAGTGTGCTCTGTGCTAAATATAGTATAGAAGTGACACAGAATGAGTTATAAGTAGTCATGAAGTGTCATGTGAGTTGCCATGAGGCATATTTGTAAGAAGACATAATAATGATGCAATATGGCGCAATACTAGATCATGTAAGTGTTACACATTAATTTAACAAGCTGCCACTAACACAGTAGTGTCGGACAGATCTGTGTTGGTGTGAATCACATTCAAGTGAACGCAGCGAGCATCAAGGGCATTCTTTGATGCCACAATGATGGTGTCAAATGTAATCCTGCCAGAGTACATATCCAACAGGTGAAGGCCTGGAACTGCTTCTGCATGGACAGGGTTGAGAGGCTCAGACACACACTCGGTGTGCGCATGAGAGTCCACAACTATAGAGAGCAAGTTGTTGCACACGTGCTGCAACAAGTTGGAGAGAGATGAGAGAAGACATATTGTCCCTTTATACCACCGGTGCTTGTTACTGATCAGTGACAGCATAAGATGATTGCCAATCAGAGTGCCAATATGCGCATGGCCACGTTCAACTAGTTTCTTGATATGCAAATGAATAGGAGAGAGACCAGCAATAGACTCAGTCCCCTCCTGGTAATGTGCGAAAGGCGCCAGTTATCCACCTGGCGGCCTTGTGTTGCATAGTGCGCAAGTGCGACATGGCAGTCTTGCACCCTGCACCTTTGTAGAACCAGAGGCCCACACCATAAGTAGCAACTGGGAGGACGCATGCACGGTAGAGCAGCCGCTTCTGAAGTGGGGTGATCCCCCTTGACGAGTTACCAAGCATGACCATTGCCTTGACAGTGGTTAATGCCTTGGTGGAATAGTATTTGACGTGGTGGCTGAACGACAGCGACCGGTCAAAGTAGAAGCCCAAATAGCGCCAGATGCTCTTGGGCTGAAGTGGTGAGTTGCCAGTGTGTGGAGCAAAGCCCAAATCAATGGCAGGGTTGACAGTATTGTGCTTGCGTGAGAAGTGGAAGACCTCTGTCTTATTATGTTCTAAGATGAGGCCAAGTGCAGTAACAAGCCCCGTAATAACAGCATACACTTGTTGGAGTAGGGTGATGTTCTCCCCAAAGAACGGCAACAGGACAATGAGTGAACCATCATCCACATACAACATGAGTGTTGTAACGGCAGGAGGGATCCTGCGCTCAAAGAGTCTCATCACTGGCACTAAATAGAGTGCAGAGAGAAGGGGAGATAGAGCAGACCCCTGGCCAATGCCAACATCTGCAGAGTACTTGCTGGACTCTTCGCCGTTCTAGCTGTATAAAGTGTGTCTCCCAATAAGGTAGGATGCAAAGAAGTTGCAGACCTCTGGCATGAAGCCCAGTTTGTGCAGTATGTGTAGTAGCATGTCATGGTTGAGGGAGGGGAAGAACTGAGCAAGATCGAATGCAACCACACTTGTCTTCAACCCACTAGTGCAGCCGGCCTTGATAATGTGAGTGAAATAGACACCCATATCCTCAGTAGAGTGTTGGCGCACACCTCCAAACTGGTTGGGGTGGAACACACCAAATTTCTGTGCCTCAAACTGCATTCTGTTTGCAAGCATCTTTTCAAAGAGTTGAGTAGTGTGGTTTGCCAGGCTTGGGAACAATGACAGACTGCGACTCCTTGAAGTGAGAAGGCCAATGACCAACACACAGGCAGGCTTTGGCAATCTTGACGAATTTGGTTGCAATGATAGTGTCAGCAACCAAGGATTTGAGCTGATACCATGTGAGATGATCAGGGCCAGGAGCAGGAGTGTTTGAGCACTTTGCCAGTTCTTCTCTAAGCTCATGTACACCAAAGTCCCACCACTCATGCAGAGCGCACTGAGGCACATTATCAAGCACAGAGGAGTCAACAGGGCGGTCAGAAGCTGAGTTGTATGTGAAGTCAAGAGCAGCCCAGAGCGACTCTAGATAATTGCACAGTTCATCGTTGTGGTGAATCACTTTGTGTGTAGGGAGCTTGCGCTGTTTGGCCCAGCGCATAAGATCCCATGGATGCTTGTTGGTAGTAGCAATTGTCTGGATCCTACTATCAAAGAACTTGCGCTTGGCCACCTTGGTGGTCCTGTGGAACGCCTTGTAATCAGTGACCGTCCTGGAAGCGCAATATACTCTGACTGCCTTAGAGCACTCAGGATTCCACCAGGACTTTGACTTGGTGGAGATGCGTGCAGTTTTGAAGTTGTTGTTCCAAGACTGCTTGATAGCGGTTGCAATGGCACCAGGGCAGCGCCCAACTGCTTCCGCTGTTGTGAGACCAGTTGTATCCAGTTCTTGCAAAGAAAAGAACAGCTTTGTCGGAAACTCTACCTCTTGCTCACTGTCTTTTGGCAGGGTGATGTGCTCAGCAGCCAGCTGCATAGGCTGGATGCAGAGAGCAACAGTCAGAGGTGCGTGGTCAAAAAGACCTTCATCCTCTTTGATCTGTTACCACCACCATCACAGCCACAACAGCAACGCAAATTCGCCTTCAAGCACTTGCACACCGCTCAACCCACTAGTTTTCGTGCCTGTCTACCCTATGAGTAGTGCAGGAGTCAACAAGAAGAATACCCGGCTGCCAGACCCACCTCCGACACCCTCTACACCTCAGAAGGGCCATGGCAGCAGCTATGGCACATTTGATGGCGAAGAAACCCTCCAGGGACCCTCTGGTGCTCGAAACAAGCGTCCTACTCCAGCAATGGATGAGGACGAAGGTCTTGAGTACCCCAAAAGCCCTGCTCCCTCCGCCCCTTCCTCCCCTAAACATAAGCGCAGAAAGGACACTTCTGGTGCTGCTGTTGTGCAGCCCAAGTCCAGAACCACCTCTAGGGCAACCTTACCAACACAGGAGTTCTCTCCTGCGTTCCCAGGATATTCAGAGTTTGACTCCATTGGCTTGCAGGTGTAGGCCACGGAGGACGCGGTCGAGGAAGACATAGACGCAATCACAGACTCTCTGGTCACCTTCAAGGAGTGGCTCAACGATGCCCTTTCTTCTGCCAGTGATGAGGAACGCTCTCGCACTCATGCAGACACGCTTGTGCATGTCTGCTCTCAAGCGGCCTTCCTAGACTTTCTCAAGTATCTCACTTCAGATAAGAACTTCCTCCCTCAAATCCAACGCGTTAGAGACACTTTGGACACCTACATTCTGTCTCCCACTCCCCAGCAGCCCCTGCACGCAATGCTGCTCCCAGAGGTGCTGCAAGCGCAGCACCTGCTTCCTCCACTGCTGCTGCCAGTGGGCATGGTATGGCACTGACCTCCTTTGCTTTTGCAATTGCCCCCACCACCTCCAGCATCTCCCAAGGTGCCAGGACCCAGGCTACCCCTCCCCGACCCGTGGAACACACTGCCACTGGTCACAAATCTCCGGCTCCCATGGAGGGACTGGAGTCCACAGCAACATCTTGACAATCTGGCAGCCAGGTCCCTAGACCTGCCCCAAGTGTTGCCATAGCTGCTGCCCCTTTGCAACCGCAATCAGAACAGATCCATTTGGGTAACTGGATGCAATTCCAGCGCCGGTTTGCTTGTCCCCTTCCCCAGGTGCCTGCTGCACTGCGTAAAGCACCTAATTCACATGCTGTGCATGCCCCAAAGCCTGCTAATGCGTCCCAGCAGCAGCAGCAGCAGCAACCACAACAGCGTCAGCATGCCCCCAAGGTGTCCTATGCTTCTGTCGCATTGCAGCCACCTAGGAGGCCTGCAAACACCGCCCCTCGCTCATTTGCAGAGGTTACTGTGGGCATGACTGCGCAGCAATGTGCAGAACTTGCAGAACTCGTGTGCCATCTCCCTGGACTTTCCTGGGATGAAGTTGCACAACTCAAGGACAACTCCAACGCCAACAAGTGCAAGGCGGCGTCCTCCTCTCTCCCCTCTGCTCCCTCGCCTTTGAAGAAGAAGCAGAGGCTCAAGTCCACTACGTGTGGCCCATCGCGCAGACAGTGCTTCATCTACGTATGCAGAGGCACTGGCAATGATGCCATCTCTGCGCCTCTCCCCATTCCACCTGAACAGGCTGTTTCCACTCTTAACCTTTGCCTGTCTGCTGGGGGTTCACGCAATAACGCCATCCATGCCGAAGTAGGCAGGGGTAACACTATCATTGTTCACTTCAGTGACACACCCACCCACAGCGATCTGGGCATTATCTGGCTCGCTGTGCAGTGCGTTTGATATCTGCTCACTGAGGGTGGCCAGCCTATTGTCAACGTGAATGTGGAGGTTCCTGCATCACATTTCTACGCCCGCATCACTGGTGTTCTCTACTACACCTTTGGGGCAGCGGGGAGCACTCCAGTCACTCCCAACGCAATATAGACACTCCTGCATCAAAATGCCACTACATTGTCGCTCCACTTGCTGGTAAGCCACATATTCATTGTGCCACTCCATCGCATGACATGTGTGTGGTTTTCTTCGACTTCTGGGATACAGGGTTTGACCGGTCACTTGTACACTATGGGTCAACTGTACACTTCACATTTTCAGTGGATGGCGGTCAATTCCTGGCGCAGTATGGGTGCCATTCAATGCGTATAGACGTATTACATATTTATGAAAGGCTAAATAGCTATAAATACCTCTGGCGTGCACGAGAAATGCGAATAAGGTTGAAAAAGTGCTACTTTAGAATTTTTGATGGCACTGTAATCTCCACCTAGAGAGCCTATAGGGAGGGGTTTTGACTACTTATTAGTGGGAGATATAAAGTATAGCATGTAACTACCTATACTACCAATTTCGAAGGCTCCCTGCGTGCGGCAAGAGCTGTATTTGAGAGAACACTTGCCAGAAAGGCGAAATCAGCATTGTGCTGGGACTCAGAAGCACTGCCACAAGCGCAGGCAGTTTATAGCGGTTTATACGTTCTGAACGTGATTATGGCAGAAAATGTTCGTGAAACAATTGAATGTAGAATGTCTCTGTCATCCTACATACATACAAAGTAGCTCATGTTGAAATATTGAAGCAAAACGGCCCCGATCATGTTTTATTATCCAATTTCTCTCCAGCTCGGCTAAAAGTGTACAAATTAGCCGTAATGGCCATTTCATGCATCATTGACTTCGGAAGCATCCCAGCACATAATTTTGCCTCATATCTGCCCAAGAATAATTTCCTTAAATATTTTGATATCTATCTTTCCAATGGAACACATCCAAAAGCCTGATTCTGAGTTAGTCACAAATGAGAAGGAAAATAGTGATTACATGTACAAGCGACTGGTCAAACCCTGTACAAGGTCCGGTAGTGTTCTACCAGAACGCACTCCTACTCACTTCCCACATGCTAGCAGCCTTAGGCTGTCAGTCATTGACCTGTTCTTTCTCCCTGTGGGCCGCACTGCAGGGACAGTACATAGCCTGGTTACAGAGTGGAAGGGACCCTCTGACCATGCTCCTTTGACTGTCACGCTCCCCATCCAGCCTGTCCAGCTGGCTGCTGAGCGCATCACTCTGCAGAAGGGCAGTGAGCAAGAGCAAGAGTTCCTTAAGGAACTGTCCTCTTCTCTGCGAGGTCTAGACACATCCAGTCTCACAACAGCAGAAGCAATCGAACACTGCACTGGCGCCGCTGCAACTGCTATCAAGCAGTCTTGGGATAACAACACCGGGAAAACTCTTTTTTTTTGTTTTTTGATCAAAGCCCTACACCCCCAAGGAGGGCATCTGACAATTTATATTCCGGCGCCCGATCACAGTCCGGTTGCAAGTACCTAAATATTGTACACTAACGTAAGTAACCGCCTTTGTCAAGTGAACTAAACTGTATACGAGGTGCACCAAAAAGCAAGCTAGGGTGGCCCCCAAGAATAAATCTATCTGTGAGTATGGTAGCGCGCAACACCCCGCAGAAGCAGCAAGAACCCTGGAAGCCAGGCTTGCCACTATATGAAGGATGGAGCACTGACATCTATGCATGAGAAGTCATGCCAGACGCTTCGGCTTGTTCCCTACAAACAGATTGGTGTGCACCAGGCACCCAAACTAGATCGTCTGAGTCGGCGGTGCCCTCCAGAAGCGTGAGGGGCACCACGAGCAGGCGTGGGGGCCTTGTCAGGCAGGCCACGACACCATGTCTTCCTGGCTTTGGGAAACAGCGGTGGAGGCTGTTGCGATGGAAATGCAAAGGCGGCAGGATTGTTCTCAAGGAAGAACAAAAAGGACGACAGCTCCCTGCGCAAGTGCTGGTTAAGCCGTCGTTGAAAGTGCACACACTGGTGGAGGATGTGTCCCCTTGTTTCCAGTATGCACCAATTGCACGCACACACTGTCTCTCCATCCAGGTTGAAGCATGCATGGAACTCACCAATGGGCGTATGACCCAAGACTGTGCGCGTTGGAGGAACCAACACGACGTAGCCAAGGTCCGCCTTTGAGGTGTGTAGGCCTTAGGGAGGCGCCTTTGTGTGTAAGGCGCAGGAAATTGTTGCCGGAGTGAGCAGGCTGCTGCAGCAGACATGTCCACTCATGCAGCATTCTGTCAATGGCATGCTTCCAGGCATACCCAAGGGATGTCCGGGGTTTGTTACCAGCACCCACGTGCAGGCCAGTGGCCGCCAAGGGAGCACGGTGATGGATGTCCCAGCTGAGCCTTGAAGGGACAAGCCCAGTCTGTGCAGCATGCGCAACAGCATGTCATGGTTAAGAGAGGGGAAGAACTGAGCAAGGTCAAAGGCGACCACGCTTGTCTTCAACCCTCTAGCCCAACCAGCTTTGACAATGTGAGTGAGGTAAACACCCACATCCTCAGTAGAGTGTTGGTGCACACCTCCAAACTGGTTGGGGTGGAACACGCCGAATTTCTACGCTTCAAACTGCATCCGGTTTGCAAGCATTTTCTCAAAGAGCTTTCCCAGCGTGTTAAGCAACACAATAGGGCAGAACATCTTGGGAGTTGAATAGTGCGGTTTGCCAGGCTTTGGAACAATGGCAGACCATGACTCTTTGAAGTGAGAAGGCCAGTGACCAACCCAAAGGCAGGCATTAGCCATCTCGACAAATTTGGTTGCAATGACAGTGTCAGCAACCATGAATTTGAGCTGATACCATGTGAGGTGATCAGGACCTAGAGCAGAAGTGTTGGAGCACTGTGCAAGTTCTTCTCTAAGCTCATGTGCACCAAAGTCCCACCACTCGCGCGGAGGAGACTGAGGCACGTTGTCGAGCACAGAGGGGTCAACAAGGCGGTCAGACGCCGAGTTGTATGTTGAGTCAAGAGCGGCCCAGAGCGACTCTAGGGAATTGCAAGGTTCGCCATTGTGGCAAATTGCTTCATGTGTAGGGAGCTCGCGCTGCTTGGCCCAGCGCATGAGATCCCATGGACGCTTGTTGGTAGTAGCAATTGTCTGGATCCTACTATCAAGGAACTTGCGCTTGGCCACTTTCGTGGTCCTGTGGAACGCCTTGTAATCAG
The DNA here is from genome assembly GCA_944990035.1 of Clitopilus passeckerianus. Taxonomy (NCBI): domain Eukaryota; kingdom Fungi; phylum Basidiomycota; class Agaricomycetes; order Agaricales; family Entolomataceae; genus Clitopilus; species Clitopilus passeckerianus. Next base: position 227,602 of record CALYLX010000037.1, on the reverse strand, counting down.
CGACTGCCCTGGAAGCGTGATACACTCTGACAGCCTCAGAGACTCAGGATTCCACTAAGACTTTGACTTGGTGGAGATGCGGGCAGTCTTTGAGTTATTATCCCAAGACTGCTTAATAGCGGTCGCAATGGCGCCAGTGCAGTGCTCGATTGCTTCTGCTGTCGTGAGAGTGGTTGTGTCCAATGCTCGCAAAGAAGAGGACAGTTCCTCAAGGAACTTTTCTTCTTGCTCACTGCCCTTGGGCAGAGTGATGCGCTCAGCAGCCAGCTGCACAGGCTGGATAGGGAGCGTGACTGTAAGAGGAGCGTGGTCAGAGGGTCCTTTCCACTCTGTGACCACGCTGTGTGAAGTCCCTGCAGTGTGACCCACAGGGAGAAAGAATAAGTCAATGACTGAAGGCCTGAGGCTACCAGCATGCGGGAAGTGAGTAGGAGTGCGTTCTAGCAGAACACTAACCTCCAAACCCACATCAAGCGCAAAATCACACAGTTCAGTCGCAACATGATTTGTAGAGTCATAGTCCAGATCCCAGACTGACGACTTGCAGTTGAAGTCCCCTGCCATGCAAAGCATGCTTGAGAGATGAGAGGCATTGTCACACAACCAGCGAATGGCAGTACCATCCCTTGGGCTGGAGTAGACATTGGCAAAGTGTATTTGAGCACCTGTGCTCCCATACAGTGTAGTGACCAACACATCATTGTGGTTGGCGAGGTCAGTGCGAAATGCAGGCCGCATGCCTGCAAGACGCCTATGCACAAACATCATAACGCGTGGGCGGTCAGTATCGGATGCTGGACGTCTAAACATGACCAGCCAGTCCAGATGAGTGGGAGCACCAATCACTGCCTCCCCTTCTGGGTTGGTAGTGGACACAGTGCGACGTATTAGCCTCCAGGGAGGCTCTTGTAGCAGGAGAACATCAAAATCATTCTTACGCTCTTCCAAGAGTGATGACACAAGATCATAATTTCTATTCACATTCTGTGAGTAGAAGCGAAGCATAGATACATATTTGTGATGCATAAAGCAATTTAAACGTGAGCAGTACGATTACCCAGAGCCGTCTGAATCAGTCTCCTCCTGGGTGGTTGAACGTTAGCATAACTTTGCGGTGCTCTAGCAGAAAAGCATACCGCATCATTGACATCATATCAGCGCTGGATCCAGCCAGCATCAAACCGGTGACGAGAGAAGGCGCACTTGAACAAATCCGCTGTGCTGTGTGCGACTTGCCGCAGTTGATGCACCTGGGTGCGTGGGGGCACGGTTCGCCATCAGGAGTGGCAGGCACCGGGGGGATTCGCATCAGGCTTCTCCCAACAGCAGTGGGAGAGCTTGCGATGGTTCTGCGTGTCATGACCATAGCCACAATGCGCGCAGGAGTTGTACTGCTGTCTGCAAGATGCAGTTGGGTGTCCCCAAGTCTAACAGCGCTGACACTGAGGGACGCCAGCGTGCACACTGGCAGGGGAGATGTTGCAGAGGCAACCACCAATGGACATCCTCTTGTTGGTGATAGACTTAAAGGCGGTGCCAGACCTAGTGTCCCAGAAGTCGAAGAAAACAACGCACATGTCATGCGGGCTGCTTGCACGATGAATACGCGGCTTCCCAGCAAGCTGGAGCGACAACGTAGTGGCATTTTGACGCAGGAGTGCCTCCATAGTGTCAGGAGTGACTGGAGTGCTCCCAACCGCACCAAAGGTGAAGTAGGGCATGCCAGTGATGCGAGCGTAAGAACGCGATGCAGGAACCTCTACATTCACGTTGACGATAGGCTGACCACCCTCAGTGAGGGAGTACCAGACACGTTGCACAGCGAGTTGGATAATGCCCAGATTGCTGTGGGTGGGTGTGTCACTGAAGTGGACGATGATAGTGTCACCCCTGCCGACTTCTGCATGGATGGTGTTGTTGCAAGAACCCCCATTCGATAAACAGAGGTTGAGGGTGGAGACGGCCTGTTCAGGCAAGATGGGAAGAGGAGCAGGGATAGCATCGCCGCCAGTGCCTCTGTGCACATAAATGAAGCACTGTCTGCGCGATGGGCCACGCGTAGTGGATTTGAGCTTCTGCTTCTTCTTCAAAGGAGAGGGAGCAGAGGGGAGGGGAGAGGACACTGCCTTGTGCTTGTTGGCATTAGAATTGTCCTTGAGTTGCGCTACTTTATCCCAGAACAGTCCAGGGAGATGTCGCGCGAGTTTAGCAAGTTCTGTGCATTGGTGCGCAGACATACCAACAGTGACCTCTGCAAAAGAGCGAGGGGCGGCGTTTGCAGGCCTCCTAGGCGGCTGCGAAGCAACAGACGCGTAGGATGCCTTGGGAGCGTGTTAACGCTGTTGTGGTTGCTGCTGCTGCTGCTGGGACGCATTAGCAGGCTTGGGTGCACGCACAGCATGCGGGTTGGGCGCTCTGCGCGGTGCAGCAGGTGCTTGGGAAGCAGGGCGGGCAAACCGGCGCTGGAATTGCATCCAGTTACTCGGATGGATCTGCTCAGGCTGCGGTTGCGAAGGGGCAGCATCTGTGGCAACACCTGAGTCCGGTCCAGGGACCGGGTTATCAGGTTGCTGAGATGTTGCTGTGGACTCCTGTCCCTCCATGGGAGCCGGAGATTTGTGACCTGTGGCAGTGTGTTCCGCGGGTCGGGGAGAGGTAACCTGGGTCCTGGCGCCTTGGGAAGCGCTGGAGGAGGAGGGGGCGCCTGCTGGGGCAGAGGAGGCTGGTGCTACACCATGCCCCCCTGCAGCAGCAGAGGAATGTGCAGGTGCAGCTGGTACTGCGCCTGAGGAAGCAGCAGCGTGCTTGGGGCGCTGCTGGGGCAGAGGAGAGGGTAGAAGGCTGTTTAAGGCGTCTCTGACATGCCTGACTTGAGGCACATGTCCTTCATCTACAGAGTGATAGTCCAGAAAGTGCGAGCTCACTGCTTGTGCAACAGTGCTGATAAGGGCATTGGCGATATCTCGAGCGTTCTGCTCGTCGAAGAAGGATGATGCAATCTGCACCATCCACCCTTGGATAGTCGAGAGGGAGTCTGTGAGCGCTTCAAAATCATCCTCTGCAGCGCTCCCAGTGGCCTGCAGTGTCAAACCGCAGGACTCCGACTCATCATGACCAGTAAACAGAGGAACAAACTCTGTTTGGAAAGGTGAACCAGCCCTTGAGGCAGTTCTAGACTTGGGCTGTGCAACGGCAGCGCCAGACGCGTCCTTCCTGCGCTTATGTTCAGGGGCGAAGTTTAGGGCCCCACCTTGCGGTAGGACCCATTGGTCCTGAGATTGCTAGTAGGTCCGGCCTCTTCGGCATCGGGACATTGCCCTCCCATATTGGTATCGCTACTCGGCAGGTTACACGGTCTCACGACCTTCCCGGATCAGTGCTGCAGGGACTCCACTTGAGCTCTGGCTCATCTGAGTATGACTGACATGGCACATTGGCCTCCTGATTGGGTCTGGAATCCTTGCCTGGGCATGTCGACTAAGCCTTGCCACATTGGGCTCAGGCCGTCTTCCACATATGGTACATGGATCTACTGAGCAGACCAACACTCTGGAATCAACTTAAACTCCAACTCGGACTTATTACTTCCGAGGGAGCCGACAGAGTATTAGTCCTCTCGAGCCAGGGTAGGGGGGCTGCCCCATCCTGCTACGGCCCAGTTGAGATCTGGGGCGCTACCCCCAGCACAACTTTCCCATTCCAAGGCAGATGGTTCGCTTATTGCCGACCGGCGCGGATCCCCAATCTGTCCTCAGTCTCTGTCTCGCCATCGCCCTACCCACATGGCACCATGAGGAGTTGTCTCACTGTGGGAGTTGTTCTCGGCAGTCTACGGGTGGACAAATCCGTACGCCCTGCACAGCGATGACTAACGCCCTGTTACTAGGGGGTGGGTGGCCTGGGCCTGGGGACCACAGATTTGTCCTTCCGGTACCAACTTAACCAGATGACTACCAATTAGGAAGTAACTCAGGCCGTTCGGCTTGTTTTCACCTCCATACCCACTCTTACCATCCCCTATCCTTTCGGTCCCTTGCGGGCAAAGTCACGTGATCACTGTGCTTACTTAAGGTTTCCCACAGTCGGATAGAACCATCATGCCGCGGCTGTGCCTAGAGCGCCAGTAACCCAGCTGCAAACCTCCTTTACCAAGGGAGGACTCATGTCACGTGCTTTTGTCATGTCACAGGGTTGAACCAATGATCATGTGACAAAGCTGCAGACTTCAGGACCTGCAATGCGAAAGTTGCAACCCGTGAGGATCGAACCCTTGACCTTGCCGCTGCCTGCCACACAGCTCTGGGTCCACTTTAGCAGTTGAGCCAAGTGGCCTCTACACAGATCTGTCTGACACTACTGTGTTGGTGGCAGCTGACGTGTCTGTTCCCAAAAGCAGGAAGCACCAAGCGGTTGCTGCCTGCTCCCTCCTTCATGGCAACTTTGGCCCAGAAGAATACACTATGGCATCGGGCAGAGTCCTTTCTGATGATGGCGAACTCGCAGCCATTGACTTGTCTATAAGCAATGCTGTTCTGCGCAACAACTGTGTCAAGATAGTTGTGCTCTCAGACTCAACTAAAGCCATCCGTTTGGCTTTGGACCCGTCTCTCCACTCTGGGCAAGGACACTCGCTGTCCATTTGCTCCAAACTACAGTGGGCAACAAAACCCTTCCAATGTTTGCTACTTTTCCAAAGATGTGTTAATAGCTAATGAAATAAATTATGCAAAATCTTGAAAATAATATATATCATAGTTCAATGTCTTGGCTTGATGCTGTCATAACCCTGAGGCTGTGCTTCCACTTTTAGCAGGTGTTCCGCACAGTACAAGGTGGTGACCCATTGGAAGGGTTTGTTTGCTAAGTATTTTGAATCTAGTAATCATGTGATAAGTCACATGATACTTGAGTTTGTTGATTGTAGTCAACAAGGTCATGTGACTAGAGTGTCAGTACATTATATATACAGCTGACCCAAGTGCTACATTGCCCCCAACCCATTATGCGCACTCTCACTAAGGCTCAAACTACTTGTGTCATTGAACTGCTTTATACCGGCCTCTCTGCCACTCATATTCATAAAGAGACTGGAATTGGCCTTGCTTCTATCAGCAGAATACATGACAAGCACTGTTCTCACCTTCCCAAGTCATCTGGTGGCCGTCCTCCCAAGCTTACGCCTGCCAACATTGAATATACCAAACTCAACATGCACATGGGCAAGATTTCTACAGCTGTCCAAGCTGCTAGGGCCCTTCAAGATATTACCAACACAACTGTCACACCTCAGACAGTAGGCAGGGGCCTCAAAAACACTGGTTGAAAGTCCTTTAGAAAGGTGAAACGACCTGCACTTGACCGGAAGCATATTCGTGCACGGAAGGAGTTTGCAGAGAGGCATAAGAAGTGGACTGTAGATGATTGGAAAAAGGTCTATTGGTCTGATGAGACTAAAATCAACCGGTTTGGGGCAGATGGGAATGAGAGAGTGTGGGCAAGAAAAGAGGAGGGGCTTAACAAGCAACGCGTCAAAGAAACCTGGAAATTTGGAGGAGGAAATATTATGATGTGGGGCCGTACGGGGTGGGATAGGTTGGATATGCTACAAGAATTGAAGGTACTATGGACAAGGTCCTTTACACTTCAATTCTGGAGGAGGAACTTCAGGATAGCCTGAAGTACTATAAGGTAAAAGTGAAGGATACGATTTTTCAGCAGGACAATGACCCCAAGCACACCAGCAACATGGCCAAGGAATGGTTTAAACACCACAAAATGAAGGTTCTAATCTGGCCAGCAAACCCTCCTGATATGAACCCTATTGAACATCTTTGGGTTCATGTCAAAAAAGAGCTTAGCAAGTATAATTCTCTAACTAATGGAGTATTAGAGCTTTGGGCAAGGGTAGAGAAGGTTTGGAATGAGATTCCAGCTGAGGTGTGCCAGAACTTAATAGAGTCAATGCCTAGAAGGATTCAGGCAGTAGTTGATGCCAAGGGAAAGTGGACTAAGTACTAGAATTAATGTATTTCTGTTTTTAAAATCAGTAGCAACAAAACCCTTCCAATGGGTCGCCACCTGGTACTGTGTGAAACACCTGCTAAAAGTAGAAGTACAGCCTCAGGGTTATGACAGCATCAAGCCAAGACATTGAACTATGATATATATTATTTTCAAGATTTTACATAATTTATTCCATCAGCTATTAACACATTTTTGAAAAAGTAGCAAACATTGGAAGGCTTTTGTTGCCCACTGTACGTGCTTGGTTCTCAGGCGACGATGACAGACACGTCCACTTTGTTCATGTCCCTTAGGGCTTTGACACACACACACACAAAAAAGAATAGAGGCGAAGCATGGATACATGTTTGTGACGCATAAAGTAGTTCAAACACGAGCAGTACGATCACCCGGAGCCGTCTGAATCGGTCTCCTCCTGGGTGGTTGAACGTTAGCATAACTTTGCGGTGCTCTAACAGAAAAGTGTACTGCATCGTTGACATCATACCAGCGCTGGATCCAGCCAGCATCAAACCGGTGACGAGAGAAGGCGCACTTGGACAAATCTGCTGTGCTGTGTGCACCTTGCCGCAGTTGATGCACCTAGGTGCGTGGGGGCACGGAGACAGCCTGTCCAGGCAAGATAGGAAGAGGAGCAGGGATAGTGTCGCTGCCAGTGCCTCTGCGCACATAAATGAAGCACTGTCTGCGCGATGGGCTGCACGTAGTGGATTTGAGCTTCTGCTTCTTCTTTGAAGGGGAGGGAGCAGAGGGGAGGGGAGAGGATGCTGCTTTGCGCTTGTTGGCCTTAGAATTGTCCTTGAGTTGCGCTACTTCATCCCAGGACAGTCCAGGGAGATGACGCGCGAGTTCAGCAAGTTCTGCGCATTGGTGCGCAGTCATGCCAACAGTAACCTCTGCAAAACTGCGAGAGGCGGTGTTTGCAGGCCTCCTAGGCAGCTGCGAAGCGACAGAAGCGTAGGACGCCTTGGGCGCACGCGCTGACGCTGTTGTAGTTGCTGCTGCTGCTGCTGAGACACATTAGCAGGCTTTGGCATATGCACAGCATGCGGATTAGGCGCTCTACGCGGTGTAGCAGGCGCCTGGGGAGGGGGGCGGGCAAACCGGCACTGGAATTGCATCCAGTTGCCCAAATGGATCCGCTCTGGTTGCAGTTGGGAAGGGGCAGCACCTGTGGCAACAACTGAGTGCTCTGAGGCTGTCAGAGTGTATCGCGCTTCCAAGGCGGTCGCTAATTACAAGGCATTCTGAAGGACCACTAAGGTGGCCAAGCGCAAGTTCTTTGATAGTAGAATTCAGACAATCGCTACTACCAACAAGCGTCTATGGGATCTCATGCGCTGGGCCAAGCAGTGTCAGCTCTCTAGACATAAAGCAATTCGCCACAATGGTGAACCATGCAACTCTCTTGAGTCACTCTGGGCTGCTCTTGATTCAACATACAACTGGGCGTCCGACCGCCTTGTTGAACCCTCTGTGCTCGACGACGTGCCTCAGTCTCCTCCACGCGAGTGGTGGGACTTTGGTGTGAACAAACTCAGAGAAGAACTGGCAAAGTGCTCTAACACTTCTGCTCCAGGTCCTGATCACCTCACATGGTATCAGCTCAAATCTTTGGTTACAAGGACTACCGTCATTGCAACCAAATTCGTCAAGATTGCCAATGCCTGCCTCTGAGTTGGTCACTGGCCCTCTCACTTCAAAGAGTCGCGCTCTGCCATTGTTCCCAAGCCTGGCAAGCCGCACTACTCAACTCCCAAGATGTTCCGCCTTATTGTGCTGCTCAACACACTAGAAAAGGTCTTTGAGAAGATGCTTGCAAACAGAATGCAGTTTGAAGCACAGAAGTTCAGCATATTTCACCCCAACCAGTTTGGAGGTGTGCACCAACACTCTACTGAGGATGTGGGTGTTTACCTCACTCACATTGTCAAGGCCGGTTGGGCCAAAGGGTTGAAGACAAGTGTGGTCGCATTTGACCTTGCTCAGTTCTTCCCTTCTCTTAACCATGACATGCTGCTGCGCATATTGCGCAGACTAAGCTTCGCGCCAGAGGTCTGCAACTTCTTTGTGTCCTACCTTATGGGGAGACGCACATCTTACAGCTGGAATGGCGAGGAGTCCAGCAAGTACTCTGCAGATGTTGGCATTGGCCAGGGATCTGCTCTTTCTCCCCTCGTCTCTGCACCCTATTTGGTGCGGGTTATGAGACTCTTCGAGCGCAGGATCCCTCCTGCTGTTACAACACTCATGTTGTATGTGGATGATGGTTCGCTCATTGTCCAGTTGGCATCCTTTGGGGAGAACATCACCTTACTCCAACAAGCATATGCTGTCATCACAGAGCTTGTCACTGGACTGGGCCTTGTCTTAGAACATGATAAGACAGAGGTCTTCCACTTTTCTCACAAGCACAACAATGTCAACCCTGCCATCCTCCTGGGCTTTGCTCCACACACTGACAACTCGCCTCTTCAACCCAAAAGCGATTGGCACTACTTGGGCTTCTACTTTGACCGGTCGCTGTCGTTCAGCCACCACGTCAAATACTATTCTACCAAGGCATTAACCACTGTCAAGGCAATGGTCATGCTTGGGAACTCAACAAGGGGGATCACCCCACTTCAGAAGCGGCTGCTCTACTGTGCATGCGTCCTCCCGGTCGCTACTTATGGTGTGGGCCTCTGGTTCTACAAAGGTGCAGGGTGCAAGACTGCCATGTCGCACTTGCGCACTATGCAACACAAGGCCGCCAGGTGGATAACTGGTGCGTTTTGCACATCGCCGGGTAGGGGGACCGAGTCTATTGCTAGTCTCCCTCCCATTCATCTGCACATCAGGAAACTGGTTGAACGTGGCCAGGTGCGTATTGGCACCCTGATTGGCAACCACCCTATGCTGTCGCTTATTAGCGACAAGTACCAGCTGTATGAAGGAACAATGCGTCTTCTCCCTTTGTCTCTCTCCAACCTGTCGCAACGCTTGTGCGGCAACTTGCTCTTTATGGTTGTGGACTCTGACGCACATGCCATGCGCGTCTCTGAGCCTCTCAACCCTGTCCATGGAGAAGCGGTCCCAGGTCTTCGCCTGTTGGATACGCAGTCTGGCAGGGTTACATTTGTCACCGTCATTGCAGTATCTAAAGATGCCCTTGACTCTTGTGGCATCCATTTGGATGTGATTTGTGCGGATGCAGATCTGTCTGTTTCCAAAAGGAGGAAGCACCAAGCGGTTGCTGCCTGCTCCCTCCTTCATGGCGCTTTTGGGCCAGAGAAATACACTACACTCTGGGCAGGGACACTCGCTGTTCATCTGCTCTAAACTACGTGCTTGGTTCTCGGGCGATGCCGGCAGGCGCGTCCACTTCATCCATGTCCCTTCAAGGCTCAGCTGGGACATCCATCACCGTGCTCACTTGGCGGCCACCGGCCTGCGCGTGGGTGCTGGTAACAAACCTCGGACATCCCTTGGGTATGCCCGGAAGTGCACCATTGACAAAATGCTACATGAGTGGACATGTCTGCTGCAGCAGCCTGCTCACTCCGGCAACAATTTCCTGCGCCTTACACACAAAGGCGCCTCCCTAAGGCCTACGCACCTCAAAGGCGGACCTTGGCTACATCATGTTGGTTCCTCCAACGTGCACGCTGCGTGGCTTACATGCACAGTCTTGGGTCATGCGCCCATTGGCGAGTTCTATGCATGCTTCAACCTGGATGGGGAGACAGCGTGTGCATGCAATTGGTGCATACTGGAAACAAGGGAACACATCCTCCACCAGTGTGCGCACTTTCAACGACGGCTTAACCAGCACTTGCGCAGGGAGCTGTCGTCTTTCTTGTTCTTCCTTGAGAACAATCCTGCCGCCTTTGCGTTTCCATCACAACAGCCTCCACTGCCGTTTCCCAAAACCAGGAAGACACAGTGTCGTGGCCCACCTGACAAGGCCCCCACACATCCTCGCTATGCCCTCCCCGCTGCAAGGGGACACCGCCGATGAATGCCTGTAATGGGCTCTACTGCACCACCAAACCCGGACGATTTTGTCTGGGTGCCAGGTGCACACCAATTTGTTTGCAGAGAACAAGCCGAAGCGTCCGGCATGCTCTACCATGCATAGACGTCAGTGCTCCATCCTTCATATAGCGGTGAGCCTGGTTTCCAGGGTTCTCGCTGCTTCTGCGGGGTGTTGCATGCTACCATACTCATTGATAGATTTATCCTTGGGGGCCACAAGCTTGCTCTTTGGTGCACCTCGTATTCAGTGTAGTTCACTTGACAAACACAGTTTTTACTTACGTTAGTTTACAATGCATGTATTTAGATACTTGCGACCAAACTGCGATCGGGCGCCGGAATATAAATTGTCAGACGCCCCCTTCGGGGGCGTAGGGCATTGATAAAAAAAAAAAGAGTCCTGGTGCCTTGGGAGGCACTGCAGGAGGTGGGGGTGACTGCAGGAGCAAGGGAGGCCAGTGCTATACCATGCCCACCTGCGGCAGCAGTGGAAGGAGCAGATGCTGCACTTGCAGCATCTTTAGGAGCAGCAGTGTGCACAGGGTGTCAAGCAGGCGGGGAAGTGCAACTACTAAAGTACTTACCTTGAGTGTAGAGACTAATGGAGTACTAACTATGTAAAGGACGAGTGATAAACTCTTATTGTATTAGGGCACAGAATGTACACTACAGTGGGCAACAAAACCCTTCCAATGTTTACTATTTTTCCAAAGATGTGTTAATAGCTAATAAAGTAAATTATGCAAAATCTTGAAAATAATATATATCATAGTTCAATGTCATAACCCTGAGGCTGTGCTTCCACTTTTAGCAGGTGTTTCACACAGTACAAGGTGGTGACCCATTGGAAGGGTTTTGTTGCTAAGTATTTTGAATCTAGTAATCATGTGATAAGTCACATGATACTTGAGTTTGTTGATTGTAGTCAACAAGGTCATGTGACTAGAGTGTCAGTACACTATATATACAGCTGACCCAAGTGCTGCTTTGCCCCCAACCCATCATGCATGCTCTCACCAAAGCTCAGACTACCCGTGTCATTGAACTGCTTCATACTGGCCTCACTGCCACTCATATTCATAAAAAGACTGGTATTGGCCTTGCTTCTATTAGCAGAATACGTGATAAGCATTGTCCTCACCTTCCCAAGTCATCTGGTGGCTGTCCTCCTAAGCTTACGCCTGCCAACATTGAATACACAAAACTCAACATGCACATGGGCAAGATTTCTACAGCTGTCCAAGCTGCTAGAGTTCTTCAAGATATTACCAACACAACTGTCACACCTCAGACAGTACGCAGGGGCCTCAAAAACACTGGTTGGAAGTCCTTTAGAAAGGTGAAATGACCTGCACTTGACTGGAAGCATATTCGTGCACGGAAGGAGTTTGCAGAGAGGCATAAGGAGTGGACTGTAGATGATTGGAAAAAGGTCTATTGGTCTGATGAGACTAAAATCAACTGGTTTGGGGCAGATGGGAATGAGAGAGTGTGGGCAGGGAAGAAGGAGGGGCTTAACAAGCGACGCGTCAAAGAAACCCGGAAATTTGGAGGAGGAAATATTATGATATGGGGCTGTATGGGATGGGATGGGGTTGGATATGCTACCAAAATTGAAGGTACCATGGACAAGGTCCTTTACACTTCAATCCTGGAGGAGGAACTTCAGGCTAGCCTAAAGTACTATAAGGTAAAAGTGAAGGATATGATTTTTCAGCAGGACAATGACCCCAAGCACACCAGCAACATGGCCAAGGAATGGTTTAAACACCACAAAATGAAGGTTCTAATCTGGCCAGCAAACCCTCCTGATATGAACCCTATTGAACATCTTTGGGTTCATGTCAAAAAAGAGCTTAGCAAGTATAATTCTCTAACTAATGGAGTATTAGAGCTTTGGGCAAGGGTAGAGAAGGTTTGGAATGAGATTCCAGCTGAGGTGTGCCAGAACTTAATAGAGTCAATGCCTAGAAGGATTCAGGCAGTAGTTGATGCCAAGGGAAAGTAGACTAAGTACTAAAATCCATGTATTTCTGTTTTTAAAATCAGTAGCAACAAAACCCTTCCAATGGGTCACCACCTTGTACTGTGTGAAACACCTGCTAAAAGTGGAAGCACAGCCTCAGGGTCATGTTAGCATCAAGCCAAGAGATTGAACTATGATATATATTATTTTCAAGATTTTGCATAATTTATTTCATCAGCTATTAACACATTTTTGAAAAAGTAGCAAACATTGGAAGAGTTTTGTTGCCCACTGTATATATATAAGTATGAAGTGCACACAGACCATGTGTATGTAAGTGTATGGAATGATGTAGAACATCATGGAATGTGCTAAATATAGTACGAAATATAAGAGGAACTATATATAGTAATAGTGATGTGTAATGAAGTCATATATGACGGAATGTATGACATATCGTATGAGTCATGGAATAACCCTAGACCCTGGTCACATGCCATGTCAGGTGGTATCGCGTGGTGTGTCACGTGTCCAGACGCGTCAATATTCCAACACAAGGTGCTGCTGGGATGGAGGAGGGGGTAGGAGGTTGTTCAAGGTGTCTCTGACATGTCCTTCATCTATAGAGAGATAGTCAAGAAAGTGCGAACTCACTGCTTGTGCAACAGTGCTGATAAGGGCATTGGCAATGTCTCGAGCATTCTGCTCATCACCAAAGGATGATGCAACCTACACCATCCACCCTTGGATAGTCGAGAGGGAGTCTGTGAGTGCTTCAACATCATCCTCTGCAGCGCTCCCAGTGGCCTGCAGTGTCAAACTGCAGGATTCCGACTCATCATAACCTGTAAACAGAGGGAAGAACTCTGTTTGGGAGAGTAAACCAGCCCTAGAGGCAGTTCTAGATTTGGGCTGCACAACAGCAGCACCAGAAGCGTCCTTCCTGCGCTTATGTTCAGGGGAGGAAGGGGCGGAGGGAGCAGGGCTTTCAGCATACTCAAGACCATTGTCCTCATCTATTGCTGGAGTTGGACGCTTGTTTCAAGCACTAGAGGGTCCCTGGGGGGTTTCTTCACCATCAAATGTGCCATAGCTACTGCCATAGTCCTTCTGAGGCATGGAGGGCGTTGGAGGCGGGTCCGGCGGCCGGGTGTTCTTCTTGTTGTCTCCTGCACTACTCATAGTGCAGACAGGTGCAAAAACTAGTGGGTTGAGCAGTGTGCAAGTGCTTGAAGGCAAATTTGCGTTGCTGTTGTGGCTGTGATGGTAGTAGTAACAGATCAAAGAGGATGGTGTCAGTGTTGCATTCTAGTATATACAGTGGGCAACAAAACCCTTCCAATGTTTGCTACTTTTCCAAAGATGTGTTAATAGCTAATGAAGTAAATTATGCAAAATCTTGAAAATAATATATATCATAGTTCAATCTCTTGGCTTGATGCTGATATAACCCTGAGGCTGTGCTTCCACCTTTAGCAGGTGTTTCTCTTTGCGTCTTACCTTGTTGGGAGACACATTTCTTACAGCTGGAACAGTGAAGAGTCCAGCAAGTACTTTGCAAATGTTGGCATTGGCCAAGGATCTGCTCTATCTCCCCTCCTCTCTGCGCTCTATTTGGTACTAGTGATAAGACTATTTGAGTGCAGGATTCCTCCTGCTGTTACTACACTCATGTCTTATGTGGATGATGGTCGCATTGTCCAGTCAGCATCCTTTGGGGAGAACATCACTCTACTCCAACAAGTGTATGCTGCGATCACAGAGCTTGTTACTGCACTTGGCCTTTTCTTGGAACATGACAAGACAGAGGTCTTCCACTTCTATGTCGCACCTGCGCACCATGCAACACAAGGCTGCCAGGTGGATAACCGGCGCCTTTCGCACATCGCCAGGAGGGGGGACTGAGTCTATTGCTGGTCTCCCTCCCATTCATTTGCACATCAGGAAACTGGTTGAACGTGGCCAGGCGCGTATTGGCACCCTGATTGGCAACCACCCTACGCTGTCGCTTATTAGTGACAAGCACCAGCTGTACGAAGGACCAATATGTCTCTCTTCGTCCCTCTCCAACCTGTCGCGACGCGTACGCGGCAACTTGCTCTCTACTGTTGTGGACTCTGACACACATGCTGGGCGCGTCTCTGAGTCTCTCAACCCTATCCATGGTGAAGCAGTCCCAGGCCTCCGCCTGTTGGATACGCACTCTGGCAGGATTACATTTGACACCATCATTGCTGCATCTAAGGATGCTCTTGACTCTCGCATCCACCTGGATGTGATTCGCACTGACGCAGATCTGTCTGACACTACCGTGTTGGTGGCAGCTGATGCGTCTGTTCCCAAGAGCAGGAAGCACCAAGCGGTTGCTGCCTGCTCCCTCCTTCATGGCGTCTTTGGCCCAGAAGAATACACTATGGCATCGGGCAGAGTCCTTTCTGATGATGCCGAACTTGCAGCCATTGACTTGTCTATAAGCAAGGCTGTTCTGCGCAACAACTGTGCCAAGATAGTTGTGCTCTCAGACTCAACTAAAGCCATCCGTTTGGCTTTGGACCCGTCTCTCCACTCTGGGCAAGGACACTCGCTGTCCATTTGCTCCAAACTATGTGCTTGGTTCTCGGGCGACGCTGGCAGGCAAGTCCACTTTGTTCATGTCCCTTCAAAACTCAACTGGGACATCCACCACCGTGCTCACTTGGCGGCCACTGGCTTGCAGGTGGGTGCTGGCGACCAACCTCGGACATCCCTTGGGTATGCCCGGAAACGCACCATGGATAGAATGCTGCATGAGTGGACTTGTCTACTGCAGCAGCCTTCTTACTCTGGCAACAACTTCTTGCGCCTTACACACAAAGGTGCCTCTCTAAGGCCCACACACATCAAAGGTGGACCTTGGCTACGTCGTGTTGGTTCTTCCAATGCGCATACCGCGTGCCTTACACGCGCAGTTCTGGGTCATGCACCCATTGGCGTATTCTGTGCACGCTTCAACCTGGGTGGGGAGACAGCGTGTGCATGCGACTGGCGCATACTGGAAACGAGGGGCCACATCCTTCACCAGTGTGCGCACTTCCAACGTCGGCCCAACCAGCGCTTGCGCTGGGAGCTGTCGTCCTTCTTGTTCTTTCAACGTCGGCCCAACCAGCGCTTGCGCTGGGACCTGTCGTCCTTCTTGTTCTTTCTTGAGAACAACCCTGCCACTTTTGCATTTCCTTCACAACAGTCTCCACCGCCGTTTCCCAAAGCCAGGAAGACACGGCGACGTGGGCCACCTGAGAAGGCCCCTACACGGCCCCGCGATGCCCTCCCCGCTGTGGGGGGCCACCGCCGACGAATGCCTGTGACAGGCTCCGCTGCACCTCCGTGCCCAGATGACCTTGTCTGGGTGCCAGGCGCACACCAATTTGTTCTTCCATGCATAGGCGTCAGTGCTCCATCCTTCATATAGTGGCAAGCCTGGCCCCCAGGGTTCTTGCTGCTTCTGCGGGGTGTTGCGCGCTACCATACTCTTTAAGAGATTTATCCTCAGGGGCCACCCTAGCTTGCTCTTTGGTACACCCCGTATTTAGTGTAGTTCACTCAACGAACACGGTTTTACATACGTTAGTATACAATGCATGTATTTAGGTACTTGCGACCGGACTGTGATCGGGCGCCGGAATATAAATTGTCAGATGCCCCCTCCGGGGGCGTAGGACTTTGATCAAAAAAAAAAAAAAAGGAGTCCACTGCAACATATCAGCAACCTGACAACCCGGTCCCTGGACCGGACTCAGGTGCTACGCCTTCCACATCGCAACCAGAGCGGGTAAACCCCGGAAACTGGATGCAATGGCAGCGCCAGTTTGCTAGGCCTGCTCCACAGGCTCCTGCAACGCGCAGGGCACCCAATCCGCATGCTGTGCATGCACCCAACCCTGCTAATGTGTCCCAGCTGCAGCAGCAGCAACCACAACAGCATCAGCGCGCTCCCAAGGCATCCTACGCTTCTGTCGCATCGCAGCCACCTAGGAGGCCTGCAAACGCCGCCCCTCGCTCTTTTGCAGAGGTCACTGTGGGCATAACTGCGCAGCAATGCGCAGAACTTGCTAAACTCGCGCGTCATCTCCCTGGACTGTCCTGGGATGAAGTAGCGCAACTCAAGGATAACTCCAATGCCAATAAGCGCAAGGCAGCGTCCTCCCCACCTCCTACTGCTCCCTCCCCTTCGAAGAAGAAGCAGAAGCTCAAATCCACGACGCGCGGCCCCTCACGCAAGCAGTGCTTCGTCTACGCTACCAGGGGCAATGGAGACAATGCTGTCTCTGTTTCTCTTCCCATTTCGCCTGAACAGGCTGTCTCCACCCTCAACCTTCGCTTTGGCGCTGGTGGGTCTAAGAACCGCACTATCCATGCTGAAATTGGCAGGGGCAACGCTATCATTGTCTACCTCGACGAGACACCCACCCACAGCGACCTAGGCATCATCCGGATCGCTGTTGAGCGCGTCTGGTACCCTGTCACTGAAGGTGCCAACCCATCCCCCACCGTCCACGCTGCTGTGGAGGTTCCCACATCGTGTTCCTATGTGCGCATTACAGGAGTGCCCTACTTCACCTTTGGTGCAGCAGGCAGCACTCCTATCACTGCCGATGCGGTTCTAGCACTGCTGCGTCAAGATCCTGCTACCAGTGTGCTCTAGCTTGCTGGAATGCCCCGTGTGCACCGCAACTCACGCACGCATGACATGTGCGTCGTGTTCTTCGACTTTTGGGACACTAGGTCTGGCACCTCCCTCAAGGCCATCACACACAAGAAGATCTCGATTGGAGGTCGTCTGTGTCTCATCTCCCCTGTGAGCGTCCATGCTGGCGTTCCGCAGTGTCAATGCTGCTGGGCTTGGGGCCATCCCACTGGCACCTGCAGGCAGCAGTTTAACTCCTGCGCGCATTGTGGCTATGGCAAATGATTCGCGCAACCATCGCAAGCTTGCCCACTGCTGCTAGGGCAAGCCTAACGCTAACCCTCCGGTGCCTGCCACTCCTGATGGCGCACCATGCCTGCATGCACCTAGGTGCATCAACTGTGGCAAGGAGCATGAGGCTGATTCGCCCAAGTGCCCTTTTGCAAGACATTGGTTTGATGCTGGCTGGATCCAGCGCCGATATGCTGTCAACAATGCGGTAAGCTTTTCTGTTAAGGCACCGCAGAGTTATACTGACGTACTACCACCCAGGAGGAGACCAATTCAGATTGGTCGGGGTGAACACACTGCCTGCACTTAGTTTTACTTTATGCGACACAATCATGTAAATACTCTCTGCTTCTTTTCACAGAACGTGAATAGAAACTATGATCTGGTTGCTGCGCTACTAGAGGAACATAAGAATGACTTTGACATGATTCTGCTTCAAGAGCCACCATGGCGGCTCATCCGACGCACGGTATCCACTACCAATCCTGAGGGAGAGGCGGTGGTTGGTGCACCCACCCACCCAGACTGGCTAGTCATGTTAGACGCCCAGCATCTGATACTGACCGCCCACGCGTTTGTTAGCGACACAACTAGCCTAAGCTACTGGGTCGTCCACTCAATCCATGTCTGTCGTACACACCTAACTCAAACTAGCTATGGGGGTAAAAACCAGTTCAAGTCTGGTGTTTCATTTGAGAACTACTCATTATATATACAGTATGCCTCATGTAAACCTCATGTATGTACTGGGTAAAGGGTATGTGATGACGCAATCCAAATTTGGATGTGGCTGTGTATAGCTGCATATTATATAAATAATTCAGACGAAAATGTAAATAAAATGTAAAACCGTAACATTACCCCCTTCTTAGGGATATCATCCCGATATCTAATCAGTAAGGTATTTCTGCATAGATTGCCGTTTTTCAGGATCTCGTAGCATCCACTTCTCCATCATTTCGTCTACGGCGTCGTTGAGTTGAGATTCATTTTGATATCGACCAGTAAGGGACTGTGTTGGCCGCCAAATAGCATCTTTGCGTTGAGTAGGGATAACTGTCCAGGCACAATTTTTGGACCAGTCATAAAGTTGTCATTTAGGTAACATTTGTTGAGGGATTTGAAGAATTCGAAGGGAAGTTCGGGTTGGCGGAGGATTATCCCATCTAGGTGCATCAGGATTTTGTCGGTGGAATTTGGAGACCAAGTCACGTGCATTTTCAAGGCTTTCAGAAGGGACCCAAGAGATTTCTTCAAGGGGTTTATCCTTGTATTGCACCTTGTATTCAATAGCACGTTTATTACGCCTCCAGACTTCTTGAGAATCAAGAATTGCTTCGATTTCATGTCCGACAATGTTTGGCACAATAGGTTGGACAGGACGAGGGACTACATTCTTTTGAGATGCAAAGACAGGCGGTTTATAAGGATGGAGTAGACTTTCATTAAAGACAGTGTGGACACCAGTGTCCTTCCATTCCTTAGGGAGATCAAGTTCATAGGATGATGATCCTATCTTTTTGATTATTTTGAAGGGACCATATCGCTTTTCAGCTAACTTCTTTGTTGGGCGGTCCATAGTGATGTTAATCCCTTCAACGTAGACTTTATCTCCTTTATTGTAAACCTGTGTTGGTCCTTTTTTTTGGTCGTACTGTGTTTTCATCACCTCAGCCGCTCGCTTGAGAGATGCTTCTGCTTCTTCACAAATTTTCTTCATAAATGACGCAAATTTGTGAGCAGAGGGATTTCGTACTTCCGTAGAAAGTTCTTTGCCAGTCCATGGATGTTGTCCGGAATTCAGATAGAATGGAGTGAAGCCTGTTGCAGAGTGAATTTTGTTGTTGTATGAAAATTCTGCTAAGGCAAGCCATTCAGCCCAATCAGACTGTCGGTAATTGACGAATAACCTTAAGTATTGTTCTAACTCTTGGTTAACTCGTTCTGTTTGTCCGTCTGTCTGTGGGTGATAGGCTGTTGACTTGTTTTGTTCCATTCCTATAAGATGACACAATTCTTTCATGAATTTAGATGCAAATTGTGGTCCTCTATCTGATATAACGTGTCGGGGAATTCCATGTTTAGAGAAGATATGATCTCGATAGCACCTTGCTGTTCCTTCAGACGTGATAGTGTCATTTGTAGAAATGAAGTGTGCTTGTTTTGAGAATTGATCTACCACAACTAGAATCATGTTGTATCCGTTGGACATTGGAAGTGGACCAATTAGATCTACCGAAATAATTTCCCAGGGTTTAGTAGGAATTTCATTTGAAGATAAAGGAGCGTTTGGAGCAGCTCTGATTGGCTTGTTTCTTTGACAGAGTGGGCAATCTTCAACGTATTTTTTGACGTCTAGGGTTATTCTTGGCCACCAATAGTTTCTGGTGATGGCTTCAAGCGTTTTGTATCTGCCTGGGTGTCCTTCAGTTTTCTTGTCATGGTGGGTTCGAATAATTTCTTCTCTAAGTTTCTTGTCCTTTGGTACATAAACACGGTGATTCCAGGTGATATAGTCTTTTTGTTCAATCCATCCTGGTTCTTTGGTGTTTAGACATTTTACGACCTCTGGATCTTTTTGTCCCTTAGCGCAAATAATCTGTTTCATCCATTTATCCGCTATTCCTTCGACTTCAATTGTTCTGAGTATGGTGCGAAAAAGTTCAGGTTTGAAAAGAACAATATCTTCATTATCATTCACCCCCTTCTTATGGCCTGGTTGTCTCGACAGGCTGTCAGCTTTGCCCATCGAACTTCCTGGTTTATGATGAAGGGTAAACTGATAATCTTGCATTTCCGTTAACCACCTTGCTTGTCTACGATTTATTTTTTGTGGTTTTCGGAAATATTTAAGATTTTCGTGATCTGTCCATATCTCAAATTCTTGTTTTGCACCCATCAGGTATTGGCGCCATTCTTCTAGAGCATGTGCAACAGCCAGCATTTCTTTGTCATAAATCTCGTAATTACGTTCTGCATCATTTAATGCTTTAGAGATGAATGCTACAGGTCTGTATTTGCCGTCTGCTTGCTCTTGGGAAAGAATGCCACCTGTAGCAAAGTTGGAAGAATCTACTTCTACCCTAAACTTTCCGTCATCGTTTGGTAGTGCAAGAATTGGTGCAGAAGTGATTAGTTCTTTTAACTTCTTAAACACTTCTTCTTGTCTGTCTGTCCATGACCATTCAGCATTTCCAGTGAGTTCTGATAGAGGTTTGGCAACTTTGGAGAAGCCTTCAATAAACCTTCTATAAAAGTTGCAGAACCCAAGGAATTGTTGTATATCACGCTTGCAGGTTAGAGTAGGCCAGTTTACTACTACTTTGACTTTGAGAGGATCCATTTGAACTGAGTTCTCAGAGATGATCATGCCAAGATATTCAACTTCTTCTTTATGGAAGGAACATTTTTCTGGTTTGAGATAGAGTTCGTTCATTTGAAGTTTCTCTAGAACAATCTCTACCATTTTCTCGTGTTCTTCCATAGTTTTTGTGAAGATAAGAATGTCATCCATGTATATGACCACTGTTCCTGAGTTGATTTCGTCTCTAAACAATTCATTCATCATTGCTTGAAATGTAGATGGTGAATTGCAAAGCCCAAAGAACATTACTACTGGTTCATATAATCCTCTATTGGTTCGGAAAGCTGCTTTCCATTCATCTCCTTCCTTGATCCGGACATTGTTATATCCCCATCTGATATCTAACGTTGTGAAATACTTTGCATTCTTGAGCTTGTCTACTAGCTCTTGAACGAGAGGAAGTGGATATTTGTTTTTGATGGTGATGTCGTTCAGTTTACGATAGTCCTGTACTGGTCGGAGTGATCTGTCTTTCTTTTTCACAAAGAAGAAGGGTGATGCCATTGGGGATTTTGACGGTCGAATTCGTCCTGATTGAAGGTTTTCCTCTAAGAATTCATTGAGTTTCTTTTGTTCTTCGAGGTTAAGTGGGTAAACCTTACAATCTTGTAGTTTTGCATTTGGAATGAGTTCGATGACATGATCCCATGGACGTTGAGGAGGTAGTTTATCAAAAGATTTTTTACCAAAGACTGTACTTTTGAATTTATGATACCTTGGAGGTACAATTTCCTCGAATGTCTTAGATTTCTCCTTTTTGGCAGCTTCTTCTGCGATTTTAGATGAGATATTCTGGAAAGCACGAATGTGGGTGTTTTCTTCTCCCCGATCTTCAATGTTGGAGTGAAACTGACGACGGTCTAGTTCTTCTTCCATGTTGACAGATAAGAACTTGTCACCGTGATCATATTCTATCCAGTCACTGAAGTCTTCAGATTCAGGTTCATTTTGTTGCATTTTGGCATGTTCGTCAAGATTATGTTGAATGCCACATTCTTCTGGACATCTGGTAAATTTCATGCATCCGTTTTGCCAATCTATCTCAGGGTTATGTAACGAGAGCCAGTCGTAGCCCAAGAACATGTCTGCTTTCCCCAGATTTGTGACTGCAAATCGAAGAGTTTCTACATGAAAGTGTCCAATGCGAATTCTCAAGTCAATATAATCTGTAACAGCTCCATCTGAGTTTCTAGTACCATCTGCATTATAGACAGGGATTGGACGAGGAAATTTATATGTGGCAAGTTTATTTTCCTCTATCCATTTCTTGTTGACGCAAGATCCTGTGCATCCACTGTCTAGTAACGCTTGAGTTTGATAAGATTTCAGAGTTGCCGTTGACATTGCAACCAATGGAACATCTAGTTGTTTGCCTTTTGAACCTCGAATGTATTTCTTTGGACCTTTCATCTCCCATAAAGCTGATAAAATGTCCTCATCATTGAGATTATTGAGTTCATCTATTGCTTCATAGGTACACTCGTTTCTTCTTTTAGAGTGTGTCCAATTCTGAAGTAAGGCAATAGCCATTTCCTTAGGTTGATCTTTCAACCGTTGAGCCATCCACATGCTTGTATGCGGGGTAGTCTTTCCATATCTG
Organism: Clitopilus passeckerianus; assembly: GCA_944990035.1. Lineage (NCBI taxonomy): Eukaryota > Fungi > Basidiomycota > Agaricomycetes > Agaricales > Entolomataceae > Clitopilus > Clitopilus passeckerianus. Next base: position 205,677 of record CALYLX010000037.1, on the reverse strand, counting down.
CGTGCGCTTTGCTCCTCTTTTTCTTTTAAAGCCTCGTATATTTCCGGAATAGTAGAGGGATTTACATCAGAACCGTATGTAAAAGAAGAAGAAGAAGAGGAATTACATGAAGTCGGCGTGTTTGCGCTCACACCCGACTCTACTGAAAACCCGAAAAAGAACGAACATATGCTAGTAAATCGGCATCAGACATTCCTTTTGCCTTATTCATATCAAAGAAATTCATAGTAGGTACAGTAGTAGAGGAAGGCATAGAGGAAGAGGAAGAAGACATATCTACATTACGAGTAAAAGAAGAATGAGGATTTTTGGGAGCTCGGCAGTTCCACGCAATATGGCCCATTTTTCCGCAGTTGTAGCATGGATTAGCGCGATGATCAATCATCATGGGCTCGCCGGGGGAAAGGGTTTCAACCTTTGAACCTGAAACGGGGGAGGGAGTGGTGACCGAAGTAGGATTAGCCTTATGTGTGATTTCTCTGGCTTTTCCCTTATCGGTGTTTGTCGTGCCTGAAGCTCCTTGAAGCAATGCGTTTAGCTCATTGTTCTGACGCCAGCGGACATCTTCCTCAATTGCCGCGTTTGCCCATTCTTTGAGGTCCTTTGGTTGAACCTGACAACTTTGGACTGATTTGCGGAGAGGAAGGGTAAGACCCTTGACATAGTCTAATTTGACCGCTTCACCATCAAGACCACTCCTGCATAGGAGATCACAGAATTCCAGGGTATAATCTTCTGCCATACGCTTGCCTTGGGCGATCTTTCTGATGTCAACCCTAGCTTGCTCTTCGTCGGCGATAGACTGGAAGTGAAGTTTGAAGCTTGTTTCAAATTGTGCGAATGTTTCAAGGGCTTCTACCTCTTTATTGACGCTTAATTCATTTTGCTTCTGGGACCAGTTGCCTGCCACATTGTCTTTACCGCCTTCAATCAATGATAAGGCAAGGAAGATCTTTTCCATGTCGTCATCGATATTTTGACCCATGAAGTAATGCTTAAGGTCAATCAGGAACCCTCTGACTTTAGTCCAATCGCCTGTAAACTTATCGGGTTTTGCGACATCAATCTTTTTTCCTTTCTTGGCAAGTTTGTCTGTGGCTCTAGCAACACTTTCCTGTGCAACTGCAATTTTTTCTTGAACAGATACCATGTTTATAATTGCATTGAAAATCGCTTCGAGGAATTGTACTATTCTTTCCCATAACGATCTATGGTTGTCGAGAAAAATATTGTCCATTTCTGCATTTCCTTCTAGATCTCCTTTTCCAATGGCAATCTTGATGACATCATCACTGCTAAGATCTTTGATGTTATAGACAACTTTCTGATCAGAGTTTACTTTCTTTATCTCGACACGGGTTGCGCCAAGTTTGGCCCAAGTAACAGCAACTCTGGGTTTAGCCAAAGAGGAAGCACCAGACTCAGATGATCCGCCGTCATTCTCTCCAGAATAGAAAGGTGACAATGGAAGGAGAAGAATGAGGAAGAATTGCCAGAAGGCAAAGAGGGGTAGGAGCTGAAGGTATTGGAACATGTTTCAGGACACGAGTATGTGTGTAATTGTGAAAATGTGGGGGGAACCTCGAAGTTACCTCGTGCACTTTCTTTATCTAATCACTGCCAACCAGTCGGGATGGCGAACAGTGACCACGTAATACGGTACACGTTTCACAGGGAGGGGAGAGTCGGACTATAACGCCGGGTTATAGATGTCGAATAGGGTCTGTCCAACAAGTATAATACTCGAAGGATTATTGCCTAGTTTGTCCGATATCTCTTGCTTACTGTGCCTCTTGGCAAGTTTTGAGACTGACTTAAATTCCGTCGAGCCCACAGTAAGTTTGAGATTGTCACCTAGAGTTCCAGGTTAAACAGGACTTTCTCGATGACTGCTACCGCCACGGCACGAGTTTCAGTCAAAACCACCATTCACTAGGTGGGTATGGGATATCGAGAGTTTGTCGGAGAGTTGATAAGGGGCGCTTCGAGGAGCTCAGAGCTCAGAGATTACCACAATGTCCCTCAACACAGTGACAAAGGGAGTACACTCTAAGATGGATAAAAAAAGTAGTGATTAAGAGACGAAAGCTAAAGGGTGAGGAAAGAGGAAAGAGGCAGTAGGAAGAGACTTGAACTTTTGTTAGCGACACAACTAGCCTAAGCTACTGGGTCGTTCACTCAATCCACGTCTGTCGTACACACCTAACTCAAACTAGCTATGGGGGTAAAAACCAGTTCAAGTCTGGTGTTTCATTTGAGAACTACTCATTATATATACAGTATGCCTCATGTAAACCTTATGTATGTACTGGGTAAAGGGTATGTGATGACGCAATCCAAATTTGGATGTGGCTGTGTATAGCTGCATAATATATAAATAATTCAGACGAAAATGTAAATAAAATGTAAAACCATAACAGCGTTATGACATTTGTGCATAGGCGTCTTGCAGGCATGCGGCCTGCATTTCGCACTGACCTCGCCAACCACAATGATGTGGTAGTCACAACATTGTATGGGAGCGCAGGCACCCAGATACACTTTGCTAATGTCTACTCCAGTCCAGGGGATGGTTCTGCTATTCGCTGGTTATGTGACAATGCTCCGCGCCTCCCAACCATGCTTTGCATGGCGGGGGACTTCAATTGCAAGTCGTCAGTCTGGGATCCGGACTATGACTCTACAAATCATGTGGCAACTGAACTATGCGATGTTGTGCTTGACCTGGGTTTGGAGGTTAGTGTTCTTCCAGAACGCACTCCTACTCACTTCCCATATGCTGGCAGCCTTAGGCCATCAGTGATCGATCTATTCTTCCTCTCTGTGGGTTGCACTGCAGGGACTGCACACAGCGTGGTCGCAGAGTGGAAAGGACCCTCTGACCACGCTCCCTTGACTGTCACGCTCCGTATCCAGCCTGTACAGCTGGCTGCTAAGCACATCACTCTGCCAAAAGGCAGTGAGCAAGAGAAAGAGTTTCTGAGAGAGCTGTCCTCTTCCTTGTGGGCATTGGATACAACCACCCTCACAACAGCAGAAGCAATCGAACGCTGCACTGGCGCCATTGCAACTGCTATTAAGCAGTCTTGGGATAACAACTCAAAGACTGCCCGCATCTCCACCAAGTCAAAGTCCTGATGGAATCCAGAGTGCTCTGAGGCTGTCAGAGTGTATCGCGCTTCCAGGGCAGTCGCTGATTACAAGGCGTTCCGCAGGACCACCAAGGTGGCCAAGCGCAAGTTCTTTAATAGTAGGATTCAGACGATTGCTACTACCAACAAACGTCCATGGGATCTTATGCGCTGGGCCAAACAGCGCGAGCTCCCTACACATGAAGCAATTCGCCACAATGGTGAACCTTGCAATTCCCTTGAGTCGCTTTGGGCTGCTCTTGATTCTACATACAACTCGGCGTCTGACCACCCTGTTGACCCCTCTGTGCTCAATGACGTGCCTCAGTCTCCTCTGCGCGAGTGGTGGGACTTTGGTGTTAATGAGCTTAGAGAAGAACTTGCAAAGTGCTCAAACACTTCTGCTCCGGGTCCTGATCACCTCACATGGTATCAGCTCAAATCCATGGTTGCGGACACGGCCATTGCAACCAAATTCGCCGAGATTGCTAATGCCTGCCTTCAGGTTGGTCACTGGCCTTCTCACTTCAAAGAGTCGCGGTCTGCCATTGTTCCAAAGCCTGGCAAACCGCACTATTCAACCCCCAAGATGTTCCGCCGCATTGTGTTGCTCAACATGCTGGGGAAACTCTTTGAGAAGATGCTTGCAAACAGGATGCAGTTTGAAGCGCAGAAATTCAGCGTGTTCCACCCCAATCAGTTTGGAGGTGTGCGCCAATACTCTACTGAGGATGCGGGTGTTTATCTCACTCACATCGTCAAAGCCGGTTGGGCTAGAGGGTTGAAGACAAGCGTGGTTGCATTTGACCTTGCTCAGTTCTTCCCCTCTCTCAACCATGACATGCTGCTACGCATATTGCGCAGACTGGGCTTTGCGCCAGAAGTCTGCAACTTCTTTGCGTCGTACCTCGTGGGGAGACACACATCCTACAGCTGGAACGGCGAAGAGTCCAGCAAGTACTCTGCAGACGTTGGCGTTGGTCAGAGATCTGCTTTATCCCCTCTTCTCTCTGCGCTCTATTTGGTGCCAGTGATGAGACTCTTTGAGCGTAGGATTTTGCCTGCTGCTACTACACTCATGTCGTATGTGGACGATGGTTCGCTCATCGTCCAGTCGGCATCCTTTGGGGAGAATATCACCCTACTCCAACAAGTGTATGCCGTCATCACGGAGCTTGTTACTGCACTTGGCCTGGTCTTGGAACATGATAAGACAGAGGTCTTCCACTTCTCTCGCAAGCACAACGATGTCAATCCTGCCATTGACTTGGGGTTTGCTTCACACACTGGCAACTCGCCACTTCAGCCCAAGAGCGTTTGGCGCTACTTGGGCTTCTACTTTGACTGGTCGCTATCCTTTAGCCACCATGTCAAGTATTACTCTACCAAGGCCCTGACCACTGTCAAGGCAATGATCATGCTTGGTAACTCATCAAGGGGCATCACCCCTATGCAGAAGCGGCTGCTCCACGTTACATTTGACACCATCATTGCTGCATCTAAGGATGCTCTTGACTCTCGTCGCATCCACCTGGATGTGATTCGTACTGACGCAGATCTGTCTGACACTAACGTGTTGGTGGCAGCTGATGCGTCTGTTCCCAAGAGCAGGAAGCACCAAGCGGTTGCTGCCTGCTCCCTCCTTCATGGTGTCTTTGGGCCAGAAGAATACACTATGGCATCGGGCAGAGTCCTTTCTGATGATGCCGAACTTGCAGCCATTGACTTGTCTATAAGCAAGGCTGTTCTGCGCAACAACTGTGCCAAAATAGTTGTGCTCTTAGACTCAACTAAAGCCATCCGTTTGGCTTTGGACCCGTCTCTCCACTCTGGGCAAGGACACTCGCTGTCCACAGCCTTCTTACTCTGGCAACAACTACTTGCGCCTTACACACAAAGGTGCCTCTCTAAGGCCCACACACATCAAAGGTGGACCTTGGCTACGTCGCATTGGTTCTTCCAATGCGCATACCGCGTTCCTTACACGCGTAGTTCTGGGTCATGCACCCATTGGCGAATTCCGTGCACGCTTCAACATGGGTGGGGTAACAGCATGTGCATGCGACTGGCGCATACTGGAAACGAGGGGCCACATCCTTCACCAGTGTGCGCACTTCCAACATCGGCCCAACCAGCGCTTGCGCTGGGAGCTGACCGGTCAAAGTAGAAGCCCAGGTAGCGCCAAACGCTCTTGGGTTGAAGTGGCGAGTTGCCAGTGTGTGGAGCAAAGCCCAAGTCAATGGCAGGATTGACATCGTTGTGCTTGCGAGAGAAGTGGAAGACCTCTGTCTTATCATGTTCCAAGACCAGGCCAAGTGCAGTAACAAGCTCTGTGATGACAGCATATGCTCGTTGGAGTAGGGCGATGTTCTCCCCAAAGGATGGCGACTGAACGATGAGCGAACCATCATCCACATATGCCATGAGTGTTGTAGCACCAGGAGCAATCCTGCGTTCAAAAAGCCTCATCCCCGGCACCAAATAGAGCGCAGAGAGGAGGGGAGATAAAGCAGATCCCTGGCCAACGCCAACATCTGCAGAGTACTTGCTGGACTCTTCGCCGTTCCAGCTGTAGGATGTGTGTCTCCCCACGAGGTACGACGCAAAGAAGTTGCAGACTTCTGGCGCAAAGCCCAGTCTGCGCAATATGCGTAGCAGCATGTCATGGTTTAGAGAGGGGAAGAACTGAGCAAGGTCAAAAGCGACCACGCTTGTCTTCAACCCTCCAGCCCAACCGGCCTTGACGATGTGAGTGAGATAAACACCCGCATCCTCAGTGGAGTGTTGGCGCACACCTCCAAACTGGTTGGGGTGAAACACGCTGAATTTCTGTGCTTCAAACTGCATTCTGTTTGCAAGCATCTTCTTAAAGAGTTTTCCTAGCGTGTTGAGCAACACAATAGGGCGGAACATCTTAGGAGTGGAGTAGTGCGGTTTGCCAGGCTTGGGAACAATGGCAGACCGCGACTCTTTGAAGTGAGAAGGCCAGTGACCAACCTGAAGGCAGGCATTAGCAATCTCGGCAAATTTGGTTGCAATGGCCGTGTCCGCAACCATGGATTTGAGCTGATGCCATGTGAGGTGATCAGGTCCTGGAGCAGAGATGTTCGAACACTTTGCTAGTTCTTCTCTGCGCTCGTTAACGCCAAAGTCCCACCACTCAGGTGGAGGAGACTGAGGCACATCGTCAAGCACAGAGGGATCAACAGGGCGGTCAGAGGCCGAGTTGTATGTTGAATCAAGAGCAGCCCACAGCGACTCAAGGGAGTTGCAAGGTTCACCATTGTGGCGAATTGCTCCGTGTGTAGGGAGCTCGCGCTGTTTGGCCCAGTGCATAAGATCCCATGGACGTTTGTTGGTAGTAGCAATCGTCTGAATCCTACTATTAAAGAACTTGCGCTTGGCCAACTTGGTGGTCCGGCGGAACGCCTTGTAATCAGCGACTGCCCTGAAAGCGCGATACACTCTGACAGCCTCAGAGCACTCAGGATTCCACCAGGACTTTGACTTGGTGGAGATGCGGGCAGTCTTTGAGTTGTTATCCCAAGACTGCTTAATAGCAGTTGCAATTGCGCCAGTGCAGCGTTCGATTGCTTCTGCTGTTGTGAGGGTGGTTGTATCCAATGCCCGCAAGGAAGAGGACAGCTCTCTCAGGAACTCTTTCTCTTGCTCACTGCCTTTTGGCAGAGTGATGTGCTCAGCAGCCAGCTGTACAGGCTGAATACGGAGCGTGACAGTCAAGGGAGCGTGGTCAGAGGGTCCTTTCCACTCTGCGACCACGCTGTGTGCAGTCCCTGCAGTGCAACCCACAGGGAGGAAGAATAGATCGATCACTGATGGCCTAAGGCTGCCAGCATGTGGGAAGTGAGTAGGAGTGCGTTCTGGAAGAACACTAACCTCCAAACCCAGGTCAAGCGCAACATCGCATAGTTTAGTTGCCACATGATTTGTAGAGTCATAGTCCGGATCCCAGACTGACGACTTGCAATTGAAGTCCCCGCCATGCAAAGCATGGTTGGGAGGCGCGGAGCATTGTTACATAACCAGCGAATAGCAGAACCATCCCCTGGACTGGAGTAGACATTAGCAAAGTGTATCTGGGTGCCTGCGCTCCCATACAATGTTGTGACCACCACATCATTGTGGTTGGCGAGGTCAGTGCGAAATGCAGGCCGCATGCCTGCAAGATGCCTATGCACAAATGTCATAGCGCTGTTACGGTTTTACATTTTATTTACATTTTCGTCTGAATTATTTATATAATATGCAGCTATACACAGCCACATCCAAATTTGTCCCTGCATCGCGTTCCTACGCCCGCATCACTGGCGTGCCCTACTACTCCTCTGGCGCTGTGGGCAGCACTCCAGTCACTTTTTTTGTTTTTTTTTTTTTGATCAAAGCCCTACGCCCCCGGAGGGGGCGTCTGACAATTTATATTCCGGCGCCCGATAGCAGTCCGGTCGCAAGTAACTAAATACATGCATTGTATACTAACGTAGGTAAAACCGTGTTCGTCAAGTGAACTACACTGAATACGAGGTGCACCAAAGAGCAAGCTAGGGTGGCCCCCGAGGATAAATCTCTCAGCGAGTATGGTAGCGCGCAACACCCCGCAGAAGCAGCAAGAACCCTGGGGGCCAGGCTCGCCGCTATATGAAGGATGGAGCACTGACGCCTATGCATGGAAAACCATGCCAGACGCTTCAGTCACTCCCGACACTATGGAAGCACTACTGCGTCAGAACACCACTACGTCGTTGCTCCAGCTTGCTGGAAAGCCACACATTCATCGCGCTAGCACATCGCATGATATGTGCGTGGTCTTTTTCGACTTCTGGGATTCTAGGTCTGGTACCGCCCTCAAGTCCATCACCAATATTTTTTTTTTTTTTTTTTGATCAAAGCCCTACGCCCCCGGAGGGGGCGTCTGACAATTTATATTCCGGCGCCCGATAGCAGTCCGGTCGCAAGTAACTAAATACATGCATTGTATACTAACGTAGGTAGAAACCGTGTTCGTCGAGTGAACTACACTGAATACGAGGTGCACCAAAGAGCAAGCTAGGGTGGCCCCCGAGGATAAATCTCTCAGCGAGTATGGTAGCGCGCAACACCCCGCAGAAGCAGCAAGAACCCTGGGGGCCAGGCTCGCCGCTATATGAAGGATGGAGCACTGACGCCTATGCATGGAAAGCCATGCCAGACGCTTCGGCCTGTTCTCTGCGAACAAATTGGTGTGCACCCGGCACCCAGACAAGGTCGTTAGGGCGCGGCGGCAATCTCGACGAATTTGGTTGCAATGACAGTGTCAGCAACCAGGGATTTGAGCTGATACCATGTGAGGTGATCAGGACCTGGAGCAGAAGTGTTTGAGCACTTTGCCAGTTCTTCTCTGAGCTCGCTGACACCAAAGTCCCACCACTCGCGCAGAGGAGACTGAGGCACGTCGTCAAGCACAGAGGGGTCAACAGGGCGGTCAGACGCCGAGTTGTATGTTGAGTCAAGGGCAGCCCACAGCGACTCAAGGGAGTTGCAAGGTTCACCATTGTGGCGAATTGCTTCGTGTGTAGGGAGCTCGCGCTGTTTCGCCCAGCGCATAAGATCCCATGGACGCTTGTTGGTAGTAGCAATCGTCTGGATCCTACTATCAAAGAACTTGCGCTTGGCCACTTTTGTGGTCCTGCGGAACGCCTTGTAATCAGCGACCGCCTTGGAAGCGCGATACACTCTGACAGCCTCAGAGCATTCAGGGTTCCACCAGGACTTTGACCTGGTGGTGATGCGAGCAGTCTTTGAGTTGTTATCCCAAGACTGCTTAATAGCAGTTGCAATGGTGCCCGTGCAGCGTTCGATTGCTTCTGCTGTTGTGAGACCAGATGTGTCCAGTGCTCGCAAAGAAGAGGACAGCTCCTTTAGAAACTCTTCCTCTTGCTCGCTGCCCCTTGGCAGAGTGACGCGCTCAGCGGACAGCTGCACAGGCTGGATAGGGAGCGTGACGGTCAGAGGAGCATGGTCAGAGGGTCCTTTCCACTCTGTGACCACGCTGTGTGAAGTCCCTGCAGTGCGACCCACAGGGAGAAAGAATAGATTAATGACTGACGGCCTAAGGCTGACAGCATGCGGGAAGTGAGTAGGAGTGCGTACTGGTAGTACGCTAGCCTCCAAACCCAGGTCAAGCGCAACATCGCATAGTTCAGTTGCAACATGATTTGTAGAGTTGTAGTCTGGGTCCCAGACTGACGACTTGCAGTTGAAGTCCCCTGCCATGCAGAGCATGCTTGGGAGACGTGGGGCATTGTCACACAACCAGCGAATGGCAGTACCATCCCCTGGGTCAGAGTAGACATTAGCGAAGTGTATTTGAGCACCAGCGCTCCCATACAGTGTTGTGACCACCACATCATTGTGGTTGGCGAGGTCAGTGCGAAATGCGGGGCCGCATGCCTGCAAGACGCCTATGCACAAACGTCATAACGCGTGGGCGGTCAGTCTCAGATACTGGACGTCTAAACATGACTAGCCAGTCTGGATGAGTGGGAGCACCCACCACCGCCTCCCCTTCCGGGCTGGTAGTGGACACGGTGCGGCGTATGAGCCTCCAGGGAGACTCTTGTAGCAGGAGGACGTCGAAATCGTTTTTACGTTCTTCTAGGAGTGATGCAACAAAGTCATAATTTCTATTCACATTCTGTGAGTAGAGGCGTAGTACAGATACATGTTTGTAGCGCATAAGAAATATATCAAATGTGGGCAGCACGATCACCCAGACCAGTCCGTATCGGACGCCTCCTGGGTGGTTGAACGTTAGCATAACTTTGCGGTGCTCTAACAGAAAAGCGTACCGCATCGTTGACATCATACCGGCGCTGGATCCAGCCAGAATCGAACCGGTGTCGGGAGAAGGCACACTTGGACGAGTCAGCCCTGTGGTCCTTGCCGCAGTTGATGCACCTGGGTGCATGGGGACAGGGTGCACCTGCTGGAGTGGCAGGCACCGGGGGATTCGCGTCAGGCTTCTCCCAACAGCAGTGGGAGAGCTTGCGATGGTTCTGCGTGTCGTGGCCATAGCCACAATGCGCGCAGGAGTTGTACTGCTGCCTGCAAGAGGCAGTGGGATGACCCCAAGCCCAGCAGCGCTGGCACTGGGGAACGCCAGCATGCACACTGGCAGGGGAGATGTTGCAGAGGCGACCGCCAATGGACACCTTCTTGTTGGCGATGGACTTGAGGGTGGTACCTGACCTAGAGTCCCAGAAGTCGAAGAAAACCACGCACATGTCATGCGACAGGCTGGCTCGACGGATGCGCGGCTTCCCAGCAAGCTGGAGCGACGCTGTAGTAGGGTTTTGACGCAGGAGAGCCTCCATTGCGTCAGGAGTGACCGGAGTGCTCTCTGCTGCACCAAGGGTGTAGTAGGGCACGCCAGTGATGCGGGCGTAAGAACGCGATGCAGGGACCTCTACATTCACGTTGACGATGGGTTGGCCGCCCTCAGTGAGAGGGTACCAAACGCGCTGCACAGCGAGCCTGATGATAGCCAAGTCGCCGTGGGTGGGGGTGTCACTGAAGTGAACAATGATTGCGTCACCTCTGCCCACTTCGGCATGGATGGCGTTGTTGCGGGAACCTCCATTAGACAAACGAAGGTTGAGGGTGGAGACCGCCTGTTCAGGCGCGATGGGGAGGGGGGCAGGGATAGCATCATCCCCAGTGCCTCTGCGCACGTAGATGAAGCACTGCCTGCGTGAGGGACCGCGTGTGGTGGATTTGAGCTTCTGCTTCTTCTTCAGAGGAGAGGGAGCAGAGGGGAGGGGAGAGGACGCTGCCTTGCGCTTGTTGGCATTGGAATTGTCCTTGAGTTGCGCTACTTCATCCCAGGAAAGTCCCGGGAGATGGCGCGCGAGTTCAGCAAGTTCAGCGCATTGGAGCGCCGTCATGCCAGCAGTGACCTCTGCAAAAGAGCGAGGGGCGGCGTGAGCAGGCCTCCTAGGCGGCTGCGAAGCGACAGAAGCGTAGGACGCCTTGGGAGCGCGCTGACGCTGTTGTGGTTGCTGCTGCTGCTGCTGGGGCGCATTGGCAGGCTTTGGTGCACGCACAGCATGCGGATTGGGCGCTCTACGCGGTGTAGCAGGCGCCTGGGGAGGGGGGCGGGCGAACCGGCGCTGGAATTGCATCCAGTTACCCGAATGGATCCGCTCCGGTTGCGGTTGGGAAGGGGCAGCACCTGTAGCAACACCTGAGTCCGGTCCAGGGACCGGGTTGCTAGGTTGCTGAGATGTTGCTGTGGACTCCTGTCCCTCCATGGGGGCCGGAGATTTGTGACCAGTGGCAGTGTGTTCCGCGGGTCGGGGAGAGGTAACCTGGGTCCTGGCGCCTTGGGAGGCGCTGGAGGAGGAGGGGGCACCTGCTGGGGCAGGGGAGGCCGGTGCTACACCATGCCCTCCTGCAGCAGCAGAGGAGTGTGTAGATGCAGCTGGCGCTGCACCTGAGGAAGCAGCGGCGCGCTTGGGGCGCTGCTGGGGAGGGGGAGGAGGTAGGAGGCTGTTTAAGGCGTCTCTAACACGCCTGACTTGGGGCACATGTCCTTCATCTACAGAAAGATAGTCAAGGAAGTGCGAACTCACTGCCTGGGCAACAGTGCTGATAAGGGCATTGGCGATCTCTCGAGCATTCTGCTCGTCGTCAAAGGATGATGCAACCTGCACCATCCACCCTTGGATAGTCGAGAGGGAGTCTGTGAGCGCTTCAACGTCATCCTCTGCAGCGCTCTTAGTGGCCTGAAGTGTCAAACCACAGGATTCCGACTCATCATGACCAGTAAACAAAGGAAGGAACTCTGTTTGGGAGGGTGAACCAGCCCTAGAGGCAGTTCTGGACTTGGGCTGCGCAACAGCAGCACCAGAGGCGTCCTTCCTGCGCTTATGCTCAGGGGAGGAGGGGGCGGATGGAGCAGGGCTCTCAGCATACTCAAGACCTTCGTCCTCCTCCATTGCTGGAGTAGGACGCTTGTTTCGAGCGCCAGAGGGTCCCTGGGGAGTTTCTTCGCCATCAAAAGCGCCATAGCTGCTGCCATGGCCTTTCTGTGGCGTGGAGGGCGTCGGAGGCGGATCCGGCGGCCGGTATTCTTCTTGGTGCCTCCTGCACTACTCATAGTGCAGACAGGCGCGAAAACTGGAGGATTGAGCGGTGTGCAAGTGCTTGAGGGCGAATTTGCGTCGCTGTTGTGGCTGTGATGGTGGTGGTAACAGATCAAAGAGGATGCCGAAGGTGCTGCAAGCGCGGCACCTGCTTCTTCCACTGCTGCTGCAGGTGGGCATGGTGTAGCACCATCCTCCCCTGCTCCAGCAGTTCCCCCCACCTCCTCCAGCGCCTCCCAAGGCTCCAGGACCCAGGTTACCCCTCCCCGACCCACGGAACGCACTGCCACGGGTCACAAATCTCCGGCTCCCATGGAGGGACTGGAGTCCACAGTGACATCTCAGCAACCTGACAACCCGGTCCCTGGACCGACCCCAGGCGCTACTCCAGCCAAATCGCAACCAGGGCGGGTAAACCCCGGAAACTGGATGCAATGGCAGCGCCAGTTCGCTAGGCCCGCCCCACAGGCCCCTGCAACGCGCAGGGCACCTCATCCGCATGCTGTGCGTGCACCCAACCCTGCTAATACGTCTCAGCAGCAGCAGCAATCTCCACAACCGCGCCAGCGCGCTCCCAGAGCGTCCTACGCGTCTGTCGCTTCGCAGCCGCCTAAGAGGCTTGCAAACGCCGCCTCTCGCTCCTTTGCAGAGGTATCAGCTGGCATGAGTGCGCAGCAATGCGCAGAACTTGCTGAACTCGCGCGCCATCTCCCGGGACTGTCCTGGAATGAGGTAGCGCAACTCAAGGACAACTCCAACGCTAATAAGCGCAAGGCAGCATCCTCCCCACCTCTTACTGCTCCATCTCCTTCAAAGAAGAAGCAGTGTCACTGAAGGTGACAGCCCATCCCCCACTGTCCACGCTTCTGTGGAGGTCCCTACATCGCGTTCTTATGCACGCATCACGGGAGTGCCCTACTTCACCTTTGGATTGGTGGGCAGCACTCCTATCACTCCTGACGCCGTCTTAGCACTCTTGCGTCAAGATCCTGCTACTAGCGCGCTCCAGCTTGCTGGAATGCCTCGTGTGCACCGCAGATCACGAGGGCAAGATATGTGCGTCGTGTTTTTCAACTTCTGGGATACCAGGTCTGGCACCTCCCTCAAGGCCATCACACACAAGAAGATCTCGATTGGAGGTCGTCTGTGTCTCATCTCCCCTGCAAGCGTCCATGCTGGCGTTCCGCAGTGTCAACGCTGCTGGGCATGGGGTCATCCCACTGCCACCTGTAGGCAGCATGACAATTGGCTGGCCACCCTCTGTAAGAGGATACCAAACGCGCTGCACAGCGAGCCGGATAATGCCCAGGTCGCTGTGGGTGGGTGTGTCGCTGAAGTGGACGATGATAGCGTCACCCCTGCCTACTTTGGCATGAATGGCGTTGTTGCGAGAACCTCCAGCAGACAGCCGGAGGTTGAGAGTAGAAACAGCCTGTTCAGGCGGAATGGGGAGAGGCGCAGGGATGGCATCACTGCCAGTGCCTCTGCGCACATAAATAAAGCACTGCCTGCGAGATGGGCCGCGCGTGGTGGATTTGAGCTTCTGCTTCTTCTTCAAAGGAGAGGGAGCAGAGGGGAGGGGAGAGGACGCTGCCTTGCGCTTGTTGGCATTAGAATTGTCCTTGAGTTGCGCTACTTCATCCCAAGATAATCCAGGGAGATGACGCGCGAGTTCAGCAAGTTCTGCGCATTGGTGCGCAGACATGCCAACAGTAACCTCTGCAAAAGAGCGAGGGGCGGGGTTTGCAGGCCGTCTGGGCGGCTGCGAAGCGACAGAAGCGTAGGACGCCTTGGGAGCGCGCTGACGCTGTTGCGGTTGCTGCTGCTGCTGCTGGGGCGCATTAGCAGGCTTGGGCGCACGCACAGCATGCGGGTTAGGTGCCCTGCACGGTGCAGCAGGCGCTTGGGGAGGAGGGCGGGCAAACCGGCGCTGGAATTGCATCCAGTTACCCGAATGGATCCGCTCAGGCTGCGGTTGCAAAGGGGCAGCACCTGTGGCAACACCTGGGGCAGGTCCAGGGACCCGGCTGCCAGATTGTTGAGATGTTGCTGTGGACTCCTGTCCCTCCATGGGAGCCGGAGATTTGTGACCAGTGGCAGTGTGTTCCGTGGGTCGGGGAAGGGTAACCTGAGTCCTGGCGCCTTGGGAAGCGCTGGAGGAGGTGGGGGCGACTGCAGGAGCAGGGGAGGCCGGTGCTACACCATGCCCACCTGCGGCAGCAGTGGAGGGAGCGGATGCTGCGCTTGCAGCACCCTTGGGAGCAGCAGTGCGTGCAGGGGAGACGGCAGGAGAGCATCCAATGTGTCTCTAACACGTCAAATTTGGGGGGGACACTCTTCATCCACACTGAGGTAGTCTGTGATATGAACAGATGCCGCATGAGCAACTGTTGAGACAAGGCAGTCTGCAATGAGCTTTGCCTGAAGCTCATCTACAGCACTAGGAGGACAGTGGTTCATCCAACCTTGTATGGTGACAAGAGCATCGGTAAGGGCCTCTACATCATCCCTGACGGCCGCCTCTGTAGCCTGTAAAGACAGGGTATAAGAGTCCTTCTCTTCGTGTCCTGGAAACAGAGCTTTGAACTCTGTTTGAGTGGGAGAGCCTGTCTTGGAGGCAGTTCTGGACTTGGGCTGTGCTACAGCAGCACCAGAGGTGTTCTTCCTGCGCTTGTGCTCTGGGGAGGAAGGGGCTGAAGGAGCAGGGCCCTCATCTGTATCGAAATCATCGTCCTCCTCCATTGCTGGAGTGGGACGCTTATTCCGAGTGCCAGAGGGGCCCTGGGGTGTTTCTTCACCATCAAATGTGCCATAGTCGCGACCATGGCCTTTCTGAGGTGTGGATGGCGTTGGAGTTAGATCCGGCAGCCGGGAAGTCTTTTTGGTGCCTCCTGCACTACTCATAGTGCAGACAGGCGGTGGAGCTGAGAAGATATAAAGCTAGCAATATGCTTGAGGGCACTTTTGCGTCGCTGTTGTGGCTGTGATGTTGGTGGTAACAGATCAAAAGGGATGTGAAGTTGGAGCAAAACAAAGAAAGACGCATCATCCCTTCATACAGCTGGTGCTTGTCACTAATGAGCAAAAGCGTAGGGTAGTTGCTGACCAGGGTGCCAATGTGCGCCTGGCCACATTCAACCAGTTTCTTAATGTGCAGATTAATAGGAGGGAGACCAGCAATAGACTTGGTCCCACCCCCTGGAGATATGCAAAAGCCGCCAGTTATCCATCTGGCAGCCTTGTGTTGCATAGTGCGCAAGTGCGACATAGCAGTCTTGCACCTTGCACCTTTGTAGAACCAGAGGCCCACACCATACGTAGCGACCAGGAGAATGCATGCATGGTAGAGCAGCCGCTTCCGCAGAGGGGTGATTTCCCTTGAAAAGTCCAGCAGGTAGTCCGCAGATGTTGGTGTTGGCCAGGGATCTGCCTTATCTCCTCTCCTCTCTGCACTGTAACTAGTGCCAGTGATGAGACTCTTTGAACGCAGGATTGCCCCTGGCGTCACTACCCTCATGTTGTACATGGATAATGGTTTGCTCATTGTCCAGTCGGCATCATTTGGGGAGAACATCACCCTGCTGCAACAAGCGTATGCTGTCATCACAGAGCTTGTTACTGCACTCGGCCTTGTCTTAGAACATGATATGACAGAGGTCTTCCACTTCTCTCGCAAGCACAACGATGTCAACCCTGCCATCGACTTGGGCTTTGCCCCACACACTGGCAACTCGCCACTCCAACCCAAGAGCATTTGGCACTACTTGAGCTTCTACTTTGTCTGGTTATTGTCTTTCAGCAGTTGCTCTACCGTGCATACGTCCTTCCAGTCACAACGTACGGTGTGGGCCTCTGGTTCTACAAGGGTGCTAGGTGCAAGACTGCTATATCACTATATCGCACTTGCGCACTATACCACACAAGGCTGCCAGGTGGATCACTGGCGCCTTTAGCACATCACCAGGAGGAGGGACTGAGGCTATTGCTGGTCTCCCTCCCATTCATCTGCACATCAGGAAACTGGTCAAACGCAGCCAGGTGTGTATTGGCACCCTGATTGGCAACCATCCTACGCTGTTGCTGATTAGTGACAAGCACCAGCGGTATGAAGGGACAATGTGTCCAACTTGCTCTCCACAGTTGTGGACTCTGATGTGCATGCTGTGCGCGTCTCTGAACCTCTCAATCCTGTGCACATCAAAGCGATCCCAGGCCATCGCCTGCTGGACACGCACTCTGACAGGATTATGTTTGACATCGTCATTGCTGCGTCCAAGGATGCCCTTGATACTCGCTGCATTCATCTGGATATGATTCACGCTAATGCAGATCTCTCCGACACTACGGTGTTGGTTGCAGCTGATGCGTCCGTTCCCAAAAGCAGGAAGCACCAGGCGGTGGCTGCCTGCTCTCTTCTTCATAGCGCTTTTGGGCCTGAAGAGTACACTATGGCATCTGGCAGGGCTCTCTGTGATAATGCTGAACTCGCAGCCATTGACTTGTCTATCACCAAGGCTGTCATGCGCAACAACTGTGACAAAATAGTTGTGCTCTCAGACTTGACTAAGGCCATCCCTTTGGCCTTGGACCTGTCTCTGCACTTGGAGCAAGGACACACGCTGTCCATCTGCTCCAAACTGCGTGCTTGGTTATCAGATGACGCTGCTAGGCACATCCACTTTGTCCACGTCCCCTCAAGACTCAACTGGGACATTCACCGCCATGCCCACTTGGCAGCCTCTGGCCTGCATGTGGGTGCTGGTAACAGACCCCAGACATCCATTGGGTATGCCCGGAAACGTGCTGTGGACAGAATGCTGCATGAGTGGACTTGTCTACTGCAGCAGCCTTCTTACTCTGGCAACAACTTCTTGTGCCTCACCCACAAAAGTGCTTCCCTAAGGCCCATGCACCTTGAAGGCGGACCTTGGCTCAGATCCAACTCCAACACCATCCACACCTCAGAAAGGCCATGGTAACGACTATGGCACATTTGATGGTGAAGAAACATGTCAGGGCCCCTCTGGTGCTCGGAATAAGTGTTCCACTCCTGCAGTGGATGAGGACGATGATTTCAAGGCATATATATGAGAGCCCTGCTCTTTCCGCCCCTTCCTCCCCGGAGCACAAGCACAGGAAGGACGCATCTGGTGCTGCTGTAGCATAGCCCAAGTCCAGAACTGCCTCCAGGGCAGCCTCCCCCACCCAAACAAGGTTCAAGGCTCTGTTTCCTGGTCACAAAGAAAAGGACTCTTATACCCTGTCTTTACAGCCTACAGAGGCAGCCATCAGGGATGATGTTGAGGCTCTTACCGATGCTCTAGTGACTATGCAAGGATGGATGGACCATTGTCCTCCTAGTGCTGTGGATGAACTCCAAGCGAGGTACATTGCAGACGCCCTGGTAGCAACAGTTGCGCGTGCAGCAGCTGTTCATATCACAGACTATCTCGGCACAGATGAAGGGTCTCTTGCACAAGTGCGACGCGCTAGGGATGCATTGAACGCCATCTTGCTGTCCCCTTCCCCCCAGCAGCACCCTACACACCCTGCTGTTCCTAAAGGTGCTGCAAAGGCAGCATCTGCTTCCTCTACTGCTGCTGCAGGTGGGCATGGTGCAGCACTGGCCCCCCCTGCTCCAGCAGTTGCCCCCACCTCCTCCAGCGCCTCCCAAGGCGCCAGAACCCAGGTTACCCCTCCCCGACCTGCGGAACACACTGCAACTGGTCACAAATCTCCAGCTCCCATGGAAGGACTAGAGTTCACAGCAACGTATCACACAGCTAGAGCGAATCCATTCGGGTAACTGGATGCAATTCCAGCGCCGGTTTGCCCGTTCCCCTCCCCAGGTGCCTGCTGCACCGCGCAGAGCATCTAATCTGCATGCTGCGCATGCCCCAAAGCCTGCTAATGCGTCCCAGCACAGCAGCAGCAACCACAACAGCGTCAGCATGCCCCCAAGGCGCCCTATGCTTCTGCTGCATCACAGCCGCCTAGGAGGCCTGCAAACGCTGCCTCTCGCTCTTTTGCAGAGGTCACTGTGGGCATGATTGCGCAGCAATGCGCAGAGCTTGCAGAACTTCCACGCCATCTCTTTGTTTTTTTTTTTTTGTCAAAGCCCTATGCTCCCGAAGGGGGCGTCTGACAATTTATATTCCAGCGCCCAATCGCAGTCCAGTCGCAAGTATCTAAATACATGCGTTGTATACTAACCTAAGTAGAACCGTGTTCGTCAAGTGAACTACACTGAATACGGGGTGCACCAAAGAGCAAGCTAGGGTGGCCCCTGAGGATAAATCTATCGATGAGTATGGTAGCATGCAATGCCCCGCAGAAGCAGCAAGAACCCTGGAGGCCAGGCTCGCCACTATACAGTGGGCAACAAAACCCTTCCAATGTTTGCTACTTTTCCAAAGATGTATTAATAGCTAATGAAATAAATTACCCAGAATCTTGAAAATAATATATATCATAGTTCAATCTCTTGGCTTGATGCTGACATAACCCTGAGGCTGTGCTTTCACTTTTAGCAGGTGTTTCACACAGTACAAGGTGGTGACCCATTGGAAGGGTTTTGTTGCTAGGTGTTTTGAATCTAGTATTCATGTGATAAGTCACATGATACTTGAGTTTGTTGATTGTAGTCAACAAGGTCATGTGACTAGAGTGTCAGTACACTATATATACAACTGACCCAAGTGCTGCTTTGCCCCCAACCCATCATGCATGCTCTTACCAAAGCTCAGACTACCTGTGTCATTGAACTGCTTCATACTGGCCTCTCTGCCACTCATATTCATAAAGAGACTGGTATTGGCCTTGCTTCTATTAGCAGAATACGTGATAAGCATTGTCCTCACCTTCCCAAGTCATCTGGTGGCTGTCCTCCCAAGCTTACACCTGCCAACATCAAATACACAAAACTCAAGATGCACATGGGCAAGATTTCTACAGCTGTCCAAGCTGCTAGAGTTCTTCAAGATATTACCAACACAACTGTCACACCTCAGACAGTATGCAGGGGCCTCAAAAACACTGGTTGGAAGTCCTTTAGAAAGGTGAAACGACCTGCACTTGACCGGAAGCATATTCATGCACGAAAGGAGTTTGCAGAGAGGCATAAGGAGTGGACTGTAGATGGTTGGAAAAAGGTCTATTGGTCTGATGAGACTAAAATCAACTGGTTTGGGGCAGATGGGAATGAGAGAGTGTGGGCAGGGAAGGAGGAGGGGCTTAACAAGCGACGCGTTAAAGAAACCCGGAAATTTGGAGGAAGAAATATTATGATGTGGGGCTGTATGGGATGGGATGGGGTTGGATATGCTACAAGAATTGAATGTACCATGGACAAGGTTCTTTACACTTCAATCCTGGAGGAGGAACTTCAGGCTAGCCTAAAGTACTATAAGGTAAAAGTGAAGGATATGATTTTTCAGCAGGACAATGACCCCAAGCACACCAGCAACATGGCCAAGGAATGGTTTAAACACCACAAAATGAAGGTTCTAATCTGGCCAGCAAACCCTCCTGATATGAACCCTATTGAACATCTTTGGGTTCATGTCAAAAAAGAGCTTAGCAAGTGTAATTCTCCATCTAATGAAGTATTAGAGTTTGGGCAAGGGTAGAGAAGGTTTGGAATGAGATTCCAGCAGAGGTGTGCCAGAACCTAATAGAGTCAATGCCTAGAAGGATTCAGGCAGTAGTTGATGCCAAGGGAAAGTAGACTAAGTACTAAAATTAATGTATTTCTGTTTTTAAAATCAGTAGCAACAAAACCCTTCTAATGGGTCACCACCTTGTACTGTGTAAAACACCTGCTAAACGTGGAAGCACAGCCTCAGGGTTATGTCAGCATCAAGCCAAGAGATTGAACTATGATATATATTATTTTCAAGATTCTGCATAATTTATTTCATTAGCTATTAATACATCTTTGGAAAAGTAGCAAACATTGGAAGGGTTTTGTTGCCTACTGTACTAGCAATCTCAGGACCAATGGGTCCCACCGCAAGGTGGGGCCCTAAACTTCGCCACGTGCCTTCGCAATGCCCTCCCCGCTGTGGGAGGCCACTGCCAATGAATGCCTGTGACAGGCTCTACTGCACCGCCGCGCCCGGATAACCTTGTCTGGGTGCCAGGTGCACACCAATTTGTTTGCAGAGAACAAGCTGAAGCGTCTGGCATGCTCTACCATGCATAGACGTCAGTGCTCCATCTTTCATATAGCAGTGAGCCTGGTTTCCAGGGTTCTTGCTGCTTCTGCAGGGTGTTGCGCGCTACTATACACATTGTTAGATTTATCCTCAGGCGCCACCCTAGCTTGCTCTTTGGTGCACCTCGTATTCAGTGTAGTTCACTTGACGAACATGGTTTTTACTTACAGTACATTAGTATACAATGCATGTATTTAGGTACTTGCGACCGGACTGCAATTGGGCACCGGAATATAAATTGTCAGATGCCCCCGGAGGGGGCGTAGGGCTTTGATAAAAAAAGAAAAAACGAAAAAGCATCAACTATAACAGCGTCAGCGTGCTCCCAAGGCGTCCTATGCTTTTGTTGCCTCGCAGCCACCTAGGAGGCCTAAAAACGCCGCCTCTCACTCCTTTGCAGAGGTTACTATGGGCATGACTGCGCAGCAATGCGCAGAACTTGCAGAACTCACGCGCCATCTCCCTGGACTCTCCTGGGATGAAGTAGCGCAACTAAAGAACAATTCCAACGCAAACAAGTGCAAGGCAGCATCCTCCCCCCTTCCCTCTGCTCCTTTGCCTTTGATGAAGAAGCAGAAGCTTAAATCCACCACGCGCGGCCCATTGTGTAGACAGTGCTTCATCTACGTGCGCAGAAGCACTGGCAGCGATGCCATCCCTGCGCCTCTCCCTATTCCGCCTGAACAGGCTGTTTCTACCCTCAACCTCCAGCTGTCTGCTGGAGGTTCTCGCAACAATGCCATCCATGCCAAAGTTGGCAGGGGTGACGCCATTATTGTTCACTTCAGTGACACACCCACCCACAGCGATCTGGGCATTACCCGGCTCGCTGTGCAGCGCGTTTGGTATCCTCTTACAGAGGGTGGCCAGCCAATTGTCAACGTGAATGTAGAGGTCCCTGCATTGTGTTCCTACACCCACATCACTGGTGTGCCCTACTACTCCTCTGGCGCAGTGGGCAGCACTCCAGTCACTCCTGACACCATGGAAGCACTCCTGTGTCAGAACACCACTACATCGTTGCTCTAGCTTGCTGGAAAGCCGCGCATTCATCGCACCAGCCCATTGCATGACATGTGTGTGGTCTTTTTCGACTTCTGGGATTCTAGGTCTGGTACCGCCCTCAAGTCCATCACCAATAAGAAGGTATCCATTGGTGGACGCCTTTGCAACGTCTCCCCTGCCAGCGTACACGCCGGCGTCCCTCAGTGTCAGCGCTGTTGGGCTTGGGGACACCCAACTGTGTCCTGTAGACAGCAGTACAACTTCTGCGCATACTATGGCTATGGTCACGACACACAGAACCATCGCAAGCTTTTCCACTGCTGCTGGGAGAAGCCTGATATGAATCCTCTGGTTCCTGCCACTCCTGATGGTGAACCGTGCCCCCATGCACCCAGGTGCATCAATTGCAGCAAGGCACACACGGCGGATTCGTCCAAGTGCGCCTTCTTTTGTCACCAATTTGATGCTGGCTGGATCTAGCGCCGGTGTGAAATCAACGATGCGGTACGCTTTTCTGTTAGAGCACTGCAAAGTTATGCTAATATTCAACCACCCAGGAGGAGACCATTTCAGATGGCTCTGGGTGATTGTACTGCTCACGTTTAAATTACTTTATGCGTCACAAACATGTATCTATGCTTCGCTTCTACTCACAGAATGTGAATAGAAATTATGATCTTGTGTCATCACTCTTGGAAGAGCGTAAGAATGATTTTGACGTTGGTGCTCAAATACACTTTGCCAATGTCTACTCTAGCCCGGGGGATGGTACTGCCATCCGCTGGCTGTGTGACAATGCTCCTCGTCTCCCAAGCATGCTCTGCATGGCAGGGGACTTCAACTGCAAGTTGTCAGTCTGGGATCCGGACTATGACTCTACAAATCATGTCACAACTGAACTGTGTGATGTTGTGCTTGACCTGGGTTTGGAGGTTAGCGTGCTACCAGAACGCACTCCTACTCACTTCCCAAATGCTGGCAGCCTTAGGCTGTTAGTCATTGATCTTTTCTTTCTCCCTGTGAGTCGCACTACAGGGACTTCACACAATGTGGTCACAGAGTGGAAAGAACCTTCTGACCACACTCCTCTGACTATCACACTCCCTATCCAGCCTGTGCAGCTGGCTACTGAGCGCATCACTCTGCCAAAGAGCAATGAGCAATAGAAAGAGTTCCTTAAGGAACTGTCCTCTTCTTTGCGAGCACTAGACACAACCACTCTCACAACAGCAGAAGCAATCGAACGCTGCACTGGTGCCGTTGCGACCGCTATCAAGCAGTCTTGGGATAACAACTCAAAAACTGCGTGCATCTCCACCAAGTCGAAGTCCTGGTGAAATCCTGAGTGCTCTGAGGCTGTTAGAGTGTATCGCGCTTCTAGGGCAGTCGCTGATTACAAGGCGTTCCGCCGGACCACCAAGGTGGCCAAGCGCAAGTTCTTTGATAGTAGAATCCAGACGATTGCTACTACCAATAAGCGTCTATGGGATCTTATGCGCTGGGCCAAGCAGCGCGAGCTCCCTACACATGAAGCAATTTGCCACAATGGCGAACCTTGCAATTCTCTCGAGTCGCTTTGGGCTGCTCTTGACTCAACATACAACTCGGCATCTGACCGCCCTGTTGATCCCTCTGTGCTTGACGATATGCCTCAGTCTCCTCCGCACGAGTGGTAGGACTTTGGCATTAACGAACTCAGAGAAAAACTAGCAAAGTGTTCAAACACTTCTGCTCCAGGGCCTGATCACCTCACATGGTATCAGCTCAAATCCTTGGTGGCTGACACTGTCATCGCTACCAAATTCGTCGAGATTGCTAATGCCTGCCTTTGGGTGGGTCACTGGCCCTCTCACTTCAAAGAGTTGCGCTCTGCCATTGTTCCCAAGCCTGGCAAACCGCACTACTCCACTCCCAAGATGTTCTGCCCTATTGTGTTGCTCAACACATTGGCGAAACTCTTTGAGAAGATGCTTGCAAACAGGATGCAGTTTGAAGCACAGAAATTAGGCATGTTCCACCCCAATCAGTTTGGAGGTGTGCGCCAACACTCTACTGAGGATGCGGGTGTTTATCTCACTCACATTGTCAAGGCTGGTTGGGCTAGAGGGTTGAAGACAAGCGTGGTCGCATTTGACCTTGCTCAGTTCTTCCCCTCTCTCAACCATGACATGCTGCTATGCACACTGCGCAGAGTGGGCTTCGTGCCAGAGGTCTGCAACTTCTTTGCATCCTACCTTGTTGGTAGACACACATCCTACAGCTGGAATGGCGAAGAGTCCAGCAAGTACTCTGCAGATGTTGGCATTGGCCAGAGATCTGCTCTATCTCCTCTTCTCTCTGCACTATATTTGGTGCCAGTGATGAGACTCCTTGAGCACAGAATACCTCCTGCTGTTACAACACTCATGTCGTATGTGGATGATGGTTCTCTCATCATCCAGTCGCCATCTTTTGGGGAGAACATCACCCTACTCCAACAAGTGTATGCTGTCATCACAGAGCTTGTTACTGCACTTGGCCTTGTCTTGGAACATGACAAGACAGAGGTTTTCCACTTTTCTCGCAAGCACAACAATGTCAATTCTGCCATTGACTTGGGCTTTGCTCCTCACACTGGCAACTCACCACTTCAACCCAAGAGCGTCTGGTGCTACTTGGGCTTCTACTTTGACCGGTCGCTATCCTTTAGTCACCATGTCAAGTATTACTCTACCAAGGCTCTGACCACTGTCAAGGCATTGATCATGCTTGGTAACTCATCGAGGGGTATCACCCCTATGCAGAAGCAGTTGCTCTACCGTGCATGCATCCTCCCGGTTGCTACGTATGGTGTGAGCCTCTGGTTCTACAAAGGTGCAAGGTGCAAGACTGCTATGTCGCACTTGCGCACTATGCAACACAAGGCTGCCAGGTGGACAACTGGCGCCTTTCGCACATCGCCGGGTGGGGGGGCTGAGACTATCGCTGGTCTCCCTCCCATTCATTTGCACATTAAGAAACTGGTCGAACATGGCCAGGCACGTGTTGGCACCCTGATTGGCAACCACCCTACGCTGTCACTTATTAGTGACAAGCACCAGCTGTATGAAGGAGCAATGCGTCTTCCTTTGTCTCTCTCCAACTTGTCGCGACGCATGCGCTGCAACTTGCTATCTACGGTTGTGGACTCTGATGTACATGCAGTGCGTGTTTCCGAGCCTCTCAATCCTGTCCCTGGGGAAGCGGTTCCAGGTCTCCGCCTGTTGGACACGCACTCTGGCAGGATTACATTTGACATCATCATTGCTGCATCCAAGGATGCCCTTGATTCTTGCCGCATCCACCTGGATGTGATTCGCGCTGATGCATATCTGTCTGACACCACGGTGTTGGTAGCAGCTGATGTGTCTGTTCCCAAAAGCAGGAAGCACCAAGCGGTTGCTGCTTGCTCCCTCCTTCATGGCACTTTTGGGCCAGAGAAATACACTATGGCGTCAGGCAGGGCCCTCTCTGACGATGCTGAGCTTGCAGCCATTGACTTGTCTATAAGCAAGGCTGTTTTGCGTAACAACTGTGTCAAGATAGTTGTGCTCTCAAACTTGACTAAAGCCATCCGGTTGGCTTTGGACCCATCTCTGCACTCTGGGCAAGGACACTCGCTGTCTATTTGCTCCAAACTACGTGCTTGGCTCTTGGGCAACGCTGGCAGGCATGTCCACTTTGTTTATGTCCCCTCAAGACTCAACTGGGACATCCATCACCGTGCTCACTTGGCGGCCACTGGCTTGCATGTGGATGCTGGTAGCAAACCCCGGACATCCCTTGGGTATGCCCGGAAACGCACTGTAGATAGAATGCTGCATGAGTGGACTTGTCTGCTGCAGCAGTCTTCTTACTCTGGCAACAACTTCTTGCGCCTTACACACAAAGGTGCTTCCCTAAGGCCCACACATCTCAAAGGTGGGCCTTGGCTACGCTGTGTTGGCTCTTCCAATGCGCACACCGCGTGCCTTACACGTGCAGTCTTGGGTCATGCACCTATAGATGAATTCTGCGCACGCTTCAACCTTGACAGGGAGACAGCATGTGCATGTGATTGGCGCGTGCTGGAAACGAGGGAACACATCCTCCACCAGTGCACGCACCTCAAACGACGGCCCAGGCAGCACCTGCGCCAGGAGCTGTTGTCCTTCTTGTTCTTCCTCGAGAACAATGCTGCCACTTTTGCGTTTCCATTGCAACAGCCTCCACCGCTGTTTCTCAAGGCCAGGAAGACACAGCAACGTGGCCCACTGACAAGGCCCCCATGTGCGTTCATGGTGCCCCTCCTGCTGCTGGTGGTCACTGCTGACAAATGCCTGTAACGGGCTCCTTTGCACCACTGCGCCTTGACTATCTTGTCTGGGTGCCTGGTGCACACCAATTTATTTGAAGAGAGCAGGCCGAAGCGTCTGGTGTGGACTTCCATGCATAGGCGTCAGTGTTGCATCCTTCATATAGTGGCAAGCCTGGTCTGCAGGGTTCTTGCTGCTTCTGCAGGAAGCTGCATGCCACCATACTCATTGATAGATTTATCCTCGGGGGCTACCCTGGCTTGCTCTTTGGTGCACCTTGTATTCAGTGTAGTTCACTTGATGAACACGGTTGTACTTACGTTAGTATACAATGCATGTATTTAGGTACTCGTGACCGGACTGCGATCGGGCGCCGGAATATAAATTGTCAAATGCCCCCTCCGGGGCCGTGGGGCTTTGATAAAAAAAAGGATAGTTGAGAGGGAGTCTGTGAGCGCTTCAACATCATCCTCTGCAGCACTCTCAGTGGCCTGCAGTGTCAAACTGCAGGACTCCAACTCATCATGACCAGTTACCAGGGGGAGAAACTCTGTTTGAGAGGGTGAACCAGCCCTAGAGGCAGTTCTGGATTTGGGCTGTGCAACAGCAGCACCAGATGTGTCCTTCCCATGCTTATGTTCCGGCGAGGAGGGGGAGAAAGGTTGTTCACCCTCTCCTGCATAAAATTCATCATCCTCCTCCATTGCTGGAGTAGGACGCTTACTTCCACCTGCAGTAGGGCGCACAGGGATGGATTTGTCGTCAAAGGGTTCTAGGGAGCCACCAGGCTTTCTAGGGGTGGAGGGCGATGCGAGAAGGGTGGTCGGTATCAGAAGCTGGACATCTGAACATGACGAGCCAGTCTGGGTGAGTGGGAGCACCAATTCCCGCCTCCCCTTCCAGCTTGGTAGTGGACACAGTGCAACATATAAGCGGCTCTTGGAGAAAAAGCATGTCAAAATCATTCTTATGTTCTTCTAGGAGTGATGCAATGAGATCATAATTTCTATTCACATTTTGTGAATAAAGATGTAGTGAAGATACATGTTTGTAACACATAAAAGATTAAACACAGGCAGCACGATCACCCAGAGCTGACTTGTACAAGAGACCCCTCATCTGTGCCGAGATAGTCTGTGATATGAACAGCTGCTGCACGCGCAACTGTTGCACCAAGGGCGTCTGCAATGTACCTCGCTTGAAGTTCATCTACAGCACTAGGAGGACAATGGTCCATCCATCCTTGCATAGTCACAAGAGTGTTGGTAAAGGCCTTGACATCATCCCTGATAGCCACCTCTGTAGCCTGTAAAAACAGGGTATAAAAGTCCTTCTCTTTATGTCTAGGAAACAGAGACTTGAACTCTGTTTGGGTGAGGAAGGCTGCCCGGGAGGCAGTTCTGGACTTGGGCTGTGCTATAGCAGCACCAGAGGCGTCCTTCCTGTGCTTGTGCTCTGGAGAGGAAGGGGCTGAGGGAGCAGGGCTTTTTTTTTTTGATCAAAGCCCTATGCCCTCAGAGGGGGCGTCTGACAATTTATATTCCAGCGCCCAATCGCAGTCTAGTTGCAAGTACCTAAATACATGCATTGTATACTAATGTAAGTAAAACTGTGTTCATCAAGTGAACTATACCATATACGCGGTGCACCAAAGAGCAAGCTAGGGTGGCCTCCAAGATGCCTTGTAATCAGCGACTGCCCTAGAAGCACGATACACTTTGACAGCCTCAGAGCACTCAGAATTTCACTAGGACTTTGACTTGGTGGAGATGCGTGCAGTTTTGGAGTTGTTGTCCCAACACTGCTTAATAGCAGTTGCAATGGCACCAGTGCAGCGCTCAACTGCTTCTGCTGTTGTGAGACCAGTTGTGTCCAGTGCCCGCAAAGAAGAGGACAGCTCCTTCAGGAACTTTGCCTCTTGCTCACTGCCTTTTGGCAGGGTGATGTGCTCAGCAACCAGCTGCACGGGCTGGATGGGGAGTGCAACAGTCAGAGGTGCATGGTCAGAAGAACCTTTCCACTCCTCGACCACGCTGTGTGAGGTCTTTGTGGTGCGCCCCACAGCGAGGAAGAATAAATCAATGACTGACGGATGACTGACGGCCTAAGGCTGCCAGTATGCGGAAAGTGAGTAGGAGTGTTCTCTGGTAGAACGCTAACCTCCAAGCCCAGGTCAAGTGCAACATTGCATAGTTCAGTTGCAACATGATTCATAGAGCCATAGTCTGGATCCCAGACTGACAACTTGCAGTTGGAGTCCTCTGCCATGCAAAGCATGCTTGAGAGACGTGGAGCATTGTCACACAACCAGCGGATGGCAGAACTATCCCCTGGGCTCGAGTAGACATTGGAAAAGTGTATTTGGGTGCCTGTGCTCCTATACAGTATTGTGACCAACACATCATTGTAGTTGGTGAGATCAGTGTGAAATGCAGGCCGCATGCCTGCAAGACGCCTATGCATAAACATCATAATGTGTGGATGGTCAGTGTCAAAAGCTGGACATCTAAACATGACGAGCCAGTCTGGATGAGTGGAAGCACCAATTACTGCTTCCCCTTCTGGGTTGGTAGTGGACACAGTGCAGCGTATAAGCCTCCAGGGAGGCTCTTGGAGAAGAAGCACATCAAAATCATTCTTACGTTCTTCTAGGAGTGATGCAACAAGGTCATAATTTCTATTCACATTCTGTGAGTAGAGGCGCAGTGAAGATACATGTTTGTAACACATAAAAGATTAAACGTGGGCAGCACGATCACCCAGAGCCATCTGAATCAGTCTCCCCCTAGGTGGTTGAACGTTAGCATAACTTTGCGGTGCTCTGACAGAAAAGCATACCGCATCGTTAATTTCATACCAGCGCTGGATCCAGCCAGCGTCAAACTGGTGACAAGAGAAGGTGCACTTGGATGAATCCACTGTGTGTGCCTTGCTGCAGTTGATGCACCTGGGTGCGTGGGGGCACAGTTCACCATTAGGAGTGGCAGGCACCGGGGGGTTTGTGTTGGGCTTCTCCCACCAGCAATGGGAAAGCTTGTGATGGTTTTGTGTGTCATGGCCATAACCACAATGCGTGCAGGAGTTGTACTGCTGCCTACAAGACGCAGTTGGGTAGCCCCAAGCCCAACAGCGCTGGCACTGAGAGATGCCAGCATGAACGCTAGCAAGGGAGATGTTGCAGAGGCGACCACCAATGGACACCCTCTTGTTGGTGATGGACTTAAGGGCAATGCCAGACCTAGTATCCCAGAAGTCGAAGAAGACCATGCACATCTCATGCAATGGGGTGGCGCGATGAGTACATGGCTTACCAGCAAGCTGGAGCGATGACGTAGTGGCATTTTGACACAGGAATGTCTCTATTGCATCTAGGTCCCTCCTCCTGGAAATATGCGGAAGGTGCCAGTTATTCACCTGGCAGCCTTGTGTTGCATGGTGTGCAGATGCAACATAGTAGTCTTGCACCTCACACCTTTGTAGAACTAGAGGCTCATGCTGTACATTGCGATCAGACATCCTCTTTGATCTACAGTGGGCAACAAAACCCTTCCAATGTTTGCTACTTTTTCAAAGATGTGTTAATAGCTGATGGAATAAATTATGTAAAATCTTGAAAATAATATATGTATATCATAGTTCAATGTCTTGGCTTGATGCTGACATAACTCTGAGGCTGTACTTCCACTTTTAGCAGGTGTTTTACGCAGTACAAGGTGGTGACCCATTGGAAGAGTTTTGTTGCTACTGATTTTGAAAACAGAAATACATGGATTTTAGTACTTAGTCCACTTTCCCTTGGCCTCAACTACTGCCTGAATCCTCCAAGGCATTGACTCTATTAAGTTCTGGCACACCTCGGCTGGAATAGCATTCCAAACCTTCTCCACCCTTGCCCAAAGTTCTAATACTCCACTAGGTGGAAAATTGTACTTGCTAAGCTCTTTTGTGACATGAACCCAAAGATGTTCAATAGGGTTCATATCAGAAGAGTTTGCTAGCCAGATTAGAACTTTTATCCTGTGGTCTTCAAACCATTCCTTGGCCATGTTGCTGGTGTGCTTGGGGTCGTTATCCTGCTGGAAAATCATATCCTTCACTTTTACCTTATAGTACTTCAGGCTATCCTGAAGTTGTTCCTCTAGAATCGAAGTGTAAAGGACCTTGTCCATAGTACCTTCAATTCTTGTAGCATATCCAACCCCATCCCACCCCATATCATAATATTTCCTCCTCCAAATTTCCGGGTTTCTTTGACACATTGCTTGTTAAGCCTCTTCTTCTTCCCTGCCCATACTCTCTCATTCCCATCTGCCCCAAACCGGTTGATTTTAGTCTCATCAGACCAATAGACCTCCTTCCAATCATCTACAGTCCACTCCTTATGCCTCTCTGCAAACTTCTTTCATGCCTGAATATGCTTCTGGTCAAGTGCAGGTCGTTTTACCTTTCTGAAGGACTTCCAACCAGTGTTTTTGAGATTTCTGCATACTGTTTAAGGTGTGACAGTTGTGTTGGTAATATCTTGAAGGGCCCTAGCAGCTTGGACAGCTGTAGAAATCTTGCCCATGCACATATTGAGTTTAGTATATTCAATGTTGGCAGGTGTAAGCTTGGGAGGACAGCCACCAGATGACTAGGGAAGGTGAGAACAGTGCTTGTCACATATTCTGCTGATAGAAGCAAGGCCAATTCCAGTTTCTTTATGGATATGAGTGGCAGAGAGGCTGGTATGAAGCAGTTCAATGACACGAGTAGTTTGAGCCTTAGTGAGAGTGCGCATGATGGATTGGGGGCAAAGTAGCACTTGGGTCAGCTGTATGTATATATAATGTACTGACACTCTAGTCACATGACTTTGTTGACTACAATCAACAAACTCAAGTATCATGTGACTTATCACATGATTACTGGATTCAGAACATCTAGCAACAAAATCCTTCCATAGGTCACCACCTTGTACTGTGTAAAACACCTGCTAAAAGTGGAAGTACAGCCTCAGGGTTATGTCAGCATCAAGCCAAGACATTGAACTATGATATACATATATTATTTTCAAGATTTTACATAATTTATTCCATCAGCTATTAACACATCTTTGAAAAAGTAGCAAACATTGGAAGAGTTTTGTTGCCCACTGTATACAAAAGGATAGAGTGCACAGACAATGTATATGTAAGCATATCTAGAATGTTCTGTGCTAAATATAGTATGGAATACACAAGGAATGATGAAGAATGAGTCATGCGTGAGTCATGATGATGTCATAGTAGAGCGGAATGTGCTAGAAGTATTTGTAATGCTCCATGTGTGTATGTCATGATAATGATGCAATCAAGTAATGTGATTTATAGTCATGTGGTGTCACGTGACTGTTCATGTGACAAAGATGTGAGACATGTCAAGTTCAACACACCTCCTCGCTTAGAACAACTAGATAGTTTTCTGAGCAGCTAACTTGGACAAGTAGAATCCAAGTTCTAATTGGCTTCAGAATTTTCTGAATTTGACATGTCCTAGATTTTTGGTGAACATATCTGCCGGGTTTTGTTCTCCTGGTATGAACTCAACATTGACAATGCTATTTTCAATGTATTCACAAATATAGTGATAGTGAATGTCAATGTGTTTGTTTGTTTTTTTTGAACAGGGTTTGATACAATGAATAACAACCCTTGGTTGTCACCAGCGATAGGTGTCGTATCATATTCAATCCCAAGTACAGAAAGAAGAGATTGAAGCCATGTGACTTGTCAACATGTGTTGGACAATGCCATGTATTTGGCTTCAGTAGACGAGAGTGCGATTGTTTTTTGCACATGTGATTGCAAACAGATGGTACCATCAGCAGGTTTCGTGGAAAATCTGGATACAAATTGGCGGGTATTCTTGTCAAATGCCCAATCACTGTCTGTAAATGCTACTAAACCTTTATTGGATCCTCCATTGTAGACAAGAGCATATTCTTGAGTCCCAATAAGGTATTGTAGAATATATTAAGCCTTATCAAGATGTTCCTTGGAAGAATTAGCAGAAAACTGCAACAACTTGATTACAGCATAAGCAATGTCTGGTCGGGTGCCCAGCATCAGGTACAGCAGTGATCCAATCACAGATTAAAACTATGAACAAAGTTGTGGGTCTGGAGCCTGAGCGTTAGTTAGCCTTGGGCTTCCAACCAGTTGGTAGTGGTGTCGGAGCAGGTTTAGCATTGGTCGTTCCAAAGCGCTGTAGGACCTTTTTGAGATATGGTACCTGATCAAGTTTGATCATGTTACTGGTCCGAGAAATTCTCATGCGTAGGAATTCTTTAGCTTCTCCAAGATCACGACACTCCCACTTCTTCATAAATTCAGATTTTTTCTTCAGAACAAGGTTCTGATCTGATGATTCGAAGAACAAGGCATCATCAACATAGACAATAGCAATGACTATCTTGCTATTATTGGTTTGATAGACAAACACACCGGCATCAGAGATAGTGCATTTAAAGCCAAGTATTTCTATTGACTTTGACATCTCTTGCCACCACAAGAGTGGTGCTTGCTTAAGCCTGTATAGAGCTCTTTTGAGATGCAAGACTTTATGTTCTTGGTCTTTAATAGCAAAGCCTTCAGGTTGTGACATATAGATTTCCTCATCAAGTAGTCCATATAAGAAAGTGGATTTTACACCAAACGCCTTCTATGTGCCAGCCTTCTAATGCTGCTAGGGCAAATAATAGGTGCACAGTCTCAAACATCTGGCCTGGTTGAAGTTGTTTAAGAAGACGATTGATTGCTCTTTTTCTTTGGCTTCGGTAGGTTTAGTGTGTATAGCCAGTGTTCATTTGGAATGCCTATAGTGTGATTCCATTTTTGCTCTGATGCAATAGTTTTCTTCAATATTTCAGAAGGTAACCAGTCTTTGCCGTAGATGTTACCCAGTCTTCGACTAACGTTTCTTACATGTGTACTTCAATGTGGCTCAGTGGTGTTCAAAGATCTACCTTGGCTATTCTGAGGGTCAAAGTTGTTCTGTGATGGCATGGTGTGAGGTGGAGTCCATGTGTCCAGGTTAGGATTACTTAGAGCATTCTCTTCTATCAGGTTAGGTCTGTAGGACAGTTTGCCCTTATCCTTGCTTGAGAAGCAAGGAGAGGAAGGTAAAGAGGGAGAAGAGGATCGGGAGTGATCATGTGAAGCATGATCACTTGGATGTAATGGTTCTGGAGCTGTTCCAGAGTTATCATCATCTTCCATTTCATCAGGAATAGGTTGATCTGGGGTATCATCCTCCAAATCCATCAAAAAATTGGCTTATTGCTGACACATGTAATGCCACACTGTTTTTGATCAGGGCATCTTGAGAATAAGGTTTCATCAAACGTCGCTGTGGTGCCTATACATAGAGTATTGTTATGTGTTTGCATGAACAGATATTCTTTGGTGCCACAAGGTTGGCCAAGATAAACTATCATTTTGCTTTTGGGGGATAGTTTATTGGCTTGTTTATCCTCGGGTAAGTAGACATACAGTGGGCAACAAAACCCTTCCAATGGTTGCTACTTTTTCAAAGATGTGTTAATAGCTGATGGAATAAATTATGTAAAATCTTGAAAATAATATATGTATATCATAGTTCAATGTCTTGGCTTGATGCTGACATAACTCTGAGGCTGTACTTCCACTTTTAGCAGGTGTTTCACACAGTACAAGGTGGTGACCCATTGGAAGGGTTTTGTTGCTACTGATTTTGAAAGCAGAAATACATGGATTTTAGTACTTAGTCCACTTTTCCTTGGCCTCAACTACTGCCTGAATCCTCCTAGGCATTGACTCTATTAAGTTCTGGCACACCTCTGCTGGAATAGCATTCCAAACCTTCTCCACCCTTGCCCAAAGTTCTAATACTCCACTAGGTGGAGAATTGTACTTGCTAAGCTCTTTTTTGACATGAACCCAAAGATGTTCAATAGGGTTCATATCAGGAGAGTTTGCTGGCCAGATTAGAACCTTCATCCTGTGGTCTTCAAACCATTCCTTGGCCATGTTGCTGGTGTGCTTGGGGTCGTTATCCTGCTGGAAAATCATATCCTTCACTTTTACCTTATAGTACTTCAGGCTATCCTGAAGTTCCTCCTCCAGAATTGAAGTGTAAAGGACCTTGTCCATAGTACCTTCAATTCTTGTAGCATATCCAACCCCATCCCACCCCATACAGCCCCACATCATAATATTTCATCCTCCAAATTTCCGGGTTTCTTTGACACGTCGCTTGTTAAGCCCCTCCTCCTTCCCTGCCCACACTCTCTCATTTCCATCTGCCCCAAACCGGTTGATTTTAGTCTCATCATACCAATAGACCTTCTTCCAATCATCTACAGTCCACTCTTTATGCCTCTCTGCAAACTCCTTCCGTGCCCGAATATGCTTCTGGTCAAGTGCAGGTCGTTTTACCTTTCTGAAGGACTTCCAACCAGTGTTTTTGAGGTTTCTGCGTACTGTCTGTGGTGTGACAGTTGTGTTGGTAATATCTTGAAGAACTCTAGCAGCCTGAACAGCTGTAGAAATCTTGCCCATGCGCATGTTGAGTTTTGTATATTCGATGTTGGCAGGTGTAAGCTTGGGAGGACGGCCACCAGATGACTTGGGAAGGTGAGAACAGTGCTTGTCACGTATTCTGCTGATAGAAGCAAGGCCAATTCCAGTCTCTTTATGAATATGAGTGGCAGAGAGGCCAGTATGAAGCAGTTCAATGACATGAGTAGTTTGAGCCTTAGTGAGAGTGCGCATAATGGGTTGGGGGCAAAGTAGCACTTGGGTCAGCTGTATATATAATGTACTGACACTCTAGTCACATGACTTTGTTGACTACAATCAACAAACTCAAGTATCATGTGATAAGTCACATGATTACTGGATTCAGAACAACTAGCAACAAAACCCTTCCAATGGGTCACCACCTTGTACTGTGTGAAACACCTGCTAAAAGTGGAAGTACAGCCTCAGAGTTATGTCAGCATCAAGCCAAGACATTGAACTATGATATACATATATTATTTTCAAGATTTTACATAATTTATTCCATCAGCTATTAACACATCTTTGAAAAAGTAGCAACCATTGGAAGGGTTTTGTTGCCCACTGTACAGTGACTCAAACAATTGTCTGGATGTTTCGCACTTTTTGAGTATTTGCTTAATAACTTTTGCTATACTAAAGTTTGAATTATAGTGTTGGTACATAAAACAAAGCATTTGATCTCTGCTACAAGAATATATAAAAGTTACGTAATTCGGATCAAAGCCCGTTGAGATATAGTAGAAACAAGTCAGAGATACATCCGGACAATTATTTGACTATGTACATTAGATATATAAAATTCAGCCATTAGTACTTGGTATTGCCTCCCTTTGCCTTAAGGACTGCTTCTATCCTTCTGGGCATACTTTCTATTAAGTTCTGACACACCTCTGGTGGTATATTCTCCCATACCTCTGCAACTCTCTCCCAAACTTCAAAAACCCCCTTAGCGTGAGTCGGATATTCATTAAGCTTCCTTTTGATATGGTCCCAGAGGTGTTCTATAGGGTTGAGGTCAGGAGACTGTGCTGGCCAGTCTAGAAGATCAATATCATTGTCTTTCATCCACACCCGGACCACATTAGAGGTGTGCTTGGGGTCGTTGTCCTGCTGGAAAATTCTTTCGTCCTCGGGAATGTCCAAATTCTCCATGCTGACCAGCAGCTGCTGGTCCAAAATGTCCTGATATTGGAAGCGGTCCATAATGCCCTCAACCTCTGCAAGTTGCCCCACTCCATTCCACCCCATACACCCCCATACCATGATGCTTCCTTCTCTATGTTTAACCGTTTTTTTATCTCCCTAGAAATAAGGCTCTGGCCCTTCTGTTTCCATGTCCATTTCCTTCCATCTAACCCAATTCTATTGATCTTGGTCTCATCTGACCATACCACCCTCTTCTAGTCCTCTACAGTGTGTTTCTTGTGCTTGTGGCACCATGCTACGCACGCCTTCTTTTGAGCAGAAGTAAGCAAGGGCTTTGGCTTCAACACAACAGCATAGAAATCATTTTTCTTGAGTACATTTCTGACTGTTTGCGGGGAGACAGTGTTGGAAATGATGGTGTTAATGTGTTTGGTGACCTGCACAGCATTAGTGCATCTGCCATGGTTGAATTGTGCCAGAACAGCTCGTTTATCAGTAGGGGTGAGCTTAGAAGGGCGACCAGAAAAAGGTTTAGAGCGGTTGGGACAGATTTCTTGAAGCACTGTAGCCACAGTAGACTTGCCTACATTGAGTTTGGAGGCAATAGACTGGACAGAGTAATTGTTAGAAGCCAGAGAAATAATGTTTTCCTTCTGAGCAGATGGAATAGGCCGCATGGTAAATTGTGGGGATCTAATAGCATTTCAGCTGCTTATATGTATTGCAAACACAGCCATATGGCTGTAGTGCATAGCCTCTAAGGCTGTGCTGCACTGCCAAGGGCTATGCACACTGCAATTGGGCTGTGTCTGTGTTTCTGGAAGCACAGTCAAATAATTGTCTGGATGTATCTGTGACTTGTTTCTACTATATCTAAACGGACTTTGATCCGAATTACGTAACTTTTATATATTCTTGTAGCAGAGATCAAATGCTTTGTTTTATGTACCAACACTATAATTCAAACTTTGGTATAGCAAAAGTTATCAAGCAAATACTCAAAAAGTGCGAAACATCCGGACAATTGTTTGAGTCACTGTAGTACTCAGTGAAGTAGAATACACAGATGTACCCTAGGAAATTATCAGCAAAGCTTGGAATACTCAGAAACTTACAGGATTCTGGAGATACTTGAAGACTTGAGAAACTTAGTGATCCACTCAGAGTCGCGACAAAAATGTGAGAAAGGGCAAATACATTTCAATGAGCACTTTGTGAGGTATAAGAGTATCGTATGCATGTGCTACAGAGTCCGTGTGATAGGTACAAAGGCTGTTTTTTTGTGATATAAAGTGAATTGATAAATAAAAGAAGATGTCACTCCAGTCAAATGTCAAGTCATCAAGGAAGTTGGCAATGGTTCGGAGAGTTTGCAAAAACACTGGAGAGCATTCATTCTCCCCCAGGGAACAAAGCTCATTGGAGAAATCCAGGTAGTGTGACTCAATCCTACTTCCAACTCCTCAAATCCCCTCCATCTCCCAGAGATTAGCCCTGTATATACGAAGTTCGAGCAAGAGAAGAAAAAGTCGAGAAGGGTCGAAGCACAGTGTAGCAAATGAGTCTGTGGCACGGCAATGTGATCAAAACTTGAATGATTCCAAGAAAAAGTGAAGTTAGCATCGAAGTCAAAGTAAAATAAAAACATGTGAATTGCAAGAGTAGTCAAAGCTACTCTGCGACACTGACCATCCAAATTGCCTTCGTACCCAGTGGCTGCACCAGTGTGCACCAGCCATGTAATGTTGGGATCCAGCAACCATTGAAGTTGTCGATTCGGCGCTTGTATCACGAAGACATCATTGAGGAAATGCAGAAGCAAATCAAGTCACAGGGAAAGATATCAACGGTCAACGAGAAACTTGGCATTGTCCGTGATTGTAGCCCCAGGTGGATCTGGAATGCACACAAGGCCATCAACAAGCCGGAACTCATGAAAAAGGTAGCAAAAAAATTTATACCTTGCCATGACATTCTAATTTTGCCAATTGCTAGGCTTTTGAGAACTGTCGAGTCACCAAATAGAATCTGTCATATGATTGGTTGGTCAGTCATCAAGCTTGCAATGCTCTCCGTGATATGAAAACCACAGATCCCGAATTTTGGAGAGAACTCACAAGTAATGGAGATATAGATCTTCCGGATGAAGGAATGGTCCTTGAAGAAGACCAGATGGAGTTTGAAGGCACTACATTGGAGGACGATGATGCTGATGACTCTGACTTGGCAATCTGCTGTGTTGTGCAAGGCATTGTGGAGAATGAAATGCCTGCCGGTTTGGTCACTCGAGCATCTGGTGCTTACATGTCGGCCTATGACGCCAATATGTTGGATGAAAGTATAGCGGCAGAAGAAGAAACGGAGAGCATGGACAAGGGAGAGGGAGGAAAAGTGTTGGGGAGAGGTAAACAGGCGCGGACAGCAACCAAGCGATACACCTTGTTTTGGCGTCACAACGACAATGAGGTGTCAGATGATGATGGTTGACAAAGGCAAAGTGGAAGCAAATTTTACACCCAGCACATTCATTATTTTCAGCTACTTTTCGACACTGAATTCAATCAAATGCCACTATACATGCTTTCAAATAATTTTTGGAAGCATTTCTAAGTGTAAGAATGGTGCTACAAAAGTTTATCAGTTGGTTTCATCAAGTTCCTCTGTGACCTGTGACTGACAAAGTGAAGGAAATGGTACAGTATTTGGAATGTGACTAACTCAAGAGGTGTGGAGCACTGAAATTTTTTATACTATAATGTTTTTAGATAGAAAATAAGGTACAACAATAGAATCTGAAACAGTTTTTGCATCTGGTTAAAATTTTCCAAAGTTGGAGGCACTTTTGTGGAAAATATTTGAATTTATTTATAATTTTTCTAAATTTTTTTCTAGATAGAACAGCTTATTCCACACAACTTGGGTGAAATTCTCAACCAAATTCAGCCTCTCCCCCTTTTTGGGTAACTCACCAACTGTTTGCAGGAAAATTTTCGGATTTTTGTTTTTTGAACTCTCAGCCATTTTAAGGCTAAAAATATCATGGGGTAAAAAAATTTGGTGCTCTGCACCTCTTAGACTAACTACATCCATCAGTGAAGACTTTATCTGCTGCAACATGGTATTAGTTGCTACATGGATCCCTCAACCAAGAGTGGACGCTTGCTGATTTGCATACAGCCATACAAGTCTTAACACAGCCCCCTGGCATCAGGTATCCATAGGACTCCATTGGAAAGAGTATTCTGAATGCCTGTTTTTAGTAGATACAATATGTATTACTCATTAAGGAACAATATAGTGATTCAACAATTCTTCATTTACCTAAGAATAAAGCATTTGTACCAGCAAGAAAATATTGCTATGAAGGCCCAGTGTTACCCACCAAAACAAATAAAAATCTGCTTCCATTTGAAAGAAATAATGGTGGCTTTATAACAGAAATTGGCTGAAAAGTGATACTTTTTTTTATTCATTGTTGGTAGAATTTTTAACTATTAATATTCTGCAATGAATGTCAACAATTTATTGCTTGGACAATGGAAAAAGGTGGGAAAAGAATACATTTCCCAGGCTGGAAAAGGCATAATGTCCACCTTCAGCAACATTTATTTAACCTCCAATCAAACGAAACAATGGATGAAATTCCAACTTTTCAGAGATCATGGTGCTGAGTAATCCTTAGCAATGCTGAAAGTTTAATAAATTATAAAATCAAGCACTCATATCATTATCCTATCATGGCAAAATTCCCAAAGAGGGGTTTTAAAGTTGACTATTATTTATTTATTAACCATGTCATTAACACTTACATTATCAACAATTTAGCACTAGATTTGACTTGATTTGCTTAATGGATGCGTTAATGGGTCCAATAATGGTTGAAAATAATGGAACTTAGAAAGACCTTATTTAAAGTCTTTTTTACATGTGCAAGCAAAACTAAAATGCAAACACAATTTGCACCCCAAAGCTGAATCAATGACGTCCGGCCGAATCTCCGTTTTTGGCTGGGGTGTCGGCGCCTCCGAACCAATGATTACATTATCATACCAACTGACGCGTACATTGGATTGGAACGCGCGTTTGAGCTTTCTCTTAGCCAACTTTAAACATGGACCATTTTCCGACCAACTGGGGAAGACCTGTATGTACAATTTGACATTACACAGACTTGCTGGCCACTAGCTTACCACCAACATAGAGAAATGAGACTCACGATCCTTATAGCACGTACCCCATAGCTCAACGTCCGACATATACAGCCCAAGATCAGTTTTCGAACGGGGTCCAACGTACCCAGTAAGACCGCCTTCTGACAGAATCAATTGGGAAAGGTCATTCACAACTTCCGCAGGCAGCCGATCGTTACTGGAACCAGTGTCCTGGCGATTAAATACAAAGACGGCATAATGATGGCAGCAGATAACCTTGGTATCCACCTCCATCCTGTATTGTGTATCGACCACTGACAATCCACCAGCATCCTACGGCTCTCTCGCACGATTCAAGGACATTCAACGCCTGCATGCTGTCGGAGAACACACCGTGATCGGCGCAAGCGGGGACATGTCCGATTTCCAATACATCCAGACCATTCTTGACGAGCTCATAGTCGACGAGTTCACCGCTGGCGATGGCCATACCCTGGGACCTGCAGAGATCCACGAGTATCTCTCCCAAGTCATGTATGCGCGGAGGTCGAAGATAAACCCGCTCTGGAACTCGTTACTCGTTGGAGGCTTCAAGAACGGTGAACGGTACGTGTTCTTTCGTGCTAGCTCCGCATCGATCTCATACCTTGATAGCTTCCTCGCCTTTGTTGACCTCCTTGGAACGACTTACACCGCTCCGACACTGGCTACCGGGTACGGCGCTCATATCGCACAACCGCTGCTGAGGAGCGCTGTTGAAGGACGAGAAGACGAATTGACCGAGGCAGAGGCTGTCGAGATCTTGGAACAGAGCATGAAAGTGCTGTTCTATCGTGACGCTAGG
This sequence comes from Clitopilus passeckerianus, assembly GCA_944990035.1. NCBI lineage: Eukaryota > Fungi > Basidiomycota > Agaricomycetes > Agaricales > Entolomataceae > Clitopilus > Clitopilus passeckerianus. The sequence goes on along the minus strand of CALYLX010000037.1, from coordinate 165,170 downwards.
AGCATAGACAAGGTCTGTATAGATCACTCATTATGTTCGTTCGTTGGCTTACACCCCTTGTACAGTATCAAATTGCCAAAGTCACCGAGTCCGGTGTAAGCATCTCGGAATCCCGTCGTTTGGAAACGTATTGGGCCTTTGGAGAGGGTATCCGTGGCTACGGAACCCAAACTCAATGAACTGTACACCATATTCACTGTAACGCTAGTTGAAAGCATATTGAAAATACATCTGCATTTCCTTTCTCTTCTTGAGTTGGTGTTTGCATATGGACAACTCGCGTGGAGCGTAGACAACGGAAATAAATTTGACCTCAATAAAAAGTACACGATAGCTAATACATTACTTCTTTCCCTTGTCATCCTGCGTCTGATCCTGCATACTCATCTCGATCGCTCTTGCAATCGCCGCATCCTCATCTTCGTCCTCATCAGCATCCCCGCTCGTCATCTCCACATCCTTGCCTTCTGACATCGCCAACGCCTCCTGTAGCATACGTTCCTCCTCTGGATCTGTCGACGATGATTCGGCGGCTGGTGGTTCCGACGGCTTTTGTGAGGCTGCCTCTGCTGCTTCTCGTGCCTGAGCCTCCTGCATAGACATCCGCAGAGCCTGAAGACAGACATGAGTTAGACCTATAAAAAGGTAGAGTAGGGTACTTACCATAGCCAATTCTGGGTCCAGACTTGGATCCACACCAAACTCGAAGTTGGTATTCGATGTAGATGCACCTGTTTCGGCAGTACCACCAAACTCGGTCGGAATGCTGCCTGCGCGGTCCTCCGAAAGAATGGGTGACGATATGAGCGCATCCGATAGCAGGTGTGCACCAGGGGGTACGTTGAGAAGATGTCTAAACGGGTGATGTCAATTGGAGCTTCCTTTCATCGGGTCAGGGAAGGAACCTACGAGTTCTCGCTGCTGCTTGCGTTTTCAACGAAGGATTGCAGAACAGCCTTCTCCTGGCCAGGAATAGGCTCCTCAATTCCATCACCAAAGCACACCACATCAATTGCAACGTTATTCTTCTTCAGCTTCTTCGCAAGCTTAACCATAGAAGCTTCGTCCACGCCCTCGCCATCCAGAGGCGAGGCAACGAACACTATTATCCGCTGGCGCAGATTCTTGTTCTCTCTATGTTTCAGAGCTAGCTGAGCAATTGCAATCGCAGTCGGTATATCGATTTCTCCTCCAATCTTTGACTTTGTGGTATGAATGGCTTGGAGTATTTGACCCAGGTCTTTGGTATGTGTGACCAGCACCTCCGGTCTGCGCTCCAATATTAGCCAACAATCTCATAGCTTACAGACATATCCTCACCCTTTGTTCGCCATAGTCATTATCCCAACCGTATTTTCCGGGTTTGCATCGATCTTCGTCTGGAAGACGGTGTTCACGGCATCTGACTGCGCTTCGAATCTTGTTGGCTGGTAGTCCCCGTTCCTCATGTACTCCGAGTTGTCAATAATCATCATCGTCGCTTCCAACGGCATCTTGAATAGCGGCAAGTAGGGATAGTGGCTGTTTGAAGGCAAGTCTCGATCAAACTGTGAAAGCTACAGGTGACGCGTCGACGCGAGATCCCTTTATTGGTGGGTATTTGTTTCGGAAGGCTTTACTATACTCGGACAGAGATAAGATGGCGAAATACAAAGGAAAATCCAAAATTTTATGAGTACTACGCTTCGGTTTCGGCTTCCGCCAATCTGACCCAGCATCCACCCTAAAGACGAATGAGATTTAATATACGAGAGTAGCGAACAGTTGAAAGACTTACCATGACGGACATGGTCAGGTAACACTTGAGTCGTAACGAATCTGATTTAGAACCCGGTTCGTTCTTCCACTCTGGAGGAGGAAGCGACTCGGGTGGTTGAGCCTCGGGCGCCAAATCAATAACCGAGAAGTTTTGCAACAAACGAATTAAGAAGTAGGATGTTTCGTGGTAGGCAAACTGGAATGGCGTGTATTGGTTATCATCGTTGCATCCTCACGCATGGAGGATTTCTAACCTGTTGTCCTAGGCAAATGCGAGGACCAGCATTGAAAGGCAAGAATATGAACGGGTTGGGTGTCAGGTATTTCTGGAGTCGATCATCCAGGAAACGGTCGGGGTCAAACAGGTGTGCATCGGGTCCCCACAAGTCCTTCCTTCTGTGCATCATGAAGACACTGTACGAAAATCTAATGGCCGAGAATCAGTATGATGATCCCTGGTGGGGTGCAAGGGACAGATCACACCTTGACCTCGGTGGAATGTAGAAAGGTTTCTCGCCGTTCTTCGCAGGCAGTACAACCGCATTGTCATTCGACATTCTGACGTTGAAAGGCCTGACAAGGGGTAAGAACGAGCTCGCTTGACAAGCTGAGATATACATACACGGCAGGATAGAGTCGCAAAGTTTCTGAACGTTTGGGGTGAGCGCCAGGGAATGAGTCAACAAAAGGAAAGCTTGCCATTAATCACCGCTCTGAGGAACTTCATTTCCTTCATGTCGTCGTAGGTAGGCGCTCGACCACTTCCGACCTTCTCAAGAACCTCGGCACGTAATCTTTCCAGAACCTTGGAGTGCTTTGACAGCATATAGATTGCATACGTGATCGAATTTGTCGTCTGCATTTTGTCAGCCAGGTTCGGTGGGCAGAAAGTCCAAAAGCTCCTCACAGTATCACGACCAGCCAATAGAATATTCAGCGTCTCGTCACGCAAAATCGTCTTATCTGCCGACCAAGTCAGTATATCTACCTCTAGCAAAATGGTATCAGAGACAGCTTACCATCCGTATAGTTGATCAAATGGTCAAGCAAGCTCTCATCATCCTGAACCTCCCTATCCTGACTCTTCTCGGCAGTTTCCTTCCCAGAGTCCTTTCTCCTCTGAACCGCATCATTCAAAATCGGGTTGATGAAGTCGAAAACAGGCCCCATCTTCGCCTTGACTTTATCTCCCCAGAACTCAACCAACGGCCACATACCTCCCCAGCGCATGCGGAGAGCCACCCTCTTCTGGGCCTCGTCAAAAGAGCGGGAGAAGACGTTTGCAGGATGATTATACGAGATCGACGTTTGGAGATTTGAAGCGTAGTGAGGGTATGGGAGGCCAGCTGCGAGTGATTGAACGTCCTTGGCGAAGAGGAACTCGGTTGCGGAGTCCATGGTGAATCTAGAGGCGACATCCTGCGAGTTACTGCGTTAGAATAAGCTGAGTCCTGACAGGCTGCGGAAATATACCTGAATGTCGACTGGGTAACCCTCCTTTTGCCTCTCCCTTATTTGTGAGAAGGCATCCTTGATGTGGCGCTCGAAGATCTCGAAGTGGGTGATCCTGTCCTTGCTGAAGAATGGGCGGGTCATTGCGCGGTGGAACCTAGTTCGTGAATGTTTAGACTCCTCGCATCATGGGAGGCAAGGGAGGAAGGACATACTTCCACATTTCACCATCAGAATTGAAAACACCAGACCCAAGGAAAGAGTTCATTTGATAAATAACGTCGGGGCCTTGACGTGACAGTAAAGATAAAAGTGAAGAAAAAATAGGCTGTAAGTGAAAGTACCTTTCTCAAACGAATCAAATCTGGTGGCAAGAATAGCTTTGATGTGGTCAGGTTCAGTAGTGATAAACTAGAGGGTAATTCGGTCGGTATAGGTCGTCCTCGCCACTTCAAGGAAACATACCCTATTCTCCCAGAGAATCTGCGATTTGTACGTGTGACCATATTTTGCGGAGCGTTCCTCCAAACGGTCGCCTTTGTATCGCATTCAGACCTCATTCTGGATGTTAATTATTGAAAGTTGCGCACCGGGATATCCATTCTTGAGATTCCGAATGAGAACAAGCAGTAAACCAATACCACCGGGATAAGGGTCATAGACACTAGGCGGGACTACGGCACCATGCGCCGCCGCAGCACGGTGGTCTTTGATGTCTTTTATCTTGCTCCTCAGTATGACTGTAGCAGGGAACGAAAGCGTAGTAACGAGAACCAGAGCCCAAGTCGGCAATACATAGCCATAGACAGCGAGTGTATACTTGTTGAGTACATAGATCGCAACCGAAGGAACGAGAAAAGTGGGCAAGCGGGTCAGAATCCAGATCACTCCTGGTGGCACCGCCATGTTGGTGGGTGAAAGGATGTCCTGACTTCCACTCTGCTCAGAACGCGAATCACGGACAGATCACGACCGGTAAAGAGAGCCTGTTATTGGGGTTTTGAACCGGATGACACGCATCGTTTGAGTAAGAGGGTTCCTGGCGCCGCAGCGTACGTATCGTAGGGCCTCTACAAGTTCAGTAGACCGTGGTTACAGACTCAATAGAAATAATTATAGCCTAGATGCCAGAAGGTTTCGAACTCTCTTTCCTTGGGGTGATACCAAGTTGCCGAACGATCATCAAAAGTCCTCGAGGCGGTGGGAGAAAAATTGGAAACGAGCAAGAATCTCACAGATGTTCGAGACTCAGATTATCAGACTTATAATGTAGCACTATCGATGACTGAACAAAGGTATGATAACTTGCGCAAAACAGACAATATAACCAAAAATTGCACGTTTTGTTGCCGTTGGAGGGCAGCAGCTGCGGGAGGCAGTGCCCGGATTAAGCAGGTGGGTTTAATTGTGCCTGCCCTTATGCAATCGGATAAGCGACCGAGACTTTACATTTCGTGGCAGACCCCCTTTGCCCAATCTCTCAACATCCGGAGAACGTCAAAAGGTAGGCTCTTTGTCGCAGCATGTCGCAGCTCGCAGCGCCCAGCAACAGTGGTGCCAGCTGGTCGTTGCGGGCGTTTAGGCTGCGCTATCGTTGAATATATATATTCTAATCGCGCCATCTCATAGGTCTCCATAAACCAAGTTTCTACCTTTCTGCTTTCTAACGAATAATCAACAATGGAGGATGAAGTAGCTGCTCTCGTACGTATTCAGTCGACTTTCTTCAACGCGTCTTTATAACAATATCGCTACGTGATCAGGTTATTGACAATGGCTCTGGCATGTGCAAGGCTGGCTGTAAGTACCTGCTGTCTATCCTTCCGACTGATAAGCTCATCGCGCGTTCTTAGTTGCTGGTAATGTTCTCCGCGCTCAAGGCTTATGAATTACACTAACGATCTATGAAGGTGATGATGCCCCTCGTGCCGTTTTCCCGTATGTTTCCGTGTTTTTAGCTGCAACGTGTTTCCATACTTATGGCTCTTTAGCTCCATCGTTGGACGTCCTCGTCACCAGGGTGTCATGGTTGGTATGGGTCAGAAGGACTCCTACGTTGGGTAGGCTTTATTCACGTTTTATCGCGTTCCATCTCTAATAGCCGCCTAGTGATGAGGCTCAGTCCAAGCGTGGTATCCTCACCTTGAAGTACCCCATCGAACACGGTATCGTCACCAATTGGGATGACATGGAGAAGATCTGGCATCACACTTTCTACAATGAACTTCGTGTTGCTCCTGAGGAGCACCCTGTTCTCTTGACTGAGGCCCCTCTCAACCCCAAGGCTAACAGGGAGAAGATGACCCAGATCATGTTCGAGACGTTCAACGCACCTGCCTTCTACGTCGCTATCCAGGCCGTCCTCTCCTTGTACGCTTCTGGTCGTACCACTGGTATCGTTCTCGACTCCGGTGATGGTGTCACCCACACTGTCCCCATCTACGAAGGTTTCGCTCTCCCTCACGCCATCCTTCGTCTTGACCTCGCTGGTCGTGATCTCACCGACTTCTTGATCAAGAACTTGATGGAGCGTGGCTACCCCTTCACCACCACCGCCGAGCGTGAAATCGTTCGTGACATCAAGGAGAAGCTTTGCTACGTCGCTCTCGACTTCGAGCAGGAGTTGCAGACCGCTGCTCAGTCCTCTGCTCTCGAGAAGTCCTACGAGCTTCCTGATGGTCAAGTTATCACGATTGGTAATGAGCGGTACGTCAGATCTACCGCTGTCCACAACTCGATTAATTAATTTCCTGTAAAGCTTCCGTGCCCCTGAGGCTCTGTTCCAACCTGCCTTCCTTGGTCTCGAGGCTGCTGGTATTCACGAAACCACGTAAGCTGATATGTTTTTACAACCATTGTCCGAGCTTGACCCTCTCATCTTCACAGTTACAACTCTATCTTCAAGTGCGACCTTGATATCCGTCGTGATCTCTACGGCAACGTCGTCCTCTCTGGTGGAACTACCATGTTCCCCGGTATCGCTGACCGTATGCAGAAGGAGTTGACTTCATTGTCACCCGCCAGCATGAAGGTCAAGATCGTCGCTCCCCCCGAGAGGAAGTACTCCGTCTGGATTGGTGGATCTATCCTTGCTTCCCTCAGCACCTTCCAGAACCTTTGGTGCTCGAAGCAGGAGTACGACGAGTCAGGACCTGGCATTGTTCACCGCAGTACGTCGAGTTCGATTTATTTGTCTACGATCGTCCCTGACCACGATGTGTTTAGAGTGCTTCTAAGCGATTGCTCATGTGTCTGCAAAAGATGGAGGGAGGGCGGTTTAATGCTTTGTTGGACCTTTTCCTTCTGTTTTAGTGACTTATGCTATGTCGTAACTCGTTTCTTGTCGTCGTCTTTACGAATATCTACGATACTTGTCTGCACTCTTATCTTTGAATTCATACGTTTTGAATCAAAAAGATCGTGCCATGAGTTATTCAGGAGTTCAGGGTTTTTGCTTGCAGCCTTTGCGCGTGTTTTGTCATGCGCGTCTTATGTAAAAAATTTACGGCAGAGGACCTGCATGGTGGGCCGTTTTGTATGCTACAGACTTGGTTTATATCCCAGTACTCCATAAAAGCTTGCTTTCAATCCGCCATATTGCCTTGAAAAAAAGGTTCAGCAGGCACTCCTCCTCCTTTCTTAGCTTCCAATAAAAACTTGGAGCTAATAATTCCGGCGCTTACTTGAGGTCACGTTCAAAGATTTTCCATGGAGGGTACGATCATACCTGCACGACGTCGACGCCATTCCGGGTCTCTTGATAACAGCGACCAGTCCTCTCCTTCTATCAACATACCAACTGGTATTGAGCCTCCACCAAGGCCCAAATCAACCCCCGGCGAACGCCCTCACCAACGTAGGCGGCAGCGCAGCCCAGACGCAAGCTCCGACGAAGAAGACACCGATCTGGTCGACCCCTCAGTTTCGGCGCACTCAACGTCGAGGCAGATGCAAGTTGACCCTGAATCGACAGAACGGACTATTCACCAGCCCAAGCCTTCTTCAGCGACGTCTCCAGTGCTTCTCACCAAAACCTCGTCCACCAAATCTGATCAGAGGCCGACCAAACCCCTCCCTGGCCCGAAAAATCGTACGAAGATGGCACAGCAGCAGAACCCCCACAATCCTGTTCCCGTGGTTGCCAATCCTTCCATGCTCCCAGTTCAGGCTCATGTTCCGAAGGGGGGAGTCACATCGACACAGCGGCGCCTCTATGTTATCCTGGAACAGGCCTGCTTGGAGGCCTATCGCATCACCAGCGGTGGAGGAAAAGGGCGAAATGGGAAGGAGGGTGAAGTGAAGTACACCCTCCTGAACTGCGACGATCATCAGGGCATTCTAGCCAAAACTGGTAGAGATATTGCAGACGCTCGTCCAGATATCACACATCAGGTCCGTTTTCCGATGCTGCTGCTTTCTGCACCTTGAGACTCATGTCTTTTCGTTACAGTGTCTTCTTACACTCCTTGACTCGCCTTTGAACAAAGCTGGTCTTCTTCAGGTGTACATCCACACCGCACGAGGCGTTTTGATAGAAGTCAACCCTCATGTTCGCATCCCTCGCACATTCAAGCGTTTCAGTGGATTAATGGGTACGCCTACCTACTTACTGCCCATGATGTATCCTAATGTTCTACCCCAGTCCAATTGCTGCACAAGCTGTCGATCAGAGGTGTCAACGGCCCAGAAAAACTCCTGAAAGTCATCAAGAACCCTGTGACTGACCACCTCCCGCCAAACACTATTAAGCTCAGTACGTCAAATAGCTTCCGCCGATACCCTGGGTTTCGCTGAACCGCTCTTTCCGTGTAGCTCTCTCCGGTGATGCACCTATCACGAAGTTATCACAGTATCTGCCTACCCTGCCCAACACCCATTCCGTCGCTATCTTTGTTGGTGCTATGGCCAGGGGCAAGGATGACTTTGCCGATGCCTATGTCGACGAGAAGATTAGCATCAGCAACTACCCTCTGAGTGCCAGCGTCGCCTGTGGCAAAGTAGGTGATCATGTCTCATAAGAGAGAGCGTTGTACTGAACCAGTTCTTCCAGTTCTGTTGCGCATTGGAAGATCTCTGGGACATCGTCTAGCTCTGTTCACTCTCTAAAGTTTGAACAAAATAAAGTCGCTGTTTGTTGATTTATCTATTCTGCAAAAAACATCTTTCATCCAATCTTGTACTAATGTATCCATAAAGCCAGCCTATCTGCATTCAACTCGCAGATCTGTACTTGTATTACCTCGTCATTCATTGTCCAATCGTCACGAACTTACATGATACTGTATATCCCCCTAAACCCCATGTTACGGCCTCCACCAAAATACTTTGACTTGACCCCTGCTTGCGACTCAACTCGCAATGATGCTGGCTGGTTTCGTTCTAGTCTACTTTACTGCTGCCTGTACCTTTCCCCGTAGAGACCACACCAGCAATGAATCCAATCATCGGAGCACCCCGTCCAAACCCAAATGGGCGACGGCTCCTTGGCCTTGGTCACATCTGGAAGTGGGGACGCTCATCATCATAGACAGCATCCGTGCATAAACCAATCGTCTGCTGATTTTCTTATACTGACGTCGGGTACTCCTTTCGCGCCAATTTCTATCGTTATTCGCCCCGATCGTAGTCGATACTGTGATTTTGAGCGGGAGACACAGCATTTTCGACTTGCCTTTTAACCACCACCACTATCATATCATCGGACACACAACCCCAATCTGCCAGTGCCAGCCCTATGCCTCCCGGTATTACCGATCCTAACTATCGTCCAGCCCCAGGGCAACTGGGGAACTTGACTGTTCTTCAGCAGCATGCGTTGGAGAAGTTTAGGCAGGAGATCAAGGATGCAGGATATTTCGTGGAGCCGAGGATGAACGATGCCTTCTTACTCAAGTGAGACTCTTCTGCGGACGAATGCTGCGCGACATTAACATCCATTCTTTTGCAGATTCCTAAGGGCAAGGAAGTTTGACGTTCAGAAGGCCAAGGAGATGCTGATCAACGAGGAGGAATGGAGGAAGGAATTCGGTGTTGAAGATATTGTCAAGTTCGTGCACCAACCTGAATTTATATCCGCCGTAATGGGAGCTGACTACTTGTACAGGAACTTTGACTTCAAAGAAAAGACTGAAGTCGACAAGTACTACCCCCAATTCTACCACAAGATGGACAAGGTTCATCCCCTTCATCCCACCTCAAGGTCACTAAAGTTCTGATTTCCTTTCTACAGGACGGCCGGCCAATATACGTCGAAAAACTAGGCTCCCTAAACATCGATGCCCTATACAAAGTAACGACCCAAGAACGTCTGCTACAGCGACTAGTCCTGGAATACGAGAAATTCCTCTCTGAGCGTCTACCAGCCTGCTCTAAGGCCGTCGGCCACCCCGTCGAAACCTCATGCACCATCATGGACCTCTCGGGCGTCGGCCTCATGTCCTTCTGGCAGGTCAAGGACTACATCCAGAGCGCTGCTGCTGTCGGACAGGATAGATATCCAGAGACCATGGGCAAATTCTACGTCATTAACGCACCATGGGGATTTTCTACTATTTGGTCGGTCATTAAGGGTTTCTTGGATCCCGTTACAGTTGCCAAGATCAACATCTTGAGCAGTTCCTACAAGGGTGAACTGCTGAAGCAGATCTCGCCAGACAATCTACCGAAGGATCTCGGTGGTGTTTGTCAGTGCCAGGGAGGATGCTCTCTGAGTGATGCTGGGCCATGGAATCCGGATATCAAGCAGGTTGGAGCATAGAGGTCAGGCTAGTAGGAACGGTGTGTCCTGGAGAATGTTCTATTACATCTTACAACTTTATACCTAGTCTTGCTAGTACATTTACAGTAGACCTAGGTCAAATCAATCATACGGCGATAATAATCTTGTTTTGTGGATTTCCCAACGGATTACTAGTCTATTCATCTGCGAAGGTTACTGATGTACACTGTATGCTGCAACGGACGAAAAGGGCATAGTAGTGTTCTGCGAGGGCATTATCACGCCAGCTACCTGAGATATCCGACGATCAGCTGCACCAAGCTACGATAATGAGGGCATTGTAGGAGCCATCTCATTTGCTGCAGGGAAGACCGCCTGCTGGAGGTTGTCCAAGAGGTTGCACAGGCTGTTCCGACTGCAGCTTCCTGTGCGTGGTCAAGCAGCCCATACCCTTCATGTATGCCCATTTACCATCGGTGGTTCAGACTTAACAACCACGTCCTGTTCCTGGCCATCAGGCGCAGCTTGTTCGGCGAAATGAGCTTGTAGTTCGGGGAAATGTTGGACGAGGGCTTCATTCAAGTATTTCTGGTACGACTGTGATCCAGGCAGGAGTTAGACACAGAACGCGTATGAAGGAATGGCTGATTACTTCAATCGCGGCAATCTTTCCATTCATGAACTGGTTCTCAGTTGCCGCACGTTCCAGCCTTTCTCTCGTGAGTTGCATTGGGTTGCGTGAGCCATCAATGTCTTGCAGCACTTGTAAGGGTATCATTGTCCTGACATTCTGCGCCATCTCATCTATGTTCGCCAGATACTGTACGACTTCATTTCTGGGTGGATATAATAAGCATGAATACCAACGAGAGTTTATACAGACCTTGCTTACACTCGTTGGCCTACAGGCTTACCGCCGCCTGGTTTGTCATGGTCTTTTGTTGAGTCATTGATTACAGTGGTCCCCAGATTATACAGAGCATTCGCTAGGCCCACCAGCTCCATCTCTAGGTCGCCATGAGATCCAGTAGGAGGAGGAGACTGAGAAGATCGTGGTGAGTCCGGTGCGGCCATAGACAAGCCAGGTATGTTTGGCTATCTTTGTCCTGGCAATGTCTGTCGGTCTTTGCGCCGCAACTTTGTTTCAACTTGCTATCAACCGAATCAACAGCCATGAACTACACGTACAGACCCAACAGGTTCTCATTCTCCTCACACGAGCGGGATAGCACTGGGGAGAAGGTGACTATGAAGACTCGCATCGCCGTTCCAGAACCGAATTTTCGCTTCCACACTATCCTGAAATCTGAAGCTCCATCACGTCCACCAAATCCCTCCATGGAACGACCAAGTATAGAATCGCACAGGAGATCTCCAGCTAGTAACCAAACTACTCTACTTACTTTGGCAACAAAACGCTCTTCTGCCTCTAGTTCTATGACCTACACCGATGAAAACGGTCGAATTAGCCCCAAAATGTTTACTCCCGAACGCCTTCGTTTGAAGTCCAAACGCGGTATTCTGTGCGATCTCGACCTGAATTACTCCAGAGTAACAGCGCCTGTACCTCCCGTTGCTAGAGGTCACTCCTGGCACAATAAATCCTCCAGCCTGAGTTCCATGGACCCGCTCAGTGCTCATCTCTCCAACCTTGAAAATGAAGATCCAAGAGGCCGTACTGAACGGAGTAGAAACACGCTAGGCGACCTGGCTAACTTTGCCACGGATCACCCAAAGCGACATGGCGTCTACGAATTTCCGCCCATGGAGAACTTCCCTCAGTCAAAGTCATCGTCTCACAAACCTACCGCTCCAGGACATCTTTCAGAAACTGTGCTTGATGCATTTTGGGGGAACGTTGGCGAAGTAACACCACTGGATTTCGAAACAGAGGGGAATGGATTCGCGTGCTCGACCCCAATCAACTCACATCCATCTCTACCTTCGATCTATTCACAAGAAGATCACGCTCGCCCTCGAAGCGAAACCCCGCCTCTTCGCCTGGACCATTGCTCATTATTGGATACCTCTGCGGATCGAAAATTTGCTCCAACCTCCAGCTCCCCCATAACTAGGCAAGATGAATCAAAGCACAACCCAATCGTTCAGATGCTCATGGAGGAGATTGATGATGCACTCATGCAATGGACACAACTATACACCACAGACTAGAACGGCAAGGCTACTACACACCTATACTATTATACTCAGCAGCAATTCCTATGATAACTATATACCATATTTTTTCTTTGGATATCACTACACCCATCTATCAAACCCCTTCCATTCATCCTCGTCCTCCCTTCCTTCCGCCAATGCACCAATGTAACTTTCCACCACAACAGCACTACATGTCGACCCTGCTGTGTCATAGTCCGATACATATTGCGTGGACTCAAGACTACCCCCACAATAGATGAGAACAGGCGCTTTGAAGTGACGACCTCGCAAGTAACGAAGGACGTTTTCACCTGCGGCAATATTGAGGAAGTTCTCCGCCCCTTCAGAATCCGGCTCAAATCGCACATTATCAGAGATAAAGCGCACTTTTCGGAGCCGATCTGCGATGCGCAAGAGTTCTGTAATGGACGGGTATGTTAGATGAGTTGGGTGTCTATCCGATAACGGCACCTCACCTTCGTTCTCTTCGATCCAAGCCTTGGCTAATGCGGTGGACGCAAGGTGGACAACTAAGACGTTCTTCTCTTCCGCATACTCGAAAAACGTGGATATGTTGCCCAGCTCATCGTCTATCCAGATAATAAGCGCACGTTGGGTACCACCCGGCTGCGATTGTTTGTCGGCTACATTGTCGATTTGGGCTGTGAAAGAACATATTCATGGGTACAGTATCGTGTGTGCAGAGGCATCCGACTTACGAGCGTCAACGAAATCCTCAAGAGCTTCTTGCAATGACTTGGGTTCATTGGCATCCGACTGCGGCCGTTCGTCCGCCACGGTAACAGTTTGGCCTGTGAAATAACATGTTCATGGGTATTATGTGTGCAGAGAACACCCGACTCACGAGCCTCGACAAAACTCTCGATAGCTTCTTGCAGAGACTTGGGCCCCGTAAATCGCTCAAGGCTGCAGCGTGAAACCCCACCGACATGAAATTCGTCCAGATATAAGAGCAGACGTAAGCGAGTTTCTGAATCCAACCCACGTCCAAAGCAAATGGCCAAGGCCTCGGAGAACCTTTCTGTTCTGGCAAAAGAAATCTTTGCGCCGTCAATCAATCTAATGAGTGGCCTGAAGGACCCTGGGTGGTACCTTTGCTCCCACGAAGTCTCCCCAGAACTGATTCACGTCGAAGGCATTCGAGTTATTTTTCCCAGTTGTAGTCACGGACGGCCCATGTTCTTTCAGAAACGAAGCAGACGACATGGCAAAAAGGATAATAATGAGTTGGTTCGCTAGTTGCTGCTCATCTTGCACCAGCCTCTTCGTAACCTGAGATGGTACAAGGAAGGCTACAGCCTTGCTCAGCGAAAGCTTCTTCCGTTTACAGCGCCAGACCTCTAGATGTTCCTTCGTCCGACTGAGCATGTCCCCAAGGCCCATGAAAGCGTTCAATAGAGCAGGTTCAATGGATGGCACGTCCTTAAACCGTACAAGGACATCATCGATCCTTTTCACGGTTGCGGACAGGCTAGTCAAGGCCTCTTCTTTCTCGATGGTCTCGTCTATCCACTTCAAGACAGAAGCAGACAAACTGCACAACGACTTGACAGTTCCAACGACGTCCATGGTGGTCGCAGAAAAGATTCAGACAGGCAGATCTAAGCACCATCCGCAGCGTTGCTGGGATCTTGGTTGCATAGCCTTCCAGGGGCAGTGGCCAACTTTCCGGATGGGCAGGCGATTCCTATTAAGAAAATTGGTGTGCAGACACAAGTGATTGGGATTTGATTGGGATATCAGATAAAGGAAGGTTTTTTTGCACACCGTTAAAGAGCAGAGCACATAGGGAACGGAAATGAGAGGGACTTGGATACAGGCATGATAAGGCATCGCAACAATAATTATTCATGAACAAATCAGCACAACGAGGTCACAAATGCTACGGAACCTCAGCAAAATTATACCAGCAAGACAGATAGAGCGGTAAATCACGACAGTCATTCTGAAGGTTAGAATGTAACCTTCCTGCCCTCGAATGCGGCAATACCACCGCTGCGAGGGTTTCCTCGAGGGGCACCGCGCCCACGACCACCACGACCACGATCACCCCCACGGCCACGGTCTCCGCCACGACCACGACCGCCTCCACGACCGCCCCAGCCACTGTCGAAACCTCGACCACCTCCTCGTCCACCGCCACGACCACCACCGCCGCCACCATTGGCGTCTCTCGGCTGAGAGTAGTCAAGTCGAATGTTACGCCCATCGAGGTCAGCTCCGCTGCATGCCTCGAAAGCCTTCGTTGCACCATCAAGCTCTTCAAACTCGACATAACCAAAGCCCTTTGGTCGTCCAGTCTCCCTATCCGTAGGCAGCCTGACACTCTTGACACCGTAGTCGCCAAAGAGACCCCATAGCGAATCCTCGCTGGAGTTGAAGGAGAGGTTTCCAACAAACAGGGTTGTGCTCGGTGGGCTGACGGTGTCATTGAAGGTCTTAGCCCTATTTTCCTGCGATTTCGCCTTGTCGGGAGCTGTGCTCCTGTCAATGTTGACCGCACGACCGTCAATCTCTGAGCCGTTCAACTCGAGTGCCTTCTCGACGGCTTCTGCAGTGGCAAAATGCACGTAGCCGAACCCACGAGACTTTCCAGTGTTACGGTCCATCTGCACGTGGGCAGAGACGACCTCTCCGCATTGCGCAAACTCCTGGGCAAGGCGGTCGTTGTCAACAGACCAAGACAGCCGGCCGACGAAGATTGACTTCGTCTCCTCAGCGGAAGAGTCGGAGGTAGGTGCGGCATCGCCATTGGCAAGCTTGACCTTTTTGGTGGGGGCTGCGTCGGCATCATCAGCCTTTCGCTTTCCTGGAAACTAGATTATAAACATGAACGAGGAATGGTTAGGGTAAGACGAACCGTTTACTGCAGGCTTGGGAGGTGCAGCCATCTCAACATCTTCATCCTCGTCGCTTGATTCTACGGAAGAGTCAGATTCTTCCGAAGACGAGCTTTCATCCTTCGCAACGAGTTTGGGTTTCTCACTTTCTTCAGAGTCTGACTCTGAATCCGAAGACTCGTCTGAGGAATCAGCAGCCTTCTTGATTGCAGCGGGTTTTGTGGCGGCGGGAACGGCCTTTTTGGTGACCTTTTCGGGAGCTTCGTCATCGGAAGAATCAGAATCAGAAGATTCTGCTGAGTCCGACTCCGAGTCTGCCTTAGCCTTAACGGGGGCAGGAGCGGTTTTCGAAGGAACGGGCTTCTTGGGGGCAGGTTTCTCATCTTCGGAAGACTCTTCTTCACTGCTATCAGATGAAGATGGAGCTGCAGCCTTGGCAGGTGCCTTGACTTGGGCAGACTTGGGCTTTTCGTCCTCAGAGGAGCTTTCTTCACTGCTCTCATCAGAAGATTCTTCCTTAGCCTTGGCCTGAGCAGATAAAACTATTAATACCCGTAATCATCCATGAATGACGAGAGTGAACGTACTTTGCCATTGGCAATTTTTGGGGCGGGCTTCTTAGGCTCAGATTCTGAGTCGGTATCGGACTCTGACGATGAATCGTCGCTTTCGGGTGCTGGCTTCTTCACAGGCTTGACAGGGGCCTTTACCTCCACCTTCTTCTACATTTTGGGTTAGATATTTTCAGTAATAGATAAGATTATGGTCGACGAACAGCATCTTTTTTCTTCGCATCCTTGGTAGGCGTTGCGGCAGGTTTTGCGGCTACCGGAGCCTTTTCAACCTTGGAGGCAGCTACCTTGGTTTTCTTGTCGGACTTCTTCTCTGATTTGGCCATTGTGAAGGAGGATAACCGCAGCTGAAGTTTGGATCAAGGTCCTTAAGCTAATGAACTGCCAAAAACTTTCCGGCAATAACAGAGTTTAGGGCAGGCAGCGGGTCTTCAGATCACATGATCCTTCTCTTCCAGGTACCGCAGCTACGCCATACCAGCTGCAGAGATATGGAAGACGGCCACTTTGACGTTCTCATCGTCGGTACTGGACTGACAGAATCTATTACTGCTGCGTGAGCCCTTCCGACACCTAAAAGGCAAGCAAGCGTCTGAAAACCTTCCCTCACGCCAGAGCCCTTTCTAAGGCCAGATTCAAGGTTGCTCATGTCGATTCGAATCCGTATTATGGGGCGAAGGAGGCCAGTCTCTCCTTGGACGAACTTGTCACTTGGTTGAATTCACAGAAAACCAAAGAGAATTCCCCATTCACCTCTATCTCGTGGACCGGCGATGCCGTCAGCCAATCAAGGCAGTATGCTATTTGCCTTCGACCATCCGTCATACCGTCCATCGGTCCCGTCATCTCCTCTCTCATATCATCAGGAGTCTCAAGATATGGAGGCTTCCGCCTCCTGGAACGCGTTGGCATATACCATAAATCACAAACTGTTGAAAGCGTTCCTGGAACGAAGGAAGATGTCTTCAGGGCGAAGGATATCAGCCTGATTGACAAACGTCGACTCATGCGCTTCCTCATGTTTGCTGTTGGGGAGTTTGAGAACGACCCGCAATTTACTGATTCTGAAGATGTATCTTTCCCTGAATATCTGAAGTCACAGTTTTCTTTGAACAACGACATCACCTCAGCAATCGTGTACGCGCTTTCATTCTGTCGATCTGACTCAGGTATGCAGCGAGTTGCACAATCTGTTACGTTTTCTGACCCCTGGACCCTCAAGAACCCACAAGGATAGCCCTGCCTCGCCTTCGGAAGTACCTCCGCTCAGCTGGACGGTATGGGCCCTCCCCTTTTCTTGTTGGTCACTACGGTGGCACAGGAGAAATTGCCCAAGGCTTCTGCCGCGCTGCTGCCGTGAGTGGTGGGGTATACATTTTGGGCCGGGAAATTGAATCAATCAAGCGAAGAGACATATCCAATTCAGATGAAGAGCAGCCCAAGTCCAGCAGCCAGCCTCGTTACGAGATTGCGCTCGCAGACTTTCCAGAAAAGCTGACCGCAGATATCATCGTCGCTTCTACCTCACAACATAGACCAGTCGGAGGCGGTTTGGAGCCGTCCTCACCTGGAAATACCGCATCTGAGAGCACATTGATGTCCGTTGCACGTTGCATTGCAATCATCAATAAGCCCATATACCTTCCTTCCACGACTTCCACTTCGGATGCACAGGAGAATGAGGAAGCTTCAGAGGACAACTCAATACCCTTTCACACGGCTTTGGATGCAGCAGTTATCATCTTCCCTCCATCCACGGTCAATGGTGGTTCAAGAAATGCAGCAGCCACCCTACTGGTCACTGGCGAAGGCTCGATGTCCACACCAGCAGGCAAATGTATGTCCCTTTGTCTTATCTGGCGAGCTTTTCAGCTAAAACCCCCGTAGGGATACTATACATTACTCTCCCGGTCGATGACACCATCACCACGAGAAGTTCCGCGGACGAAATCTTACAGCCTTATCTCGACGTAGTGATGGCTCTCACTTGCTCTTCCCCTCCACAAACATCCAACCAATCCCCAGAGGCAGGAAACACCGCCGGTACCTCGCACGATTGTCCCCTGTTCTCGGCATTCTACTACGAGCATCACGATCAATCTGCCGCGGCTAGCACCTCCCCACGGAATGTCGTAGCTCATGATCAATCAGTCGGAACCACACAAACGTTCATTATATCACCCGCTCTACCTCCTTCACTATCGTTGCCAGAATCCCCAGATGTTGCTGCCACAAATGCAGAAGTCGTGTTCTGGGAAGTCGTCAATGCGTTGAAGGGTATGGATACCAGCGACGTTGGTGATGGCAGTTCAACAGCTTTCTCCGTTGAAAGCTTCTGGCCTTCTCTAGATTCCGGGAACGACTCGGACGGGGAGGATGGGTGGTGACAATTTTTTTCTGTATTCTTTGGATCTTCTTTGGATCTCACTCCGATAAGTCGCCAATCTTAGTCGTACGTGTACGCCTGGACATTCAATCCCATTTTAATCAAACAGGCACACCCTGTGTCTGTAAATCTTCCAGAGGTGTCGAAGCTGAGAAACGTACAAGTTCCTCAGTGAAATATGATAGTATCCTGATTGCTTAAGAGTTGTCATAGCAGATTCCGTTGGCTAGACGGCAGGAAGCCAGAGTGCTTTGTAGACTCCCTTTCGTGGAAGTCTGGTACTTAGATAAGTACCGGAGCACAAGGTACGCGTCAAGATCCGTCATGTAAGTCCGAGATTGATGACGAGTCGATGAGTGGGCCTCAAGACATGCAATTATTAAGACTCGTTAATACAAGACCAGGGAAGACAGGGTTTGTATTCTGAGTCACCGGTGCGGCGCATACGAGCGTGATCGCATTGTAGCAGTACGTGCCTTGTCTACCCATATGAATGCTCAACGCGAACTTGCAGAGGAATGCTGGCCATTCATATTCCCAACCCTGTATCGTACGTGTCTACAATACGACCCACGATCTGGCATACTTCGTTGTCAGATGCCGCATTTGTCCTGTATGCTCTGCAACCTTCTACTCTACAAAAACCTCAGGCACGTCGGAACGACAGTGTGAGGATCAGGCTGGATCAGGATGACTTGCTTCCCTTGACCCGATGGACAGCCATCAACCAACTATCTAGCTTTCTGTCCCAAAATAGCGATAATGAGAATAGAGACGTGATTGTGTCTGCCAAATGATGTGATCTCATTCGAAAGAGGAGTAGGTCGTGAGGAAGAAACTTCAACGAAGTGGGTACAGTCCTCCCAAGGAGTTTGCCAGAACCTCGAGCAGCTGCGCATCTCTGAACCAAACATTATACAAGTCAATGAGCTTCCTCAGAGCCATATGCTAGAATCACAAGGACACGGCTGGACGTTTTGATGAAGATGGGACGAAATTAGGACGAAACCGCCGGCTGGTTCTTGGAATCCTACGCCACGTTTGGACCATCATTTGAGCCAAACGAATGCCGCCCCTTGTATTCACTCTATCAACTCGGCATCCGTTCGTGACTGGAGCCATACTTTCCCTGGGTTTTCAGGTCCAAATTATTCAAGGTTTCTTGCCTTTCGTTCAGAAGAAACCACGAACTATCTCCGGAAATGAGATCCGTTTTACCCCTTCCAGTTTCCGAAAGAAGTTTCGAAGTTTGATATTCGGTCGAATACCAGCTTACAGTTGACGGTCGTGTCAGCGAGGGACATTTACTAGGGTTCACCATCAAGTCCCTCACCAGAATCGGTGTATACACATCTCGGCTTACTCTTGACGTGAAGTCCATCAGGAATGTTATACGTTCTTCCATATACCATACGCAGAGTTACATCTGATCGAGGGATCCTGGTCGACTTGGCAAGCGACGCAAATGGCGTTTAAAGGACAGGAACTCAGGATATTCAACCCTTCAACTTGAGCCCATAATGCCCTTCACTAATTCCCTCAGGTTGTCTCTCTTTCTGTTGGCTTTTTCGTCAACATCGTTCGGTGCTCTCTATACTTCTCCCTCGCAGCTCCCTCAAACAACCTTTGACTACGTCGTTATTGGCGGTGAGTTCCTCAGCCTACTGCTTGGCTTTCTCTTACCCGACCAAAAGCTGGAACCGCCGGAAATGTCGTGGCTAATCGACTTTCGGAAAATCAAAATGTCACCGTCTTGGTCCTAGAAGCAGGTGTTTCGTGAGTGCAAGACTTAGATTCGTGTAACAGGTCTTACTTGATAGGTAGGAATGAAAATGTCACGGCTGCTATTATACCTCTTCTCGGCCCTTCCTTGGTCCCAAATACCCTCTACGACTTTAATTATACTACGACGCCCCAAACAGGTTATAATAATCGCGTCATTCCTTACTCTCGGGGTCGCCTCCTAGGAGGAAGTTCATCGGCTAGTATGTATTGCCTCCCTCTAAACAGTCTACCAGTGGATCTGACATGGGCTCCAGATTACATGGTTTATACCAGAGGATCTTCCGACGACTACGATCGTTATGCGAAGGTCACTGGAGATTCAGGCTGGGGCTGGAACAATATGAAGCAGTATATTCAGAAGGTGCGCCGTCCCCTAAAATCGCGTAATCAACTTCTCAGACGCTTTTGGTTAGCATGAGAAATTCGTCGCTCCCGCTGACAATCACGACACGAGTGGCCAATATACGCCTGCTGACCATGGAACCAGTGGTCTCCTGCAAGTCAGTCTTCCGGGCTTCCCTACACCACTGGACGACAAGGTTATCGCAACGACGAAACAATTCTCGAGCGATTTCCCCTTCATTGAAGATAATAATGGAGGTGACGTCCTCGGCGTCGGTGAGTATTCTCAAAGTCTGCGGATTGCCTAGAAACTAATAACATTACCGCAGCCTGGTCTCAAGCTAGCATCGGCGGTGGTGCAAGGAGTAGTTCCGCTACCGCTTATCTATCGGAGGATTTCTTGAATCGCCCGAATTTCCACGTTCTCATCAACGCTCAAGTCACAAGGCTTGTTCAAACAGAGAACTCGAATGGTCTTCCAACGTTCCACGGAGTAGAGTTCGCCTCGAAGCCAGGAGGTATACCACCCCGTCGCATGAATTATCCGCGTCCGCTAACTCGTCTATCAAGGCCCTGTCTCTAGTGTGAAATCGACCAAAGAAACCATTCTGTCCGCCGGAACCTTCGGTTCTGCTATCATCCTTCAGCTTTCTGGCATTGGCGACAAGGAAGAGCTCGACAAGCATAAGATCAATACAATTGTGAATATTCCTTCAGTCGGGAAGAATCTCACCGACCATCCTCTCCTTGCCAACGTCTATTCTGTCAAAGGTACTCAGAGCTACGATGGGATCTTCCGCTCTCCGCGGACACTTCAGGGCGACATCGGACAATGGATTAACAACAAGACCGGTCCTCTCACAGCAGGCGTCTGCAATCACCTTGGATTCTTCAGGCTCCCCGCCAACTCCGAATTACTGAAGGATGGTGATCCATCCTCTGGACCTAAGGGTGCACACATGGAAATGATCTTCTCCGTAAGACATTTATGCGATTCTACACTACTGTCAAGGCTGACACTTTTCTCCTAGAACTTGTGGGTCCAGCCTGGAATCCCCACTCCCAATACAGGCAGTTTCTTGACCATAAGCACTACCGTCATGTCACCAACTTCACGTCAGTTCACGTCTTGACTGGTCGACGGACACATTTTGACCTCTCGTTTCCAGGCGGCTACCTGCAACTATCTTCAGCTGATCCATGGGCCAAGCCCATCATCAACCCCAACTTCCTCACTACCGATTTCGACAAGCAAGTCATAAAGGAAACCATCAAGCTTGCGAACCGTTTTGTCAGTGCGGATGCATGGAAGGACTACGTTATCGGCCCCTACGGAGACTTCGCCAAATCAAATGCTTCCGAAGAAGCCCTCGATACTTACATTGCCAACAACGCAGCTACCTTCTTCCACCCCATCGGGACCGCAATGATGAGCCCGAAGGGTGCTCAGTACGGCGTTGTGGACCCCAATCTCAAGGTCAAGGGTGTGGAGGGACTCCGAGTCATCGACGGCGCTGTTTTGGTGAGTTGATTCCGTGATGTGTTTGAATATCATATCCTCATCTTCACATAGCCATACCTTCCTTCCGGCCACACCCAAGCCGCTATCTACCTCATCGCCGAGCGCGGCGCTGACCTGGTCAAAGCCGACAACGCCGTCTACACTGGATCCACAAACGGCACGTCAGACGGCAAGAACTCGGGCATCGGCATGCACTCGAAACTGGACTTCACGACTCCGTTGATCGTCATAGCAGCATTTTTGTGTTCTCTGCAGATACTTTGAACATTTTAGTGGACTATAAACACTTCATTCCTTTCGATTGTACGCGCTGTGGATTATTTGGGTAATATATGTGTATATACTATAGACGTAGACCAGGATGTAATATACGGTAGCAATAACACATCATTTCAGTTATTCATAGGGCCGTTCTAGTTCACTGGGTTATCTCCCCAGAAAGCGTGCTTTAGTAGATCAAGCCAATACTCAACAACTACTCGATCACAAGCATGCAGTATCAAGAAGTTCAGAAGTAAGGCGTTCTGATGTGCCGAGACTGGTGGATGTTTTAATCACACTTGTGACCAAAGGCGCAGCAATTGCAACCCATTGTCAAGGCGCCTATGTCAACAACAGCCATTAGGCTCGCTTCATGACCAGTCTCCCAAGCTCGGAGTCTCAGCTTCGGATAACTATCAGGCTCTGGCTGAAAAGTGCCCAACTTACCGATCATTCTGGCTTTTTGGGGCTCCAGATAGATCGAATGATCAGAAGATGATCACCATTTGCTTTTTAGGCTTCTACTCTGATCATTCGAACGTCTTTGTGATCTCTCTGTGGGTTTCTGGCGTGATATCAAATGATTAGCTAGCTAGGTATTTAAGGTGGTTGTGGCAGTAAATTGACCAACAGAAATAACACTCGAACAGCCCTGCTTTCTCTCTTCCCAAGATGCCTATCGTTACCGTCGACCAAGTCCTCCAGAAATCCTATGACTACATTATCTGTGGTAAGTGAAATTCGATTGACCGTTTTGACTACTTTTCACCATGTCCGACCAGGTGGTGGTGTTCGTAAACCCAGCTTTACTAATTCGAACGGCCTCCTAACCTCATCCTCGTCCTCAGACCGCAGGCCTTGTTGTAGCAGCTCGACTTTCCGAGGACCCAGATACCTCTGTTCTTGTTCTTGAAGCTGGCCCGGCCAACCTTAACGACGATCTCCTGTGTAAGACACTCATATATACAGCTTTCTTTGGCTGACACATAGCGCACCAGTACGTCCTGGACAGTATGGGGCCCAGTTCGGGAACCCAAAGTATGACTGGGCTTTCCAAACTGTGAGTTTGGTGACCTAGAACGGAATCTGGGCTCAAACTTAGCATCGTGGAACAGAAACCTCAAGAACATCTAGGTGGTACCTCTCTGGTCTGGAGATCGTCAGTGCTTCCGCTTCTAGTCAAAACCTGGTCTTTCTAACCAGTTTTACAGCGGCAGAGGTCTCGGAGGCGGCTCCGGTATCAACCTCATGTGCTGGACCAAACCACCTGCGGAAGATATCGACGGTGAGACCTGCGTCATCGCTGCCGAGGATTATCGAATTCTGATGCTTTTCTATACTAGACTTAGAGAAACTGGGTAAGCATATCCGTGCTAACCGTAATGATGTCTCGTAATCCTACTACCCAGGAAACCCCGGATGGAACTGGAAGAACTACGAGAAATACCTCAACAAAGCTGAGAAGTAAGGTGTCCCCTGCTTCTTCTCGTCGTTCTTCCTTACAAACCGCCTTCGGATTCAGCTTTGTTCACCTCCCCAAGGAAGCTCAGCTCGCTCGTGGCCTGAATTCTGAGAACTGGATCTGTGGCACTGATGGTTCGTTTTCCTTTCATGGTCCCGATGCTTATCGTTGACGCTTTGCCATTCAAGGCCCTCTTGTCACGGCGCACACGAGGTCCTTCCTGGATGTCGAGGTTAAAGCCCGTGATGTACGCCTCTTTCAGATGCATCTCTCTGTCTCTCTTCTGAGTGTATCACTTTTTTTTATAGGCCCTGGTTGCCTTGGGTATCCCGCCAGCCCCTGCGCCGGTTAGTACTTCTGCTTCCATTAGCCGTAGTCATTGTTCTCACCTCAGAGGTTTTAGCTCTCTGGTAATGTAAATGTGGCGTCTCTCTACCCAAGAATGTCGGCTTACTGTTGAAACAGCCCGACGGTGTCTTCTTTATACCTAACACCATCGACTCGAGGACAATTACGCGAACTTACTCCACTACTGTAAGATCTCTCTCTTTATAGCGCGGCCGGAGGTTTACCAAATTGTTGACTAGGCTTACTTCAACCCCAATGCCGAGCGCCCGAACTTGTCCATCCTCACCGATACCAATGTTAACAAACTGATCATATCGGATGACGACAACGATGAGGTGGTGATCACTGGGGTCGAGATTCAACAGGCAGGCGCAATCCACATTGTCAAGGCTACCAAAGAGGTCGTCTTGTCGGCAGGGTTAGTTTAAGAACTATTCTATCTGGCTTACCTTTACCCACCTCTTGTATAGAACCCTCAAGACACCTCAGATCTTGGAACTTTCTGGCATCGGAAACAAGGATGTCCTCGACAAGATCAACGTGCCGGTCAAAGTTGAGCTGCCAGGCGTCGGCGAAAATTTGCAGGAACACACTAATGTCGGCGTATCCTTTGGTACATTCACTTCTTTGTTTTTTTACGCGCCGAATTACTCATCAACTTCACAGAACTCCCGGACACATTCATCGGCAACACATTTGATGTCCTTCGCAACCCGGAAATCAAGAGCAAGGAGCTTGCGCTACTGTGAGTTGAATGAACGGTGGCCGGCTTTGCAAAAACTAACTCAATTCAACAGTGGTGACGGTACTGGGGTCTACACTATGGGAATTGGCCTTCTCTCCTTCAGCCCCCTTCAGCGCCTGTCCGAAAAGGCCGATGACATCCATCAAGCTATTGGGGAGAAGATCAGTAAGAATGAAGCTCAATACCCGCCTGGACGACTTGAACAACTGAAATTACAACTCGAACGCTTAAAGAAGGGTTCTCCAGGCTGCGAGACCATTCTATTCCCTGGATTTCGCTCTGCCCCTAGTAAGTAGTGGCTGGATTTTTATTTATATACTTCCTGATACTCTATAGACCCACCGCTACCTGGAAAGCGATACATCACCTTTGTCGCTGCCACCAACCATCCGTTCTCCCGAGGCTCTGTGGTACGCCTATTTGAAGGAAATCATCAACGCGAGGCCGATCGTTCTCCTTTAGCACGCCGTTTCGTCTGACCCAGCAGTCAATCCTGACTTCGACCCCCATTATTTCGAGGAGGATATTGGTCAGCTGCCCGATTCGAGGAGGTTATCGAATCTAACAATTCCTAGATGCCCAAACCTTGCTGGAAATGGTCAAGTTTATTAGGAAGATCCCAGAGACATCTCCACTCAAGGAAGTGCTGGGTATGTGCCTGAGTCTGAAAGGAATGATATATTGGGATCTAATATGGATATGCAAATAGGGAACAACTTCAAAGAGTATAACCCAGGACCTGATGTCAAGACTGACGAACAGCTAATGAGTAAGGAGTTTCGAGCCCTTTGAATGTCGTCTAGCTGATTGCAACCGTCGCTGGCAGCCTGGATCAAAAAATGCCTTGGTTCGACGTTCCGTAAGTAGCCATTGTATACCCGAAAGCAAGATGACTGAATTAATTGTCTAGATCCCGCTGGTACCTGTTCCATGCTTCCGAAGGAAAAGCGAGGTGTCGTTAGTCCAGAACTCAAGGTTCGTTTTCTCCTATAAACAGGATTCTTAAAACCTTCATGGTTCATCAGGTGTATGGGACAAAAAATCTCCGTGTTGTCGATCTATCTGTTATCCCTATCCACTTCGCGTCCCACGCTCAAGGTATGCACGATATGTTAATCTCAGCTTCAGAAAAACTGACGCCATCGACTATCTAGCTTCTGTTTATGCTATTGCTGAACAAGGTCAGACCCTTCTCGCCTCGCAAAACGATAGGTATTGATCATCCCGTAATTTATAGCCTCCGACATTATCAAGGGGAAGTTCAAGGCTTAAACGATTGTGTAGACATTATACTGGGTATACACGGGTATATGTAATATGTTACAGATACAGAGCAAATGAACGGATTTATTGCGGGCTCGGAAATGAGGTATTACTTCCCCGATTTGATAAGCGCTGCTGCCCTTTCTGCAACGAGATATATGGGCCCTTGAGTATGTGCGTTTGGCACGTAAGGCTAAGTACAAAACACATGAGACACCAGTAGTCGGAAGAACATGCATCGTCAGGACTTACAAGGATTGATCCATCGACAATACGGAGACCCTCTGCGCTTTTGACCTTGAGATTGGGGTCAACCACTCCCCATTTAGCGCCCTTAGGGGACATGCTAGCCGTGCCAACTGGATGGAACAAGGTGGCCGCATTGTCACGAACATATGCTTCGATCTGGGCATCGGTGGTGGCCCCAGCTAGGTCGCCGTAGGGGCCGAGGACATAGTCCTTCCAGGCAACACCACCAACAAAACGTCGTGATGCCTTGAGTGCCTCCCTCATTGTAAAGATATCAAAGTCTGTTGTCAAGAAGTTTGGGTTAATGAGGGGTTTCGCAAATGGATCAGCCGACGAGAGCTTCAAATTTCCACCTAGTAGAACGAAGAATTGTTTTAGTGGTCGGCTTTATCAGCTGGCGAGTCCACATACGGCTGGTAGGTGAAATCAGGCAAATTGAGACGCTCATAAAGGAGCCCGTGGAGGGGGCAGCGACGCCTGGGACGACCCATAGATTCTAGAAGCAAGTATGAGATACCATAGTAGGTATAGATTACGGAGCGCAACTCACAGAAAATATTATCTCCCAGTGCGCTGCAGTGGGACCCGATGCAGGATCCTTAACAGCCTTGAAGATAGATGAATTGGTTGGCAGTCTTAGGAATCCCAGATGATTGGCCACGCCATCTGCAAAAGGACCAGTATGGCTGTTCTGCCACCGAGATAGTGTCGAATCGAATAAGGCGCCATCGCGGAAGATCCCATCGAAGCTCTGATTGCCTTGAACGTTGTAGACGGTGGCCAGTAGTGAATGATCCGAGAGATTTTGACCGACGGAGGGATTATCAATGATGGTAGGGATATTGAGTGCAGCAAGATCAGCTTTTGGCCCAATGCCAGAAAGTTGTAGCAACAGTGGAGTGCCAACCGAGCCCGCAGATAAGACAATTTCCTTCTTTGCGTAAACTGTCGTGGTGGCGCCTAAATTCAGGGCCTTCTAAGCCTGCGATCTTTTTGCGAGAAAAAAATGACTTACCTCCTGCTGTAGTGACGAATTGAACGCTGTGGAACGAAGGAACTCCTTTGACAGTCCCGTTCTGGACCAGCTTCGTTGCTTGGGCCCCGATGAGAACATGAAGATTTGAGCGATTGATTTGGCCAGCCTGGAGATACGCCGTCGCAGAGCTACTTCTCTGCCCAGCGCCAATGGAACTTTGTGCCCATCCAATACCGAGTACGTTCCCTCCAACCATGTCTTGGTTGAATGGAAATTCCGCTGCCTGCTCCTTGGTGGTCGCGATGACCCTGTTATCGAGCGGCGTTGGGTACCCTGGCAAGCTGACCGATAGTAGGCCATTATATCCGTGCAAGGATGACGTAAATTGACCAGCCGTGTTATGGTTATCAGCAGGTGCAACGAATTTCTCGTGCTGAAAAAATACGTCAATAACTTGTGTTTTCACACACTAGTAGTTACTCACTCTGGGAACATATTGCTGCATGCTCGACCACTTCCATCCAGAGTCACCCGTGACTGTGGCATATCTGTCGAAGTCTGCGGAGGACCCTCTCATGTAAACCATATAATCTATTGACATGTTAATCGGTGGTTGATAGTCGGAATAATAGATTAAAGTACTCACTGACTGAGCTGCTTCCACCCAATAAGCGTCCCCTGGGATAGGGTAACACTCGACCATTGTACCCTGCCTGTGGCGTTGTCGTGTAGTTCCAGTCGTAAAGGGTATCTTCAATGAAAGCGGCCAGTCAGGACTGCGTGAGAGCCGAGGGATACAACGTACTAGGAGTAAGGGATGGTCCGAGTAGCGGGACGATAGAAGCCAGAACACCTTCGTTGCTTCGAGTCGTCGTAAACACCAAGCTCGGTGAGTTATTGATACCAGACGTACGTTACGCCGGCTTCTAAGACCAACACAGTGACATTGGCGCTTTCCGTTAGCCTGCTAGCGATGACGCTGCCTGCAGTTCCGGCTAGATGATCCGTTGTTGCATGACATGTTTAGGGAGTTCAGGGACGAGACATACCTCCAACAACGATGTAGTCATAGGATAAAATGGGTAATTGGCTTGGTGATGTATAAAGAGCGGATAGGGCGCAAGGGATCAAGGAAAGGAAAGCGCTGGGTATGAGAACGGCCCTCATTGTGAGCTGTGGGTATAGTTGAAGGAAAGTCGTACGTACAGCTTATATAGCACAGAAGCTAGAAGGACCAACCATACGTGGGTACGGGAAGTCCGGGCTCAGGACCAGGAGTATGCAATCTGATCCAAACGGGATTGCGGAGCATCAGTCAACTTTGAAGTGGTCACCAGTGAGCTGCGTTAATTGATAAGGCGGTAAACCGGTCACAAGGCCCAGCGAAACCTCGCGATGCATGAAAGAATGAAGCGGTCAATTGAATTTGACCGTAGTGACCAAGGATTATTCGCTTTGTCGACCACGCTCCGCAAGACGCTGTCACTATCCAAGCTACTGGGAGATGTCCAAATGGACCATTATGAGATACCAGATGTGATGAACGCCAGAAACCACCTGGCCAGCTGGACGAGATACAGTAGCAAATACATCAATGTCGAAGATACCCAGAAGAGCAACCACACGATCGATTGATCGTCTTCAAGTTTTCTCTGCCAGCATTGTGAGATCGTTGGAGCCAAAGACCACTCGGTAAAGTCGCATTCAAAGGCGATCTGCTGAGGTATGCCCTGAACTCTGGTCATTTCCGATGAAAGGAAAACTAAAATAGCTAGGCGATGATACCACAAAGATGGTTGTCAACTGTCAATTATACAGAACCTGTTGTTTACCTGCATTTACCGCCTTTTACCGCTTCTCGTT
Source organism: Clitopilus passeckerianus (assembly GCA_944990035.1). Taxonomy (NCBI): domain Eukaryota; kingdom Fungi; phylum Basidiomycota; class Agaricomycetes; order Agaricales; family Entolomataceae; genus Clitopilus; species Clitopilus passeckerianus. Next base: position 136,447 of record CALYLX010000037.1, on the reverse strand, counting down.
GAGCTTGAGAGACGATCATGAAGCCGTGCAGTCGGAGACCAGAGTAAACAGTGTAGATAGTCTTTAGGGACCGCCGTTCGCTTGTATGGAGCGACCACAGAAATAATGCCTCCGTTTGCCTCCGTCGGCCCATTGCACAATTAGGTTGCAGGCAAATTCATTAGAATTGAATTGACCCGGCGCCGTCCCTTGTTAGACTGCGCGGCAAAATTCCGAATAGAAGATCCGCTATCGCAGTTTGAGGGTAACGGTGCAAATGTGGGGAAGTGAGCAAATTGTCTAGTGCCTCCCTGGCGCCTCCCCTGAAGTTACGGGGATTGACGTGATCAGACTCCGAAATAGGGAACGCCGCCACACCCTTGAATGCAGCATTGAGTTGGGGACCCAGGAAACATCGTCATTGGCAATGGTAATTGATTTTTCGTTGAACAATTGCCCTGGCGCTCAGAATGAGGCCTTTCAATTTCACGAGCGCAGAGCCACGTCCCCTTTAATATGTCAAATAATGTTTTTCTTCCTTCCACAGGCAAATCCATATGAACACAGCGCAAATCCCTACAGTCAGCTGATTCTTGAAAGAGGGACGAACCCACAGCGACGGTACCGAGCCTTGCACTCATATTCAGTTTCTCATCAAACTCGGACGTCCGCTGCCAGACAGTGCTAGTTGTCGTGAAGAGCGCATTGCTTACAGTTGACCCTTTGGGATAAATCAACAACAACTCGGTAAGACGGAATCGGTACGCAAGCTGGTATGTAGCACGCTATTACAGATTTAGCATACAGAGAGGCTCTATTTCTGTAAGATCTCGAAATCATCCCATATGAACTGAAGGCCTTCTCCGGGACCGAAGGTGCTTGATTGCTCGTTGCCATCAGGGAGTTGAGCAACCCTCAAGCTCTGCGCCCCAGCTTGGACCAATCGAGCTTTTGATTCCACATTCAGCGTCTTGGAATACAGATCAACCCCATTGACAAGTTCTCGTCCATGAGAGACAAGCGCACGTCGCCTCTCAAAGGAGAAAGAATCTTGTTTCCGCATGGCTTCGGCCCAGGATTTCAGAAACTGGGTGGTAAACGCTCGTATAGCCAACGCAGCTAAGGGTGTAGTTTGTAAATCGAGTGACAGGACGTGCAGATGCGCAACTAACGTGAAGGATTAGATTAGGCCATCGTCAGACTGGGTCAAAATCTAAGAATAAACTCACGAAACATTCCAAGCTCACTCGTGGGGTCGCAAGGTCCAAAATACTCCCAATCGATGAGCCCGCATGCACCTTGAGGATCAATCAAGACGCTTGCGGGCCAAAAGTCACCCATCCCCAGTGAGGGATGCTCTGGTCGTGCCTGTAACCCACGTCTTACCACCTGAGAGAGCTCCTCCGCGTCTTCAACGTTTGCATCAGTCAAAATTCTCTTCGTAATGTCAGCCAGGAAGCCCATATCGCGTCCACCCTCTGTTTTCTTCGAGTCCTCCAAGGAATCCAGGAATGCCCGAGGAGGATCGATGGTCAAGCGATACATCTCGCAGACGAAATTCGCTAAATAGCTAGCGAGGCTACGAACATGACCTTCCTCGGGGGACTGTTTAGCTTTTAGATATTCAGCCAGCCCCTGGCATCGTCCAAGATCCGTCATCCAAAGTACGTGGTTCTCGAGATCATGGTAGATGAGTCGGGGGAATCGTAGAACGGGGAAATTGGTCGATAGATCAGCTAACACAGGAAACAAGGGGTCTTTTCCAGCCAGGAATTCGAGTGCTCTGGATTCTATAGTCTGCCTATGGACACTGAGCTCCTGATCAGGGGCTGAGGCAACGTAGGGTGGGGCCTGCTTGAGAATAGCCGAATGTAGTAGGGTATGCGACTGGAAGACCACTGGTGGGTCGAATGTTACTCGGGATGTGAAGTTTATGAATCCCCCCGAGAGTAGATGGATTTGGGCCTGCCCATGTTGCAGGGATGGAATCTGAGATGCGATGTATGCCTCAAAGTTAAATGATGTCATTGCGGTAAAGGGGAGGAGAGTTTTTTTTTGGGGGGGGTGCGCTACAACAACCACCTGCTGATATATGCTTAAAGGTTGGCGACCCAGTCGAGTCAGATAGTAGACAAACATCATGCTTCCGAGGGACAGCTAAGAATCATCACCGGCTCCGTTCTGTACAGGAAGTGCCACCAAAATCAGTGAGTTGACTCATAGAATCGTAGCCCCGTTCTGGACGACGCTGGATAGTCATCCTATGGTCATCATATGAGTTCTTTTCTGAACGATACTCGATAGTTGTCATATTGATTCCGTCCTGCACGGCATCACTGCCCCATCACATCGCCTTTTTCTCCGCCAAAGAGATCAAACAAAAAAAGTCATTGACAACAGTGAGATTCGAACTCACGCCCCGAAAGACTAGATAGGCAAGTACCTGATTCTAGCGCCTTAGACCACTCGGCCATGTTGCCATATCTGATGTACAGATTCAATGTGTTATGAACCAGCCTTAATCAGACCCTGCACTGGTTAATTTCCAGCCTCCTCCGAGAGTCCGAGCCTAATCCCGCCAAAGCCCTTCAGTCACTCTACCCAATGCACCCATCCCTCCGCGTCCTCAACCAAGCTCGCGCGCACCAGCCGCTCATTAGATTCATTGGAAGGAGAACCTGGGATAAAAGTACGTCTATTCACCTCACAAATTCCAACCAAGTTAATACCAATTATTGATGCGTCATATTTTCTAACGAACAGCACCCACCGAACCTCATGCCCACCCAGCGGCACCTAGTTCAATCAAGGAACGTTTCGCAGACTTTTTGAAGGCTCAGGAAGGCTCCTCAGCATCGGGGGGAGCAGGAAGCTCGAGTAGTGGTGAAAAAGCTGTGTTTACCAACTTCTGGGAGGCCCCGGAACGATACTGGAAGCAAAACTTGGAGGATTGGGAGATTGATGCTGTTATGGCGAGTGTTCTTGCATTATAGTCCGCTAACATGCTGCTAATTGAACCACTTCACAGAGCGGAGGTGCATCAGTCAAACATTAACCATTGACTGGGACCTTCAGAGCGGAATATAACCAATACTTACACCAACTCTAGACTTCGTTACACCGAATAATCCGACTCCTTGACTCTTACAACCCATACACTCGTTTGGGATCACGTATCATTGAGGAATGCGAGTGGAGTGGTTTTACTACAACAATATGCAATGGGGTCGAAGTTTAATCTCGTTCTGCGTATGCCAGCAAATGCTGCTCAATCTCTGCCTCCTCCATAACCCTCCATTGTCCCCTCGTCTTCTCGGGCTCATCTGGACTCTCCGACGTGATGGCAACTTCTATCTCACCAGGCTTATAGTCCGTCGCATGCACGGTAGACATGGCTTCAATGGCCATCTATATGAGCCCATCAGAACCATTCCATATGAATAGCAGACACAATCATACCTCAATAACCTCAGCTCTTGACAGCTTCTTCCCAGCTACGACTGGATCATCTGCTCCCCTTCCGGAATCGAGCTTCTTCCACTTCTTCTCCAGGTGGTTCATGGCCTCCTGTTGTTTCTGTCCAGCAGCCGTGGCGTGGAACCCAACGAAGTACCCAGCAGGGTCAAGCTTGAACACCTGAGGACCAAATTCGGGGTCAATGCCAATTATGATCATTGCTGCGAAGAGAATGAGTGCGAAGTTATTGAGTGTGAATGCGAAGATGAAAGCACCTATTCCTGGCGGTCGCATTCCGGCGCGTTGAGTGTAGACTTGATTGATGTTTGCTATCCGTCGTGCAAGAGCGTCGGGTGTAATTTCGTAGCCGTATTTGTATCTAAATTCAGCGGCTTCTGAACGTGCCCGAGCGACTTGAGCTCTCGAGTCGGCTTCATGGTCAGAGATCATTCAGCATACTTTGAGCATAACTGATCGGGGACGAACTGACCCAAGAGACCAGTCATGGCACATCCGATAGTAGGTGTGATGCTAAACAAATGCGTTACGGTCGACGCGTCGAGGAGCTTGTCCTACATAGGTCGTGCCCAATCAGCCTCCAATCAAGGCAGATGCAAGCGAGTAATCTATACGCACCGGAACCTTTCTCTGCGTGATAACCACGCTCGTATCCTTTCCCCTCACAGCAACAGCCGTATGCCCAGATCCAGAGATAGCCTTGAACGCATATTCTATCATTCATCGCCAATTAACATCGTCTTGCACCCAATCTTGTACCGAAATCCACTCACCGACTTGGTACAGTCGTCCCTCCGGGGAGAATACAGTCAAATATCTATATTACAGTAAGATTCCAGCCAAAATTCCAGCTTCTCGATGCTCACCTATCATATGAAGTCCTGGACATGACGATAAAGTTGAATCAAGCCGCGTAATGTGGGACGCGCAAGTCCAGAGTCGTCACGCGTAGCCAGATGTCACACTAGGTCACGTCACGCTGATAATAATTTCTGCTTGCATCTTCTCCTAGTGGAATCAACGGCGACGGGTGCTTTGCAAACGTCCGCAACGGCGGCAAAAATCCGAGAAATATTGTTCTCGTGAGACAAGCTTGAACGCGTAGGAGAGGAGGGAGGGAGTTACGATGAAGGAGACTGTAGCCCACCAAGCACCTAAAGTCATGTATGTTCAACCTGGTATTGGACTGGTGACAGGGGAGGCTAATGCGTGAATTATGCTAGTAAGAAGCTGCAATTCAGCTTGCTCAATGCTCAGGACACCGTCAAGATTTCCGAGTTTGAAGTGACTCATCGTGATCTATACACGCCCACGGACAGGCTACCAGTGAAGGACGGTGTACTCGACAGGAGACTTGTGCGTTCCAGTGGTCTTGATAACCAAGGAGAAAGCTCATTGAAATTGATAGGGTACAACAGACAAGTCTGCATTCTGTGAAACTTGCGGTCAATCCTCTGTGAATTGTGTCGGACACTACGCCTACATCAAGCTGGTCGTGCCCGTCTTCCATATCGGTTACTTCAAACACACCATCGGCATCTTGCAAGCTATATGCAAAGTATACATCCTTCAAACCCTCTTCCACTTCATTGGCTCACCTCTGAACTAGACATGCGCCCGTGTCCTACTCGAAGAACCAGACCGCCGAACCTATCTAAAACGTTTCCGACGACCAAACCTCGAGAACATCCAACGTCAAGCCCTCACCAAAGCAGTCAACACAATGGCACGCAAGGTTGTATACTGTCCGTACTGTGCCGCTACAAACGGCGCCGTCAAGAAAGCCGGTGCTCTCAAGATCATACACGACAAGTTCCGTGCAAAGAAGACCGCTGATGAGATGGAAGCATGGAAGAAGACTTTTACGAAGGCTGTTGAGGGTCAAAAGGAGTTGGGACTATATCTGAACAAGGCGGTTCACGAGGACCTAAACCCTCTAAAGGTCCTGGACCTGTTCAGGCGGATATCTAACGAGGTTCGTCGTGCTGCCTCCGTGATAGCTCTCGTTTACATCTTTGGCTGACCCAGTCAACAGGATTGCGAACTATTGGGTCTACAGCCAAAATGGGGTAGACCAGAGGAGTTCATCTGGCAGTACATCTCTGTCCCTCCTGTCTGCATCCGACCCTCTGTTGCTCAGGATGGTGCATCCAACGAAGATGATCTCACTGTCAAGCTGACAGAGATCGTCTTCACAAACGCTCTCATAAAGCAAGGTCTTGCCAAAGGTGCTCCCACACCACAATTTATGGTTTGTTTCCCTCTTCCCCTCTCATCCCAACCCTCCTTACATTCTTCACCTACAGGAACAATGGGAATTCCTCCAACTCTCCGTCGCAATGTACGTCAACTCCGAACTCCCAGGTGTCCCCTCCCAACCCGGGCAAAAACCCATCCGTGGCTTCGTCCAACGCCTCAAAGGCAAGCAAGGTCGTTTCCGAGGAAACCTCTCCGGGAAACGAGTCGACTTCTCGGGGCGTACCGTCATTTCCCCCGACCCAAACCTTCGCATTGACGAAGTTGCCGTCCCGGAGCGGGTGGCGAAAGTTCTAACATTCCCGGAAAGGGTGACACCGCATAATATGGAGAGGCTGAAGAAGGCGATAAGGAATGGCACAGATGTGCATCCCGGAGCCAATTATGTCGCGAGAGGGGAGAATAAGAAGTTTTTGAAGTTTGGAAACAGGAATGCGATTGCGGATGGGCTTGTGGTCGGGGATATAGTTGAAAGACATGTCGTGGATGGAGACGTTGTGCTGTTTAATCGACAGCCTAGTTTGCACAAGGCACGCCAGTTTCTTACCTAGGACTGAATGCGTACTCATCTATTCAATAGCTCTCCATTATGTGTCACCGAGCCAAAGTCAGGCCATGGAGAACTTTCAGGTTGAACGAGTGTGTTTGCGGTCCGTACAATGCAGATTTCGACGGAGACGAGATGAACCTTCGTATGCTAGCTCTTTGAACCCACTTACCATTGTTCTCACATTAACCCCTCCAACAGACGTCCCACAAACGGAAGAAGCAAGAACCGAAGCTCTCGAGCTCATGAGCGTCAAACACAACCTCGTTACACCCCGAAACGGAGAACCTGTCATCGCCGCTATCCAAGATTTCATCACAGCCTCCTTCCTTCTCTCCAGACGAGACCGTTTTCTCGACCGACGCCAGTTCACTCAGATATGCTCCTACCTCGCCGACGCCGATATGCAAATCGATCTCCCCCCTCCTACCATCTGGAAACCTCAGCGTCTGTGGACGGGTAAACAGGTGTTCAACGTCCTCATGCGGCCGAATAGGAAAACGAAGGTATTCGTCAACGCGGAGAGCAAATGTAACAAGTGGGAAGAGGCCAAGGCAGAGAACTATCCTTGGATGCAGGGCGGTGTTGCGAATGACATGAGCCCGAACGATGGATGGCTGGTTGTTATCAATAGCGAGATTATGTGTGGGGTTATGGATAAGGCAACGATTGGAAGTGGCAAGAAGAAGTCGATTTTTGGCGTTATGATGAGGGACTATGGGCCCCATGTTGCCGCCACTGCCATGGGTCGTCTTGCCAAGCTATGCGCTCGGTATCTTGGTGTGCAACTCCTTCCTTTAAAAAACCCATAACTGACCCTGGTACCGTAGCAAACTACGGTTTCTCCCTCGGCATCAACGATGTCATTCCCGGCGAAGAGCTCAAACGGAATAAGGACCGTCTCGTCGAAGAGGCATACGCCAATTGCGAAGACCTTATCGAACGTGCAAAGAAGGGCAAGCTAGAGAATAAGCCGGGCTGTAATCAAGAACAAACTCTTGAAGCAATGGTTGGTTCAGTGCTATCCAAAGTCCGTGACGAAGTCGGAAAGATTTGCATGATGGAACTCAGTCGGCATAATGCACCACTCATCATGGCTACCTGCGGTTCCAAAGGTATTATCTCTCCTCTCTCAAGATGTATGCGTGGAATTGACTATTTGATAGGCTCCGTCATCAACGTATCCCAGATGGTCGCTTGTGTCGGTCAACAAATCATTTCAGGTCATCGTGTTCCCGATGGCTTCCAGGACCGTTCATTGCCACACTTCCCCAAGAAATCCAAAACCCCTCCCTCGAAAGGTTTTGTCCGGAACAGCTTCTTCTCCGGCCTTGTGGCGACAGAGTTCCTGTTCCACGCTATCTCTGGCCGTGAAGGTTTGGTCGATACCGCCGTCAAGACTGCTGAAACCGGTTACATGCAACGTCGACTGATGAAAGCGCTGGAAGATCTGACTACACAGTACGATCTCTCCGTACGGAATTCCACTGGTGGTGTAGTTCAGTTCCGATATGGTGATGATGGACTAGACCCTGCATGCCTTGAGGGCGATCCACATCCTCTTGACATTGACAGAGCATGGCGACATGCATTGGTTAGTAGACCAAACTGCATCATCTCAAGATTTAGCTGAGTGAATTCCCACAGGCCATTGGATCTAAAGCGGGACGAAGTCTTCTACCGTTTGAGGTGCTCGAAATAGTGGATCAAGAATTCTTGTCCCCGAAATTTGCCAGCGAATGTCCAGCTGCCTATCTAGCGACGATCCGTGGTTTCCTCGCAGAAAACATCGTTCAGCGCATGGCCGACATTCGCAAGAGTCATGGCATGTTCGAAGCCTTGGAGAGAGACGATGACTGGGATGAAGATACAGACCTGAGCATGGGTGCTTCTGGTATGTTTCATCGGCTCCGAGGGTATTTGGATTCTAACAGGAATGCTCAGCTGCTGAGAAGGCGATTGTTGATAATAAATCCAAGGTCGCCAAAGGTCAATTGATGGCATTCTTGGAACTCATATGGGTGAAATACGTCAAAGCTCGGATCGAACCAGGTTGGTCATTTCAAGGAGATACATCCGCATATACTGACCATCCCTTTTAGGGTCTACGGTCGGCGCTGTTGGTGCACAATCAATCGGTGAACCGGGAACGCAGATGACGTTGAAGACTTTCCATTTCGCCGGTGTCGCATCGATGAACGTCACGCTTGGTGTACCTCGTATCAAGGAAATTATCAACGCCGCCAAATCTATCAGCACACCTATCATCAGCTGCAAGCTCGTCACAGCTGACAATGAAGCTTCTGCCCGCATCGTCAAAGGGCGTCTAGAGAAAACGCTTCTTGGTGATGTAGGTATCGTCCTGGTGAACCAGTTAACAAGACTCATCCGCCATTCTAGATTGCCAGTGTCCTCGAGGAAGCCTGGGCACCTGAGTATACCTACATTGGTGTCATCATCGATATGGATGCCATTCAGAAATTACAACTGGAACTGACTCTCGATGATATCAAATGGGCGATTGTTGGTGCAAAGAAGCTGAAGATCAAGCAGGAAGCTATCACCGTGATTCCCCGCAAGAACCGCCTACGCATCTATGTTGACACCCAAGACAAGTACTATAGGTTGCGTGAGCTCAAGAGAGAGCTTCCGGATGTCGTTGTGAAGGTATGCGATTTACATTGCAGACGAAAATCTTGGCTCATAGCTTTTAAGGGTGTCCCTACGATCCATCGCGCAGTCATCAATATCAAGGAGAAGGATGACGCTAGGGGTAAGAAAGGCGATAAGGAGCTGCTGGTGGAAGGCTATGGCCTGCAGAAGTGCATGATTGCAGAAGGTTCGTGACTTCCTTGCCACAGCTGTGCAGCTCCTGACCTTCAACAGGTGTTATTGGGGAGCAGACGTCCTCAAATCACGTAACTGAAGTTGCACAAGTCTTGGGTATTGAAGCCGCCCGGCGCACAATCATCAATGAGATTCAATATACCATGAAGTCACACGACATGATTATCGACCCTCGACATGTTCTCCTCCTTGGCGATGTCATGACATACAAGGTCCGTAGTATGTGCCAAGATCAAGACACCAACCTGACGCGGTCTTATAGGGAGAGGTCCTGGGAATCACTCGATTCGGTGTCGCCAAAATGAAGGACAGCGTACTCATGCTTGCTTCATTTGAGAAAACGACAGACCATCTGTTCGACGCTTCCGCGTTTGGAAAGAATGACAGCATCGCCGGTGTATCTGAGAGCATTATTATGGGCAATCCAGCCGCCATGTGTGGAACATCCATGTACGTGACATCTGTCCCCTACGAACGCTTGGAAATGCTGACATCAAATAGGCCTGCACTGTACTCTGTTGCGCCTGTGCTAAGCAAACCAAGGAAGTTGTTATTTGAAAACGCTCTATAGACGACTGCATATGTACCCATCAACTGTTTTTCTAGCATATATCCGAGCTTTGCATTGTTTCGGGATCTGACCTACCTGCATCGATTCTCTATGTCTATAGGACCAATTTGGGCTTATTTCTGCTGGAGGGACAGCGCTATTGAAGTGGGGAGGTTACTCAGTCGGAAGTGGCGTTGTAACAATGGGGAGCAGAACATCATATAAATGACGGCTCATTTGCACTAGTCTGCAACGTGTCTCTATCATGCCCACTGTTACAGTCAACAAAGAAGGTGCTCAACTCCTCTATTTCGATAGCGGAGCGCCCCAGAATGCACAAGACTTCACAACTCTCGTTATCATCCACGGCTTAGGCTGGAGTGGAGGTGAGAATCGCCGTAATCGCCATCAGCGCCAATTGATCTCTTGCTCATTGACCTTCAGAGATATTTCAGAAAGTCGTCGATATAGCTCCGCAGTATGGGTTGAGAGTCGTCGCTGTTAATCGTCGAGACTACCAGGGCTCGACACCCTTCTCTCCCAAGGAGCTTTCCCAATTCTCGGAAGAGGCTTCCCTGAGGCAATTCTTCCGAGATCGATCTATCGAATTTGCTGAAGTGCTACAACACCTTGTTGACCAAGGAGGTATCTGCAAGCCAAAGGATGGAAAGGGTGGCATTGCCTTCATGGGCTGGAGCATGGGAAATGTCTTTGGGCTTGACTTTGTTGCTCAGGCACCCACGTTCCCTGACTCGCTCCGAGAGTTAGTGAAGACCTATGTCAAGTCCTACATTCTCTTTGGTACCTAGATTTTCAGTATCTCCTGAATGTAAAACTAAGAAATCATTCCAGATCCAAGCTCCACCTGTTTTGGATTCCCCTCCATCCAAGCTAGCGAACAGCAGAGGATCGCGGCCGCCAATCCTGATCCGGCCAAAGCTGAAGATGTTTTACAAGATTGGATCTGCGGATGGTTTAGTTATCCAGCCGACGAAAAGGACCCAGTCAAGAGATACGTCGAGCCTACTCAGCACCCTATCAGGGAGAGCACCTGGCGTACCGAGGCGTCTAACCCTGACTTCATGAAATGCTATGCTGGGGTCGCTACTAGCGGCAACGAAATTGCAATGGTGAGAGGACCGTTCAGCAGAGATGTCATTACTTCGACCAGTGATGCGACAGTATTCAACAAATTTCAACCATGGGATGGGATGGACTTGAAATTCGTTTTTTGCGAGAATTCTTGTTGGACTTGCTTCTATGCTGGAGAAAAGACAGGGGAAGCATGGAGGGAGAAAGCAATCGAACGGCCTATCATTATGGTCAGAGGAGCTAATCATTTCGTGAGGGATCATTTCCGTCTATGAAACGAAATATGCAATACTAACAACGAAACAGTTGCAGTGGGAAGATCCCGAGAAATTCCTGAAGAGTATTGTTCCTTTGTTGTAGATTCTCAGAGGGTGTAGAATAGACCTAAGTAGGGGACGGGTCTATTGATTCAAGCGTAGTAGCAGTTATATGAGTATTTTGCTCCAACGACTCCGTCGCAATCCTAACCAATTCAGCAACACATTCACCCCATTCTTCTCCGGACCCCGAAGAAAGGGCCAAAATAGGGCTGGAATGATCATGTCCCTCCAGTACAAACTCCTCAACCTTCCCTCCTTTATTTGCAAGCTCCTTGGTAAAGGCCTGGATAGCTTTCGCAATAGCTCGGGGTTCACTTCCAGCGATCAAATTCCAGACCGATGGGAATCCGCAGACGTAGTCTTTATCCGTTTGTTCGAGTAGAGGAAGAGGCATGTTCTTCTTGACGCCTTCCTTGCCTCCATAGTACTGCAGGGCATTCGAGAAGAATTCGGGTCGGCTCGGAGAGGCAAGGAAGGGGACACCCATGAAGATTACGCCACGAATCCCCTTGGCCATCGTTGCGAAATATTCGGGTTGAAGCATGAGTCCAGAAACATGGAGTCCACCAGCAGAATGCGCAAGAATAAAAGTGCGTTCCGGTTCACGTTCCTTCACATTTTGAAAGACCCATTGGAGAGCATCTCGTACATCTTCTGAGCCTTCTGGGAATATTATTCCAGGAGCGAGGCGATAGTCGGGAACGATAGTCAGGATCCCTCTAGAGGCGAAAAACGCGCCAACATTGTTGTAAACCAAGTGATAAGGGGCCAAGGTTCGTGAACCACGGACAAGGCCACCACCATAGAAGTAGACCAAGCAAGGGTATTGTTTATTTTCTGTTGTTTCTTCAGGGTAATACACGTCAAGCTGCAGAGGGATTACATGAGTAAGAAGAGATATATTTGGGCGTGCTTCATACCTTGTGTCTCTCTTGAGGACCAAAATCAAAGGTCGCCTTACGAATGGATTCAATCATAGAACGATTATTTTCAAGAAGAGGGTGCGCTAGAATGACACATCATTTGAGGATACAGTTATTCGGAAGGAGATATTACGAACATGAATCCACAATCTCCTTAGTTTTTGGTCGCTGGGACTGTTTGATAATTTTGGCAGACATTTTGGGTAGTCATTGGGTATGAACGCTTAATACTCGACTAGAACATCATCCAAGTAATGGAATAGCGAGAAAGAGATCTCAAAACAATAAGATTCGCGAAGTTCAGATAACCGGTAGTCTTGCGGTTCACAATCCGAGCTGGTGGTCAACAGTGGTGTGAGTAAATAGCTAGCTAGTGACTCAGGGCAACAGTCGTTTTCACACGTGAGTACCGTGCGGCAGACCCCAAGTAAAATTCGATATTAGATATGTTCATTGGATGCAAAATGTAATCGTGAAGTGTAGCCAATAACAGTGAGACTATGAATACTGCTTCTGTATTAGTTTAGCAATAGCCTGTAGTTGAATGTTCGAAGTTCCCTCATAGATAGCCCCCTGCAAAATTATAATCAATAAACCTGCAAACTATGATGTGATGAGAAAAGACATACAATCTTGGAATCTCTCCAGAACTTCTCAATGCCGGTCTCCCTAGTGAACCCAACCCCACCAGCCCACTCAATGGCAGCACCAGAAACGCTCTGGGCAACCTGACTAGCCCAGTACTTAGCCATAGCAGCCTCCATCTGGAAGCTCTTGCCTTCCTCCTTTCTCCTTGCAGCATTGTAGGTCAACAGTCTTGCGGACGTGATATCGATCAAAGCCTTCGAGAATTGGTGCTGCATGGATTGGAAGGTGCCGATGGGTTGACCGAATTGGGAGCGTTGGTAGGTATATGGCACTGCAAGGTCGAAGGCGCCTTGGGCAAGGCCAACCATTTGAGCGGCAATGCCGATACGACCCTCGTTAAGGATCTCAATGGCGATCTAGATGAAGAGATTGAGCAACAGTTATACAAGTAGGTCAAACTGGTGCAAACCTTGTATCCTTGGCCAACACTGCCAATAATATTCTCCTCAGGAACCTTGAGATTATCAAAGTTTAGTGTGCATGTCGAGGATGCACGGATACCGAGCTTTTGCTCCTTCTTCGCAATCTCGATGCCCATGTCCTTTGTGGCGACGAAGCATGTTATACCCTTGTAACCTTTGGTAGGGTCAACCTGGGGAAACGGTCAGAAAGGTCTCGAGCAAAATAATGAAATATAGACTGACATTGGCGAAGATGAGGAAGATCTCAGCCTCGTGAGAGTTTGTAATCCACATCTTGGATCCATTAATTATGTAGTGGTCGCCCTCCTTAACAGCACGAGTCTGCAGAGCAAAGGCGTCCGAGCCAGATGCGGGCTCAGAGAGACAGAATGAACCGAGCTATAGAATCACAATGCATGAGCTGAAGATAACGCGGAACAGAGTTGACGAGGCGGACCTTGGACTCGGCAAGTTGAGGAAGCCATTTGTCTTGTTGCTCCTTGTTACCATACTTGCGGAAAATGGTGTTAACGAGGGTGTTGTGCACGTCGCACATAACCGAGACCGATGGGTCGATTTTAGCGAGTTCCTCAATGGCAATGATTGCAGAGGTGAATGAAGACTCGGCTCCACCATGGTCAGCAGAGGTTTCAATCCCCATGAGCTAGTGGCAAAAAATGCAGTCAGAACATGCTTCCCATCATACAGAAGAATAGATCTTCTTACTCCTTGGTCGAAGAGGCCCTTGATGACAGCCGGGTCCATCATCTCGTTCTCGTCCATCTCGCGAACCTTCGGGGCGACAACTTCTCGTGAGAAGCGCTGAACTATCGCGGGGGTCAACATAAGTCATGTATACAGAAAGCTGTGTACACTCACCAGCATCCCTCAACATGTTCTCCTCGTCCGTGAAGGTATCTAACGAGGTAAGCTGGGGTCGTTCCTCGGCAAACCTGTTACATCTCGATGCAGAGAACGCTCTTGTCGCTGTCCTGGATATCCTAGCGAAATTCCTAGGCTTAGCAACATTCCTCAGAGCAATATTCAAGACAGCAGCCATGGTAGTAAAAAGGAGAGTTCCGAGTCCTCCAAACTTCGGTAGTCCGGAGCTTGAGATGCGGTTAACCGCTAATGTCACATGTTATTCCTATCTCCCGAAGTCACGTGCAAGTCACTCTTCCTTCGTCACTGCCATGGTCGCTGTTGTCGCTGTCGCCGTCGCTGCGCTTGTCGGTGCTCCTCTTGGCGTCAATGCATATGCCAATACAGTACCTCTGGTAGCATGGAGCTCTAAACAGTGAGTAATCAGCTGCCTGACCAGATTGCTCATACTCAAGGGTCAAACTGTAGATCAAATGCTCTCGACACACTCCCTTCAAAGCCAAGTCACGCTGCGCCTTTACTCGAGGATATGCTTGTCAACGATGAAGTTTGCGATTTCAACGCAGTATTACTCGTAGAGCATCCAGGAGTAAGCCCGATGAACTTACATTGATGCCCTCAACTCATTAACAGCCCGCAGCTTCATGCCTCCGATTTACGAACCTTGCCCTCAAACTCCCCTCTCGTTCAAGCAATCAGACATGCACCTTCACAACGCCAATTTCAATACCTTTCCACCAAACCCCGAGGAAATAATGAGGAAGACGACGTTGATTTGAGCAGCATATCAGAGGCACTCGCAGCCCGCTGCGGTTCGCATCCATCAGTTCACGCTGTAGGTCAGATCAATCCGGTCTTCCACAATGGAAAGGCCGTCGTCAGAGTCAATATGCCATCTCTGGAGGACAGAACTGGTGCAGACAGGAAGGACGAAATGGCCTGGGAATGTATGTGGACAATCTTGATACTTCAAAAAGATCAAGGCTCACGCTTCTCTCTATAGCTGAATTACTCGCATCATCCATTGATGCCTTGCTTGAAGCCTCGCACTCCGTTCTCGTTGTTTACACTGGCTCAAAACCAGCGCACTTTGGTCTATACGCCAGGCAAGAAGGGTTCGACTCGCACACGGGAGGCGCTGCTATCCCCAACCGTCCCGCTGTCTCTGGCGTCTTCGATGGCCCCAAGTCCCTAGCCGTGGACACGAAGAAAGCCGGTATCTTGCATCACTACCAGCTTTTGACACCCGGGCTCATCATATCCCTTCTCATCACCCTCTTCATCCTCCTTCCTGTACCTCTGCTTGCATTCCGCGCACTCGCGTCCATTCAGAGCCCATTGAGCAAGGCTGGAACAGTACCGAAGGGATTCAACGCTTCCGAGAGGAAGAATCAGTAAGGAATGACATTACTATATTCTTGTTACCCAGACGTTATGGTACTGTCACTGTACCCTTAATATTCAGTACACAGGATTGATACAATATCGTACTGCATTCTCGAACCATCGACATAAGCTTTGGGTACACCAAGGGCGTAGCGCGAGAAAAAAGACCAGGAACTTGTCCAGTGGGAATGCCCGTCTCGCAGGCAGCCTTCCAGGGGAGATACTTGGAACCGGAGTACCCTGCACCGTCGAAGTCTGAACACCAAAGCACCCTGCACTTAAGATGTCTTCCCAATAGCCCAATAGCCGGGACCAGCCTGGGCCTGGGGCGTCCTTCCTGCACGGGGACGACTTATCTGACCATGCGAGCTTCTTTCACGGATGTACCTCTTCACCCCACGCTCGGTGTTCGCTGGTATTGTATGTTTTCTTTCAAGTATTCATGGATTCCGTCGAGCTCGCTCGGGTGGCTGACGTCGAACTTGAAGTTGGAGTCAAATGCTTGTCCTAAATCACACGTGATTCGGAGGTGTCGCAGACTTGCGAAACGGAACTTGGCCAAAAACTCTGGTGTCCCACAGAGCGATTTTGTTTGGATTCTGTTGGATGAAGCAGTCTTTCTCTAATAAAGTTGGTTCCGGAAATCATCTAACTTCTACATGTATACCTGCAACGCAACGAAAAGACTGGTATGAAACGAGAAGCGAATGCGCGACTCAAATAGCTCTAAAAGTTTGATTTCTGTTCGCCATGCCTTTTGCCTTTGTCACCTGAAAAAGCGCGCGCAGTTACTTCAAGATCAATTAGGCGTTGCAAGCGACTCTCGAGACGACTCGAGTTTCTGCTATTAACTCACCTCCAGGCGGCTCGGAAGACAGATTCTCGGGACGTGATTTCTTATATTCTTGGTAGACAACATCGTCAAGGTATATTTCGGGGAGGCTGGTCGCATATACGCAACATATAAGTCATATACCTGGTTGATTCTAATGAAGTTACCATACCTCTCTTGAATCATTGGGACCAACGGAATGTAGAGAAACTTGACCAATTCAATCGCCTTGGCATCTCCCAGTTTGAAAATACCGCGAAGTGCGATGTGGAAGTCGCATAGAGTCGCTTTGGGGATGAGGGCACATCCCAGCATCGCTTCTTGAGCTTTTTCACCGGCAAACCGTTGCAGAATATCCTAGTTAAACATGAGGACGTCGTCTAGACGTTGACCCAGGACGCTGGAACCTTCTCCGTTTCGAGGCTTGCCTTGGGAAACAAGTTCAGAACTAGAACCTTGACTTCTGTGATGAATGTTTGATATCCCAGTCGAGCTGCCTCAGAATCCTTCGAGGTTTTCATGGCACTCAGACTTGTTTGCCTGAGCAGGGAGTTCGGATAGTAGAAGCCGTTGGCCACCATGTCGGCGCGAAATTCCTCGACAGGCTGATTGGACGAGGCTGAAGCCATTCCGAAGTGGTTAGAATAGAATAAATGAAAGAGAGGGGGCGGGGGGAAGTGGCTGTATGCGCAGAAACCCCATCAAAAAGAAAGGCTCGATATATGCGTAATCTCATGCAGAATAATCCGAACTCACAACCTTACAAGGAGGGGCTAACTATGAATTGTATTGCAGCCAGTTACGAAACGATAGACCGGTTTTCGGCTTTGCAGCCCTCAGCCACCGTGTTTACTGTTGGGACCGACACAGACAAAACCAGCCAATCAGCAACCCTCTGTGGGGCCGTCGGTCTTCTCGCTGCCCTTCTTAAGAAATTATTTATCCCGAACCTGCCCCATTTGCTCCCGTTATTGTTTGTTCAGCCCCAAGTCTAAACACGGCCCCTCTACGTCGTTCGGCCAAATAGCGGTCTATCGTTTCGTAATTGGCTGTGAAGAGATGCCTACATATGCTAGTGAATTAAATAAATAAACCCAATACATCAATGCAATACAATACGAGAACCAATACAAATGCTGTAGGAGTATCAAGAAATTAGAGGTGGTATACGGGAAATGCAAGAAAATGTCAGCCAGAATGCCTATAAAAATACAACAACAGAACGAGAAGATAGATGAAAGACACAAAAGAAGGAAATAGTAATGATATTAGATCTCTCCGCCTTCTACCTCACTCATTCCCGGGCCTCCACTGATAGAATCCTCGCAGGCGTTATCCCGTCCCAAAGCGTCTTTCATCGCATTGACGGCGCCAAGATGGAAAGGAAGGTAGGCTCTCCCTCTTGACTTGGCAGGTCCATTGCACTGATTCATGAAACTGGGACCTAAACGCCATCGTAGAGCCGATAGAATAGAAAGGTCATGGAAGTTCTTTACAATGGAGTCTTGCAAAGCCCTTTGATCAGTCGATGATTTGGGATCATCGGTTGTATAGAGAAGATGTAGATGTAGCATGCTGACATTGGACGTTGCGCTGTTAGAGTTCGAAAGAACGCAGATCATCGTCGATGAGAGCTGTGGCCGGAGAGGTACGGGATGGGGCTTATGTATCGCGTCTAGATTCCAGGACTGAAGGACCGGTGAAGACAAGGGTGTAGTTGAGGAATACGGAGCACTTTCGTCTTCGGGAATATATCCAAGGTCCGGTCCTAGGCCATGGGAAGACATCGGTAGACTTTGTGGCAGATGTGTATATGATGGCACGGTATAGACAGTGCTTGTGATGTCCGTGAAGATGTTTTGAGGTTGGTTGGGATGTGACTTGTTTGACGTGAGGATCATCGCACTTGAGCGTGATATCCCACTCGAGCTTGTCTTTGAAGGAGTCTGCTTGACGGGCCCAGGAGGTGCCATTGTGTTGCAAAAGGTCCAAGGGGCATCTTGTTGCACTGATAGGAGAGATACATGGAGGTGGGGAGGGCCATGAATGAGTCGGCTGTCGTCAAGAAGGTTAGCCCAGGCTGTCAAGGAGCGGTCAGATATTAAATGCACTGCAAGGAGACTACCACATACCATTCAGTTCTCCTTCGCTCATGGCACCCAGCTTTGAGACCACGATCCGCCATTCAATATTGGCCTTCCGGGAAAAAGCAACTGCGAAATCCCATATGCGTTTCACTAGGATATGCTCTTTTGTTGGACCTTGGCCACCTTCACTCCTAAGCCCGCTAGTATCCGCTGAACCACTGCCGTCTGTCGCTTCTGATTCTCCTGACGCCAGCCAGAGGCCGAGATCGTGAGCCTCACCTCTCTGGTCAACACAAGCTATTAGCACCCATTTCCCGCATTCGCTGACGGTGTAGCCAACATGCAGGAATAGACCCTTCTCCAGCACATCAAGGTGAACGTCCTGTCTCCTCTTGAACTCCACCTCGGTCTTGACATATTTCTCCCTAGCCAGAGTTACAATTGGTTCTTGGAAGTATTTGCGCACCCTCTCTCCATAGTCATACAGCCTCCTTGACATCGTCCGATCCACGGGCACCAGTATGCGGTCGTACAAAGAGTAGCATACAAGCTCAGTATCGGAGAAGGCGGCAGCTGGATTTGAGTGATTGCCATGAAGAAGTCCTTCTGGAATCAGCTGGAAGTGAATCCGGGCTTCTGAGTAGGTCTTGATGGCTTTCTTGATAGCGGAGAAAACTTGGCGCAGAATGGGGGAGGCAAGGGACATAGTGCACAGTGGAGTAACAACGAAGAAAATGAGGCTTCCGTTCAGGGACGGTATGCCGGCAATGCACGAGGCTGAAAACCACAGTTAGAGGCGCTTTCTTGCTGACGTTGACCGTGCTTACCAAGTGACTTCCAGAAGGACGAACCGAAGCGGATGGGCATGAGGCCGTCCTTGGAGCAATGGCTACTCTTGCCTGGGGTCAAAACTCCAAGATGTTGTCTCTGTATGCGGCGTTGGGAACAGTTTCCAGAAAGCTATAACTCATTCAACATACCTCCCATGTCGAGGCCACCCTAGACATCCAGTTCTCCACCTTGTCCTGTCTTTGACCTCCATCGTCTTCGAACAAGGCGAATACGGTTCCATCTTTCTTTCCACCTCGAGGACCAATGCCGATCTTCTCCCAAAATCGTACAGCGGTTGGGAGAATGTGCATGATCGCGTCGCCCTTCGCCACAGTAATGAGGGGTGGTTCCATCCTCTGTAGGGTCTTCTGTGACGGGTCTTCAGAAGGGTTCGTGCCAGAAGTAGCAGCAATAGCAGATTTCTTGCTGGAGGCCCCGAAAAGATCACCTAGCTGTAGAGGCCCCTCACATTCCGGAATAGAATTAATGAGGGATGCCGCAATGCGAACATCAATTGGCCAGATCTCTGCATTTGGAACCTGTTGCTCCGACATAGATCCACTCGCACGCCACGCTTCTGCCCAAGGGGGATTCTCCACAACCTCTCTTGCAACAGTGTAGGCAGCTGCCTCCACAGACTTGGATCTTTCGTTGGCAGCACCTAGTCCCGCGGCGGGCGACATCGGCGTCGGAACAAATGCAGCGGCAGCAGCGGCCGAAGCTGCCATGTTGGTAGGTGCAACAGCTGCTCCTGGGGGTCGCAAGGGTTTGCTGAGAGGTAATAAAACACCATGTTGGAAATGAGTATGCAGCAGAGTAGGTCCCGGAGGAAGGTAATGAGGGAGGGGTGTTGAAGGCCTAGAGAACGCGGGACTTTCTTCCGGTAGATCTTCAATGGACTCATCGTCCGAATCCTCATCTGGTATCGCCTCCGGTGTGTCTGCGTCACTAGGATCTTGTTGCCAATCCTCCCATTCCCGAATCCACGAAGGCGAAGCTTGCACGTTCCTGCCTGTTTCCCGCACGTTTAGTTCAGGGGCCAACTTCCGTTTAACGCCAATAAGCTTCTTCACCACGCCGATACGGGGATCAGTGACAGCCATATATCTCGCCCTCCACCCATCTTTACTGGTCTGGAGCGTGCCTCCAACATTGAGGCTTTTGGAGGGGAACGGTGACCCCAAAGAATTGCTCGAAGATGAAGATGGCGGAGGTGGCGGCCATGGCCAGGCTGGCGTTCTGTCTTCATCATCCTCAGGAGGTGGACTCGGCAACGAGAACTTCCCAACTGCATATTTCCCATCCATCTCCCTATGATACTCCGAAAAGAGTATAGCATCGAAATTAGTCCCACCGGTACTGGTTCTTCTCACCATTGGCTGATGAGGCCGAAGGTGAATAGAGACCTGGGGGGTCGTAGGAACGCTATGGGTATGCATTGTAACCGGCGTCTGGCCAGGTGAAAGCGGGAAGAGGTTGGATCCAATATGAGGCTCTTCCTGTCCACTAAGGCTGTGATCACCAAATCCAGGCGTAGTGGCGCTGTTCACCCAAGGCGAGGGAGAGGTGAGGGTATGCGACTGAGGAGTCGGCGGTACTTGGCTACCAGGTGTCGGTCCACAGAGATGATCGGAGGGGAAGACCGGGGAAGACGAATGCATGGCGAACGACGACGCAAGCCCTTGCGCAAACTGTGATCCCACTGCACTTTGAGACCCAGCTGTTGTACTTGCATGCGGGCTTCCAGCAACAGCCCCAGCCTTAGAAGGCGCGATTGGATCGTCAAAGAAGTTGAAGTCGTCATCCGTAAAAGCCGTATCGAAGTCCATCCCATTGTCATTGGTCCCGAAAACTGCATCACCACTACGGCCGGCGCTCGGGCCTGCATCCATATCAAAGCCCATATCCATGCCCATGTCGAAATCCATATCAATATCCATGCTCAGATACGGCTGCGACTGCCATGAATTCTCAGTGTTATTGTATGGCCCATACACAGGGGCAGGGACTGATTGGGGAGGGGTCGCTGCGGAGGTATCTGCGTCTGGTGCTTTTTCGGGGGCGGTTTGACCAGATGAAGGTAAGGGAGGGGCAGTGTTGGTGGTAGGAGATACCATGGCCCCACTGGGAGGAGCGATAGAGTGTTCTGCATGCGGTGGTGAAGGATAGAAGTTTTGTCCTGGAGTGGACATCTGGGAAGTCGTAGCAACAACAGAAGTTGGCTGATGCATGTTCGTGAGGGGCGTTGTCAGTAAAGATGTAGAAGCGTGGTTGGTAGCAGGTGACGTCGGGTGAGATTGAGCAGGAACCGTGCTTGGTGTTGTCGAGGTCGTGGCAGGAAGAGTTTGAGAACTCGCATTGCTTGCGTGTTTTGCAAGTCGCGGAGAGCTTGAGACGCCAGTCTCCCTCTCCCTCTTCAATCTTTCACGCTCTCTATCTCTCTCCTTCGCAATCGCGTCAACATATCCACTGACTTTATCTGCAACAGTCCGGATATCTGTGCTCTTGGACAAAGTCAGACAGCGGAATGCCCGTAATGAGTCACAGGTGGGTGAAGAGGGCAATATAGGTCGCGGCTGTGCCAACCAAGGGTGCGATTGGATGGCTAGGTAGGCGGAGGCCGGAGGTGCAGACGTTGTTGGGGAAGGGCGAGCCGAACCATCGACTGGCGACGTTGCGCTTTGGACCCGCGACAAAGAAGCCACAACTGCAGAAGATAGCAGCGGAGAGGGTTGTAGAGGTGATGGAAGTTCGGGTATATACTCCAACATTGGTCGCGTTGTCGATGATGGAACGAAGGAGAGGCAAAGAACCGTAGGGTATATCGCAATTATTCCTTTATCTTCCCCCTGTTTATTCTCGACTTTGATCCAAACAATGATATATGCTGGTGTGGATGAGAGAGCATTGATAATGGGACTGGCTTTGTCCGATGACGCTTCCCAGCCTGCTACGCCGAGGCCTTGTAGCGATTCTTGGAATTGCTTCTGAAGTGCCGATGTAGGACCGGAGTAGTGTGTCAGGAAATAAGCAGGCGTTCCATGGGGGAGTAATATAATAGGGGAACCAGATGGCATCGGCAATGTGTACGCCAATGGGAGATAATGGGTAGGTTGTAGAAGTGGGTGGACAATCAAAGCGGGTAGGCCCGATTGTGACTGCCAGGAAACGTGTACTTGCAATTGGCAATAGAGAAGCGGTCTGATGTGACTATTGTTAGCATTGGAGTATGTCAATAATGGAAGAGGCACGGACCTGGACATGGTACGGTACTCCCAACTAGATGTCCATTCACTGCTCGGGACTGATGGCCCTAGCAAGAATCCACCTTTCAGACGTTTGACATGTCTTCGGGAAGTATTGGTGGTTGCTGCCTTCGCAATGTCGTCTAAGAGGCGAATACGAACAGCTTCCAGAAAATGGCTGTACACCGTCTGCAAAGGCTTTCGGGGAAATAGGGTCGCTGGTGATGACGATTTGACGGTGATGGGCGATGTTGCATCCTTGCAGTTTGAACAGGGAAGCTCCTGCACAGAACATGCCCGTGAACATGGAAACAAGTTTGCTAGCCTGAACGATGAGGATTTGACAACTGCATAGGGAAATGATAGTCAGTAATCTGGGGTTAGGGTTTGTAATAATGCATGACTAGGCAAACGGCCGAAGGGCGGATAATTGATTCCGAGGGTGAATGGGAAGAAGCACGAAAGCACCGAAGCTCACCATTAAGGCCGTCGAATCGAAGCGTAGCCAATGAGGAGGCCGTTTGAGTGGCAAGTTCATTGTCCGATATGCGGAAGACATGAAGAAATGAGGTCGATCCGATGTGAACGCTAGTCAATGAGGAGTCCAGTAATGTAGAAGGGGTATTCTGGGATAGAACAAGTCTTCTAGCGGATTCTATGCTTTCAAAGGCATTGTGCGTAGAATTGTTGTCGTCTGCAGCAAAAAGAATGTACGAGACGGTAGGATTTGATGGCAACGAAATCTTCGAAGATAAGAGCTGGTCGACAAGAGATATCTGCGACGCTGAACCAGGCGTTCCAGCTGTCTGAAGCTTCGTTGTCATTGCTAAAGCATTGCTGGTCGTTGTTGCAGATGGTGGGTGGGATAACCGTAAAGGGTGGCTTTACCGTCGCCCGCGTGTCGGCTTTTACCGACCTGGCCATTCTTCCGACCAACTTTTTCTGACCAACACCTTTTCGACATCGTTGCCAGCCACATGCAGCCTTCTAGTAGACCAACGTCAGCAGCGAACAGGAATGCTGCTTCACCTTTGCCACGACACCAACATCAAGTCAATACTCAAACAAAAGTGCTCGACACCGCACACGGCAGAATTCTTTGCGTAGCGGACATCCGTGGTCGCATTTCTGGCCTCAACGAGTTTGCACGAGAGCACAATGCCAAAGCCATTATACATTGCGGTGACTTTGGCTTTTTTGGTGAGCAGCAACAGAGGTCCTGTGCGTTGTTCTAGTCGCTAATACGCGCCATAGAGGCCAACAGCATCGAACGAATTCACGACCGGACTCTACGCCACCTCACAATGTACTCACCATTGATACCCTCAGCTCAGCGCTCGCATCTGCTCTCAGACGAGAACTCTGCGTCTACACTTCGTTCAACCTTCGACATTAGCATGTTGTCCGAGTTCCCCCTTCTCCTCTCAGGTCAAATCAAACTCCAAATCCCAGTATACACCGTTTGGGGTGCCTGTGAGGACGTTCTCATCCTTGAAAAATTCAGGCAAGGCACGTACTCCATAGAAAATCTCCACGTCCTTGACGAAGCAACCACGCGTTGCATCGACGTTGGGGGCATCAAACTACGCCTATTCGGCTTAGGAGGCGCCCTCGTTTTCCACAAACTCTTCGACAATGGTGAAGGTCGTGCTACTATTGCAGGAGGCCAAGGAACGATGTGGACTACTGCTCTGCAGCTTGGTGAACTCGTCGACACGGCGCAACGCGTGTTTGATCCTACCGAGACGCGTGTTCTCATCACACATGCCGCGCCTGGGCGTGAAGGTCTCATGGCACAACTGGCGCTCGTGCTCAAAGCTGATCTTACGATATCTGCTGGTTTGCATTTCAGATATGCAACATCATACAACGAATTCAGCGTCCAGGGCGATTTCGAAGGCTTCCGCCATAAACTGGTGCTCGCCAAGGAAAACTTCGACCGCGTCTGGGGCAGCATCAAATCCCAGGTCTACGCTGTTATCGATGAAAACCAGCAGATTCTCCTAGACAAGGCACTCAGCGTAGTTGAGCGAGTACCTCCTGCTCAGCCTTCCACCGGTCCAGGTGCTGCCGCCACAGGCGAAGAGCCAGCCTGGAAAAATTGCTGGAACTGGAATCTCTGCGATGCCGCATACGGAACACTAGTTTTCGACATCAAAGAGGGCAGAATCAGCGCCGAACTCAAGAGCCAAGGCTTCAACTTTGCCTACAGGCGCACGGCTACCGTCCAACCTACCCCCAGCTCCTCCACCTCCAATCTTCCTAATGTTAACCTTCCCTCAAAGGGCGCTACACCCGCACCTCAGCTCCCTGAACGCCCCACCTCTGCAGCCCGACCTGACTCCGTCGCTGGGCACAATGTCCCCGCTCCAGCGACACCTACCATTGACCTCGAGAAGCCTACCTCACCGGCTCCAGGAAAGGACAGCCCCGCTCCCAAGCAGAATGGCTCCTCCACACCTGGAGGCAGCGAAAAGGGCAGGAAGAAGGACAGGAAGACCAAACCCGCCGGAAGTACTTCTGACATAAAAGAGGTCTCCACGCCTAGAACCGCGGCCACCCCTACCCTTCCCGCTGAGGTTTCCACTCCCACATCGACTTCGGCTGCCAATGTAACCGACTCGCCAGCAGACAGTGGACCCAAGTCCCCCGTGACTGACGTTGGTAGCGGAGGTGCCAGGACTCCTAAGACTAACAGGCCCGCAAGGAATCCATGGACCATTGCTGTGAAGGTCGCAACACAAGAGGCGGTGACGGAGGCTGATTTCAAGGAGTTCTTCGGAGAGGCCAAAGACAAGGTTATGAAGATCAACCTCCTGCCACCGCTTAATACTCGCCCTAGGTTGGCATATGTTGAGTTTGAGGATGAAGAGGCTATGAAGGCTGGCTTGGAGAAACATGTAGAGGTTGGTCTTGAACTCGTGTCTTCCTACATACGCATATACTGATGACGTGTCTCCAGAAAATCAAGGATGTTGTTGCTGAAGCTAGACAGGCCACCGATCGCGATAGTGCGCCACCCGCCCGAGGCGCATTCAGAGGTCGTGGTCGTGGATCTGGAGCATATGCTGCCAGAGGATTTGCTGCTGCCGGCCTCACACGCGGGCACTCATTCAGAGGAAGCGGTGGATCGAACCACGGTCAGGGTGGAGGAGATGCATGAATGCTGAGGGCATAGGCAAAGGCTCGGGACACTCATTGTTTGTCCTCCGATCGCCATTATCTTGTTTGTTGGAATAGACCTCTAATTACCACCCGTTCGACGCTCTTTACCCGATACCAACCTTGTTATCCAACTTTTCGCGTGGATTACTAGGCATGCTTTTCTTCAGTGCTGCCAGGTCTTCCTCATATTTGTTTGCATACCAAATTAGCTTTCTGTGCAGATGTTAGTTGCAGTTGTTATGATATCCTTGATGATATAATTACTATTAGTCTCTTACTACATGGACAGAGTGTATATGTGACGGTTATGACAAAGGTCTTTGTTATCACCGCCCCTCTCAAAGGCTGACACCAGTGACCACCAAAGGAGGACCATCGGTCTTAGAGCGTTCCCTCTTCAGCCTCTGTAGCGCTGCGAATGACTCCTCCCCTATTGCACTATGTTGGAAATCTATTCCTTCAAGCACAGGGAACGCTTGCAACATGTCGATCAAAAGAGCGCAATGGGGGTCTCCGTCCTGCCATCCAGTGTGCTGGCAAAAAACGATATGACGGACTTGGGTCCGTGTACCGTCGCTGAAGAGCACCTTCTTCACTTCATCGACATATTCGGAAGAGTCAGAGGTAGGGACATGAAGGTGTAAGGAGGATAATCGCCGGCGCAGACTGGGCGAGCAAGCACACGACGGCCAGTAGACAACTGCGTCTCTCTCTTGTCGTTGAGCAACTCTGAGCGTCATGTTCAGGCGCTGGAGTTGTATGTAGTCCTGGCATTTCTCCCGAAGGTGTCGACAAAAAGCCATCTGTGCCCTGGCCGTCGTGTCCGACTGCATCGTTGAATCCAATGGGAGCATTCTCATTGAGAATTTCTGAGAATGGGTGGTAATCGAGCTATCCTTCAGATCGTTAAAATGTTTTGCTACTTCCCTTCCTCTTCCTAACATGGTCGAATCTAAAGCCACCTCCCACAAGCGGTTGAGATCGCCAGCGGCTTCCTCCTGCCACCGGATAATTTTGGCAGATTCCGGACTTGTTCGGAGAGTGTGGCCCCAACCCCTCTCTACGCTTTCAAGGAATTGCCGCCGATAATGATTGACATTCTCCCATGTGAATTGGACCTCGAAGATGAACTCCTTTCTGAGATTTCTTGACCAGATTCCTTCGTCGGTGTATCGGGGAGGGGGTTCCGTGGCAAAGGCGACCATCTCTTCCATCAGAATTAATTCCAGCTGGAAGGAAGTATAAATGGACGCCAGTAGGTAATTTCGAGTCGATTCGTTGGAACTAAGGTCAACGGTGGGAGGAATCTCCTGGGCGTTGATGGGGAATTGTAGTGATAGCAAGTTAGTACTGACTGAATTCGAAGCGTTAGTCCACTGACGCGGGGAGGAATTTAGAGGCAAATTGCTCACGGTTTTTGGATTCTATCCGACCTCGAACATCTCTGGGTTCAACGCGACTTGGGAGCTCAATAAATACTCGTGACTCCTTCTCAACGGGAAAATTAGTCGTGGGAGGTAGAGTTGGGGGAGAGGGCATATGGATAGTGTTCTTCTTGGAATTGAGTTCCCACTGGAACTCTAACACCCTATCATATGCAGACTGTTCATCTCTGGATCGTAGACGTCGAAGTATAGATTGGTGATGTTGTTGGATAGACGAAAGAAACACTGCATTGCTTGTCACTGCGTCGCTGCCTGGCTCAATCCGCCCGGTGACATTCACACTCGTTGGGTCACCGCTTTTGGTATGGCGAACAGCTTTTGCAGTGTAGACCTGAGGAAGACCATCGTGGTCCGCGAAGAATACCCGACACGTCTGCCTTTGACGATCGACGATGGTGATATAGAGAAGGCGGTCATTTGGTGAAATGGGCCTTGGCCAATCGGAGATTCGACTTCCAAGGGTGTAGAAGAGGGAAACATCTTGGAAATCGAATCGATCTAGTAACCCGGCGTAATTGGTTACGGACTTGAAGAACTGCTGGGCATCAACCAGAGGAAGATCGAATCGATCGGCTTGCTTAACGCTCGAGGCGGGGCGATAGCAGGGGGCGGGGAAGGGTTGCTCCGTATCTGTCTCGAATAAGAGTTTGATGGGGTCACAATCATCAAATGAGGGATTCCAGCTCCAAAGGATGATACGGAGAATGGATAATGCTGCTTCCAGGATAAGCCAAATAACAGGGTCTCTGGAGTTTCGAGCTCCCTGAACAACACTGAAGCATCCAACATAACCAATGATTGCGCAACACACACCGACAACCACAAGAAATAGATAAGGGAAGATTGGCCCGTCCGAGCCCAAATTCTTCAGGGCGTTGTCGGTAAGTACCTGTAGTTGACCCTCGGAAACACCCAAAGTCACCGGATTCACCTCGAATGGTTTATTGCTTGCACGCTGCCATGGCCTAGCGGCATGGGGACGACCATACTTTGGATTGAGTCGATTACGTATCCAACCCATCATGTCTGCAAAGGTAGAAGGGGCTGGCTCAGGTGTGGACTTCATGCCTGCCCTTTGAAGATAGCTATGGAGGTTCCAAAGGCATTCTTCGGCGGGCTTATCAACGTGCCATGCGGGGGAGCCAGGTTGTTTGAGAAAAGTTGACTGAACCAGGGAATCTAACTGATGAAAGGCATGCCTGCCTTTCAGAATCCTCATAAGTCGGCGCTGTAGGAGTATCTGAGTTGCTACCGAGATAGCAAATCCGCCCAATACACGGATGGCGGGGAATGCGCATCGTGCTGCCAACGATGGTCTAGAGCCAGGCCCGCCTTTGATCAAGTGGATATAAGGTGTGAAACCACATAAACAGAGGACTGCTGTTGTGATGATGAGCCTAACATTCCAGGTTGACCAGGTAGATCTTATCTGCAGCCTGTCTGCAGCAAATTCGATATGGTGCTCTTTACACAGAGCGTCGAATTTACTTTCGGCAAGGTGGATGCCTGCACTTTCTGGGTCCATCATGACAAGTGCCAAACTTTTACCAGAAGGCGTGAATCCTGCATCCTCGACCTTTTTGGCGCCTATGATTCCTAGACGTTGGATCGAGATGCTTGCTAGCAGTGCTTTGATTCCGGCCTTCACCAATCCAAGAGTGCCAAAGACTGACATGGGGGCGGCAGCGGCATAGAGATAGCCTTCGGATAATGCGGAACCGACATGAGTTTCACATTGGTCAGTCCCAAGCAACGGGAGAAGGGCTGAGATATCCTGAATACCAGCAGTTATGGTCTTTCCTACGTCACCCATGGGTTCTGAGAGGCTTATGAGCTCTCTGTTCCACGCAAGTCGAGATGAGGATGTGAACGATTTTCAGGTGAGTCCTTGTAGCTGGATGAGTTCCTTTGTATTGCCCACTCCGCTCACCATCATTGGCACAACAGGGCGTGGCGTTGATCATGAGGGCAGTGCTTGTTGCCAAGTGGCAGTGCAGCAAACTCGAGGTTATGCAACATGAAAGGCTAGCAACGAATCGCATTGCTGCCTCTCTGATATTTCTATGAAATGAAAGGCAAGAATGACACCGTCTTTTCCCGGATCCAAAGGCTGATGGTCTCCTTGGTCACGAACTTATCTGGCGAGACTGCTATGACTTTATCCACACAAGTGGCTACCAGTTAAGACCTTGGTATAAGCCTGAAAGCTCTCCAGAGAAGAGGAACGCATTTCAGTGAATGTGATCGCTTGATACCCCCGTCTTCCTGAATAACCCAACTTTCCGGTTAGCAAGGAATACTCATGGATGCTATTTGGCTGGAAGATCTAGAGAAAGAACCTCGAGATGAGCTTGGGAACAGCCCTATTTTCCTCATGGGATTTTTGGACCTTCTTGAGAGCCCAACTGAATAGTTGTTCACGTCTTCCTTTTCTGGCTCCGCTACACCGTTGGCTTTGTTTCACCCATTATCAAAGGTCTCCTCGCGTTGCTATGCATCGACCTATTATTAACTTTGTTCCTTTAATAGATTGATACAATAACATTACAGACCAGGCATTATACGACATGACGATAGCCCTCTTATAGTGGTTAAATAGAGCTACGAAGAGTTTTGATGTAGCATGGCTTACGCCATCCGCCTGCTCTCTTCGACATAATGCTTATCATCTTCACTTAGATCTCGCTCGAAATCATAAAATGCCTCTGCTGTGTCCTTATAGGCCTGGCGAAGGATGGCCTCGTGATGGGCACTTCGTGGTTTGAGGGAGCAGCGAAGCTCCTTGGGGACATTAGCAAGGCCCTATTCGCACCGTTTAGCACTTGGACTCGTCGACACCAAATAACGCTACTTACATCAAGGTAATCTGTGAGATTTGGTTCGATGATTTCACCATCTTTGGTCCGAGCCTTCTCTATTTTAAACGCCCAGATGATCTTCATGGTATTGATTAACTGAATATCTATGAGTTTTCTGTCCGAGAGGACGATCAGAAATTGAAATCACCAATGAACTTTTGGCCAAGTGAATGCCAACACAGACGCGCTAACAGAGGTTTAAATATCATGATTTGAAATTGGCCGAGAGATGCTCACTCTTCCTGCACCAAAGGCGTAGTCGATGTACTTTCCAAGCTCTGGGTCTTCTATAAACCGCTCCGGCTTGAAGAGGTGGGCATCTTTGAAAACTGCCTCGTCATGGAAAAGGCCCCCTATGAAGAGTCAGCTTCAAGAGTGTTGGGAGGAAATGGAAAACAAGCGTACAGGTATTCTCAATGATCATAGTGCCCTTCGGAATCATATATTCCCCGTGCTATTTTTGAAAATGATGAATTGAATTATTCCCTAATTCCATTGGAAGACTCACATAAACGTCCTCTATATTTGCGTGAGGAATACCGAGGGGAGTAACTGGGCGGAATCGATGTGTCTTTGATAACAAATTAGTCCCGAGGAATTGCTAAAGAGAAGGAAGAGTACTTCTTGTACGACGGCCTGTATATATGGAAGATCCTCAAAGTCGTCGAAAAGTGGCAGGCGATCCGGCCCAACAACTTTATCCATTTCTTCTTGAGCTTTCGTTAAGACGTCCGGGTTTGCTGCGAGAGCCAAGACGAGGTTAGAAAAGTACGTAGAGGTGGTCTCCGAGCCAGCTTCCATCATCAAAGCTCCGAAATATCTGGAAACGAGGCTTCAGCCGCAGTGAAATTTTGCGACCACGGGCATACGCACAGTAAAGCTTCGTCGTCCAAATTCCACTCCTTAGCCCGCTGGTGAACTTCTTCCATGAAACACCCATTTCCCTCGTCTCGTGCCAGTCGCTCCTGCACTGGCCGCAGCATGTCTCCGAACACCTTTCTCTGCAAATGCCATAGCGCACGACACTCCGTCTTCCACGAGGCCCATCGTTCTGGAACATATTTCAGGATTGGGATAAGATCCACAGGCGGATGGCTTGTTGGAGCAGATAGGTACACAAGGCGATCAAGTAAGGCCCAAAATTCCTTGAATATTGGGGTCGTGGAGCGAGGAGTGCGGACACCGAACATAACGGACATGATCACGGATGTCGAATAGCGGCGAAGATTCCCCCGGATGTTGGTCTACTGGAAAGCTAAGAATTTGTGGATACACCAGAAGGCGGCTTCATACCTCTGAATCTGTCAGCAAGTCGTACATGAGCTGAACACTTTCTGCCTCCTGGATCGGAAGGTGAGATCGGCAAGCTTGCGGTGAGAGGACTTGTTGAGCAGCCCGACGAAGAGCCCTCCATCTGTCGGCTAGAACGAGTTAGCACGCAGTCTTTGTTGGGTTGAAGCTGCTCACAATATCTAGTTCTAGAAGGGAAACCTGTCAGCTATTGGCAATTGTCAAGGAAGAATCCACCTACAGAACAATATTGTTTCCAGGACCATCATACAATGTTGAGAAATGGAATGGCGGCCGATCAGAAGTGACCGCAGAATTTTTGTCCAAAAGCTGGCGAACGTCTTCCAACGAGCTAAGGATCACGAGGGTACCATTGGCGAGTTTGAGACTGTAGACACCTCCGTACTCTTGTGCCCATTCTGTGAATCTGGCAAAGCTGTGAGATGGCCTCCAAAGTCATAATACGATAATAGATCGCACCGAAGTTGAGGGTTTGTTGTTGGAAACTCCAAGAGGTTACCTACAATCGGCTTCGTCGGTGGCCCAGGAGGCAGATAAGCTTCTCGTTTCCCAAACCGACTGAGCTTCACAATCGCCCAAGAAGCGGTGACAATCCCAAGGGCCAAACCGATTGGGACATTAGGTAAATCAGATACCATGGTGAGGAAAAAATGAGAGGTGTGGTTTGAAGAAGGAACGACAAGCCGTTCGAGGGGCAGTATGGAACGGTCGCTCTATTATGACCAATCACCACGAGTAAAACATCGATCTTGTTTGCCCTCTTCTTAGTGGGGCCTACATAACGGCAGTAGCTTTGATTGAATCCAGTATAGAACTCGCCATGACCGGGCCTGTATGTGGATTCCCATGAGAAGATTGATGTTACTCAATTTAACGGTTTATCCTTCGAATAGAACTGTTTCCGGTATCCTGAAGCAGATACAAATAACGGAAGCAAATTGAGAGCTGCCGTAGAAATGTATTGACATCTCCGTGATCCGATTACCAAGCCAATCGGTACGGCCGAAGTTGCGCCCGCTCAACGTTGAAAAGCGTTAAGAACCTTTCCCATGAGACTCGTTAGTCAATTTAGGCTCCCATGTGTTTGCAAAAGAAGGTCACTGTAGCGATCTGTAGGGAAGCAACCGTAACGCATAACGGAGGCCCGAAATTGTTGCCTAAAGCGCTGCGCGTCACGCATAACGGAGGCCGAGTTGCTACCGGTGGGTACCAAATGCGGATTCTGACCCTGAAAACCGGTCCAAAAAAGGCAATTCAGGAGCTTAGCGGTCCAACATAACGCATAACGGCCCCCCGTTGCTAAAGGTGGGCCTTGGCGTGAAGCGTCAAGTTATAACATAGCTTTTTTCTTACAGTGTATGGGTTCAATAGAGTTCTTGGAAGCGAAATTAGGCCTCCAACTGGTTCTTTGGCCATTAAGCGCCCAGAATAGCCGAGGGGCTCGTAAATAAGAGCAATATATGCCGGCTGAATGTGGACGCGACGTCGCGTCTCAATAGCAGGATGTCATGCAGTGGCCCTGTAGCATAACTGTGAATCTGATGAGGAGCCTGACGCATTGTCTCACATTTTTGCACCCAGTCATGTTTTCCTTGGCGTGCATTGGTTCAGTTTTATCGGAATATTGGATCACAGGCAATTGAGACTATTATTTAACAAGTAGCGTAATACAGACGACGAAAAACTGAGTGAGGGTAAAGCTAGAAGGGATGGGAAACAAAAACTGTCATGAGGCGAGCGGATATCATAGATTACCAGCAGCTTTGAATAGCCTGATATAACTGACGGCCACAGCCGCTCCAGCAAAGAACGCAATCACGACTTTCAGGTCATTTGTCCTCGCACCCCCGACCCGCGTCTCCTCTGCCCTTTTCCTGGTTGTCGCCTTCCCTTTTTCATCCAGGCCATCAGTAATCTGCTTATTAGGTGTAACAAACTTCTGCGTCGATTCATGTGCAGTTTGCAAGCCGGGGAGTCCATCAATGCTGACGAGGTTCATTTTTTTCCACCAGTATTTGAGACCGGTGTTGAGTATCTCGCCTGATTCAATAACTTTGCCCATAGTGATAATCCTGGTTCGAGGGCCGGCATAGTCATAGAAGGGTACCCCAAATCCGCAGGACTAGCACTCGTGATGAGCATGAGAAGATGGGATGCAAGGGTGTCAGGGCTAACCGTCACAGCTTTGAAAACGTCGATTATCACCACTGCTCGGGAACCGGTCTGACGTACTCCGGGGGGAAGTAGTTCCTCGTATTCTGGAGTACCGAACTCGTGTATGGTACCTGTTGGGCAGAATTTAGCAGGGAGCCTTGTCGTAAACCGAGTTCATACCTTTTCCATAAAGCCTAAGAATCCTGGGAGGTCCTTCGAAGGCATTGAACAGAATGGTTATCCTTCTGTTCTCGCGAACGTGGGCAATCGTCGCGACACCTACGAGTTAACCATTTTGAGGACACATGTAGCCTCAGGCAGGACGTATACGACGTACCACTTCCAGTGAGGTCCTCAAACCAGACCCTGTTTGCATTGACGATGTGGAACGAGCCATCAACCCCTTTCGGGGAGACATTCACCAAGCCGTCTTCACTGAGCGGACCAGTAGCAACCCAGAATACTTTCTGCTCATTTATCCATTTGAAAAGGCTCTGGGGTATTTCGTCGTATTCTTTGCCCATGGGAGGAGGAGGGGAGTTGAATGTGATTACTTGACTTGACTGATCTCATATGTAGAAGATCGAAATTCAGGGTCAGTCGAAGCAATTCGCTCGGAAAGGCGGGTATCTTAATCGTTGCTGAGCAAGGTACGCATGGCGGCATTTGTTCACCGCCTCGTGGGAGCTTGAATGTATTACTTGGGGGGCTCTATGGTGATCCGGTGGTTGGAACATGGGAAAGTTTTATCAGATAAGATTGAGACGCAGACGATCAGACAGGGATTTACCGGAATCCCTCGTCTGGACTGCCGTATGTACGCGTCCATCTTTGTGACTTACGAAACCCACATTACGAGATCCTAATTACAGCACGGCTGCGTCTATCACAACAGTGAGATCGCAAAAAGGACCAGTAACTTGTATGGAGGGAACAACCCATCGACGAGGTTGCCTGTCAGGGGAGAGACTTAGAATCGGAGTACCCTGCACCATCGAGTCTGAACACCAGAGCACCTGCAGTTGCCAACCCAAGGCCGGGGCGTCCTTCCTGATCGGGGACAACTTGACTGACTATGCGAGCTTCGTTCCGAGTGTACCTCTTCACCCAATGCCCGGTGTTCTCTGAAACTGGATGTTTCATTCGAAAGGCGAGTCAGCGTTCTCGATTTTCCTTGACCTCGCTGAGGTGGCTGACAGGATCGACAAAAGGCTTGCCCTAAAGTAACTTGGGTGCACGGATCCTTCATGTTCCAGCGGACGTTCGTCCATGCTTTACCCAACCCTGTGAGTGCATACGATTGGGACCGTTGAGTATGAAGGCGTCGACGCTCGTCACTCGGACTTTTTCTCGTTCTGCAGACATTTGTTGCGACGGAGTAAATTTCTGGTAAGTCACTCTTGAATTATTGAGGTCATGTTCTTCGTAGCTCACTATTCGCCAGCGCCGTGGATGGCCCATCTGTATCCTCCTTTGAGTCGGTAGGGCTGCTCTACACTCTTAGATTCTCAGCCAGTGGTACCGACTCGTCTTTGCTTTAAAGAGCTGTACGTAGCGACAGGATGCTGGTTGTGGTCCGGGACTCGCTCGGCCTTTAACTCAAGATGGCAGGCGATTCTTCAAGCCTAATCGGCCTGACCCCCCTGGATCACTAGGTCTTTCTCATACGAATCGCGCTCTGCTACGCAGTGTCTACGTTTCCTACTCCCAAACACAAGCCTCGACCATCCCGTTCCCTTTGGGTTATCGTGCGCATGTCCTTGCTCCACAGATATTGGTACGACCGATGTATTTCTACATCCGACTTAGCCTCCCTTACCTACTCCTCGTTGCCTAACCAGTACCGATGACTATCGTTACGAATAGACATTTGTTCTGCTCGCATGGTAGCATTGCTGCCCTTAACGTTGTAATTACACACGAGCCTGTTTCTTCGCCATAGTTGGTTGATTTTCTTCATCGACTACAGGCGCTCAGAACATTCAAGTTGACTATTAATACTACTTCAATCCCTCCGAGCCCTCGATTCTGATTCCTTAATCTATCATTTGAGTCTGCTAAATTATAAGGATACGCGTCAATACTACTTCGCATTGAGGGTGGCCGCGACTGTCTCCATTGTCTCTACAAGTGCTTTAACAAATTTCTTCATCTCTTCTTCAGAGGCCTCCGTCAGTAACTTGACAGCGTCCGAGAAGGACAACTGGTAATCGTGGTAGTCAAACCCGGTCGTATCCTCCAAAGCCTGCCCTCGGAGGTAATCCCATCGCGGGCGTTGGTCGCGGTTGACGATGGTCCACTGCCAGAATTGTCCAGCAGCTGCAAGTACCGGAATACTCTGAATCTTTTCCAATCTACGGAGTCGAAAGAGGATGTCAATGTATAGGACCAGCTGGTTCCGAGCGAGTGCTAGGCGGACCTCCTTTGCATCCTCAAATTCTTCGCCCGTGAGTCTCCGGGGGGCAGCAGGCTTGATTTCTCCAAATCCCACCGTATAGAAACAGGGTATCTCAAACCCACCTAAGGTGCTTGGGTAGTCGGCCTCCGCTCCGTCCGCACCTCCGACCTTGGCCTCCCTGCCTTTCAAGAAGTTAAAGCTGAAGTCAGGAATACCAGTTCCGTCGGCGCCTTTGACAGAAAAAGTGCTCCCAACAGAGACTGAGTCTCGAAGAGGAGGATCAAGAGGTTGAGCGTCGCTGTCAGCCAGGTCTTGATGGCCCTCGTCGAAATCATCATGATCTTCGCCGCTATCATCGCCGTTATTGCTGTTGCCGTCGTAGTTGCCGCGAGCGTTGTCCTCGTTATCATCCTCTTCGTCCTCATCTTCATCGTTGCCACTGTTGCTGCCGCCATTGTCATCCTCGTTGCTGGCGTTGCTTCTGGCATTAGCTTCCAACACCTCCCGAGCCTTTTTCTTCTGCGCTCTTGTCCTAGGAGCTAGCATCCCCGAAGCAATTTGCGGATTTCCAGTTGGAATATACGTATCCGCCGCTTCCTTTCCTCTCTCTTTGAGGCGCCCCAGTGCCCCTTTGGGCAGCCAGATAGTATCTTGTTGTACAACAAACAGAGCATTGTCTTTGCGTAGAAGAGCGGTTGAATTCGCCATCTTCAGACTGGCCCGGAATACGGCCTCGTACAGGGCGTACCACGGACTCTCGAGGTTGCATTTATTCCACTCGGAGGATTCTGCTCGCGCTTTGAGGCAGAGTGTCAGTTTTTTCGCTGTTAAAGGCATGACGAAGAATGATTGGTTGGCCGAGAATACTACTCGGATTTGGCGTGACTCTTATATTCTGCAAACGTGACCCCACGCATGCCGTAGGCCCCCCTCGCGCCTAACATATCCGCTGGTAACAATCCCACACTATTTTCGTTTTAATCTGACCATCATCACACTCAACAGCCAGTCGGAGAAACTCCAGCCCCAGGGCCGACACCATTGTTCCAGTTTGGGCTCTGAGCACAGATTATTCGAATTTCGGACCGCGAATATAGGTATTTCCGCATGGTATCGGATTTTATCTGGTATTCCCCCTTCCTTAGTAGAGTTTCTCCTGTCACGTTCGGCTCCAGCTGGGAGACGGGTTATAATACCTGATATAATGCTGTGGGCGCAAGGGAAAATTTTGATTTCAATCTCTGGTCATTCCGAATTCTGATTAGCTGTAGTCACTCGGCGTTAGTACATGTCGCTGATGAAAGATCTGGAAAATGAAGTCGACTGCCCCATGGAAAGAATATCAGAATAAGTACCCGATTAGAATTCGAGCTATGTGCGTGCAGCTTATCCAGGAACTCGACGCATTCGGACTGGCTTGAAATTTCGAAAAGTTGTTTACGGGATAGTGACAGCCCACAGAGTTGATGGGGGCCACTGAGCCGCCGCCCGAGGGCCACGCTTTGCGCCACCTTGCACAGCATTTACGGACCTTGGGGTCGTATTTCGGTCTGCACGTGACTTGATTGAATTGCTTCTAGAGCTCTAGAGTTCTGGTTTCAATTTACCACCTTATCCGTTCTGAACCGAGAAATAGGTCAGTGTAGTTTGTTCAAGGACATATTCCTTACACTGACTTCTATATAGGTCAATTAGCATGGGTTCCAGGACTTATGATTGTGGTCGCGTTCTTGGGTTCTTCCTTACCAACGAGGAGTTGATTCAGCGCAGCACATGGCCAGGGATCCCAGACGACCCCAATCACGAGCGATATCCCGAACGTAGAAAGAACAGTTGTCATGCACGTTCAGGTATCAACGCTACTATCAATGCTGCCTATGCTGCCTATCCCGCCCGGAGAGCTGTTGCTTATGCTTGTGACCGTCCTGACAGCAAGACACGTCAAATTGGCTATGTCATCGCGTTCGCTGACGACAAGACACCATGGCATAAGGAGTCTGACTACATACCTTTACTGAGAGAATTGGAGAGGCTGCAAGTGACTCTCGGGTTACCCAAGGTGGCCAAGCCGGGATGGTTTTTTGTGAACCCAGACGCGGTTTGATTTTCAACCTCGAGCAACCCTTCTTCTCTCTCTTCTAAACCCTATGTATATTTCTAAAATGTATCACTTTCACCTTAGAAGCTCAACTATGATGAACATAGAGAGGCTGAGACTGCGTGTGTTCCGCACGTATTCAAAGTACTTCGTCCATGTCGATAAATTAGTTCACACAGTAATCATGGAGGGTTGCGCCACCTAGTTCTAGCCCCCATACTTTATTTAAATTCTGAATGCAAGACGATAATTTCCTTCTGGCATTTGAGCTTGAAGAGCTCCTGTATATCCTCTAGATCGTTGCATATAGACGAGAGGTGCTGATGGCCTGCAACATCATTCAATGAAATCACAAATACTAATCAGACACTGTATGACGGAAGGTTGGAACAGTCCGTTGACTAGGTTGCCTGCGAGGAGAGATACTTGAAATTGAGGTAGCTTACACTACTAATTCTAATTCCGATTAGAGGAGCAACTACAGTTGCCATCCCAAGGCTGGCGCGTCCTACCCGATGGACTGACCATGCCAGCCACGGCCTAAACGACGTTCCTGGCCTCAAGCGTGAAACGCTGCTTGCAGGGTCGTCCCTCACAGCCTTTTCCACGGCTATTTCAGCCACCGAGTTTCCAAGTTCTCTGTGATGGTGCACCACAACAGACGTAATCGCAGAGACCGGGATACCGGACGTCGGCAGAACATTGGTACAATTTGTTTTCCCACCCTTGAGAACCACAATGGCCAGATCGACTTTGGCGTGGACAGTCAGGCTATGGTCCTCCGCTACTGCTTCAACTCGCTGGGAAATCCAGTCGAAGGCAGCTTGTGAGACGGGGTTGTCATCGATGATAATATCGTTGCAAATAGTAGTGAGGAAGGGACTGGTCAATCTGCCAACCGAGTAAGGAGGGCTTGCATGTCGGAGTATGCTGTAGACAACAGCTGCCGTGCTGCCTTTGCCAACGCTACCTGTGATGTGAATAGTCGGCCTCGTACAGTCCGAAAGGACCAGGTTAGAGAGCTCGAGTGTCTGGTCGAAGAGAAGCTGACGCTTTGGGGACATTATGCTTGCAAATCAACGACAACCATCTACATCGTATTTATAAGATCGTCACCTCGAGATTGAGCCACAAGGCGACTCAGGGATGAATGAGTAGGGATAAACTTGCGGGCCGAAGGCTGCGTCAAGTGACCTAGCTAGAATGGTTCTAAGCCAATTGAACCTTGACATGCTCCCTCTACATCCACAATCTACAAGAGAACATATTAGCCAGACGTTATGAAGCGTGCAAAGGAGCGCTGACCTCCTTCGGTGCTGTAGCAGACAGGACCTCTGGATGCTCCTTACCAACCAACACCTCGTCCTGCAACCCGATGCATAAGTATTATAGACAAAAGGTCAAGATGAAAGTCCATACCTCTATCCGAATCCCAATATTATGGTAATGTTTTGGGAACTGTGCCGTGGGCGGGACATAGATCCCAGGCTCAATAGTGACGACCATGCCTGCCTTCAGCCTACAAACGACGAGCATGAGTCGACATCCACAGTTTATTCAACCGGTATAAACTCACGACCCAGACCGATCAAAATTACTCGACTCATGAAGGTCTACGAAATTCATTAACACCTCCTGCCAGTGTCCATGCAGTAAATCCCAAGACTCACCAATCCCTATCGGGTGACTCAAGAAGTGCGGATACAACACATTCTCCAAGTCATGCCCTTTTGCCCCACTAAAATCGAATCCCAGCTGTTTCAACTCCTCCCGCAAATACTCGCATGAGAGGCGATGCATGGCGTAGAGCGAGAGATCGGCCTTTTCGGTGCATGAAGTGATGAGGCGTTTCTGTGCCGAGAGGACGGCGGAGTAGAGGTCTCTCTGTGGCTCGGTGAACGTCCCGGAGGCGGGCCAAGTCCGAGCTGGGGAACAAAGGCGTTAACGAAGAATGCAACGCGCCAAATAGGGAAAGGTCATACTTATATCTGATGCATATCCACTGAAATTCGTTAGTTAGTATAGATTCCGAATGATATGGACGATAACATACTTGTATTCACATCCAGCGTCCATTAGTATGAGTTCATTATTATTAACGACTTGATCGTTATTAGTATAATGTATTATTAGAGCATTCGGTCTGTATACCTCGTCAGCAAATAATCCAAGGACAAAAGTGACCCAGTGCTTACCCTGAAGCAACAACCGGAACATAAGCCGGTCTCTGCGACCCGGAGAGTGCACAAAGGTATTCAAAATGCGCCGCTATTGCGGCTTCCGACAATCCAGGTCGACTAAATCTCATCGTCTGAACACAGCCGTTAATCAACCCATATTCCAGATACTTTCAGGTGCAGTTGCACTAACCTTTGCATGAGCCCTCCCACTAATATCCGCCGCAGTCCTCATAATCCTCTGCTCGGCCGGACTCTTTACCGCTCGCAGCCTCGCCACCTCCGGAGCAAGTGGCTTCCTCTTTGCCGTCGACAGACCATCCACAACCACATCATAATCGGTCTTAGTGACTCCCCCTGGGATCAGATACTTCAGCACAGATTTGTTGATGTTTGCAGCATTCCGCTGACTTCGCCGCAAGGATGGGGAATTGGTGACGTCAACATAGATATGAGAATGCTGGCTGACGGCAGAGCGGAGGTGCGACGAAAACGCGGATATGGGCTGTGCTTCGTCTGCTCGGAAGAGGGCAGCTGCGTCGTATAAGCCAGTTCTGCGAAAAGGTAAATTTGGATGAGGCCAGGGGCTGAAGAGAGACGAATATGACAAACCTAGCGCCGTCCCATTTCTCTTTCTCGGAATCCTTTCCGCGGCAGAAGAGGGTCATTCTGTAACCCTTTGAGCTGGAGGTCTTTTCGAGAATGAGGGCAGAGTCTGGTTCATTGAATCCGGTGAGATACCAAAAGTCCGAGGCTTGTCTATACTTGTAGCTTGGAAAGGGTTAGCACCAGAAAATGCTAGTAGTGTGACCGCTTACAATATATCTGAAAGAATTTTCAGAATTGGGAGACTCGAGGAGGCACACGGAACTCACTCTTGCTCATATATTTGACCGGAGCAGCCACACATACCACC
The DNA here is from genome assembly GCA_944990035.1 of Clitopilus passeckerianus. Lineage (NCBI taxonomy): Eukaryota > Fungi > Basidiomycota > Agaricomycetes > Agaricales > Entolomataceae > Clitopilus > Clitopilus passeckerianus. The sequence goes on along the minus strand of CALYLX010000037.1, from coordinate 95,625 downwards.
AGACTATGTTCTGGTAGGCTGTCCATAAGAGTTTGTCTGCGCTGCTCATACTCCTGTGGTGCAATCCCTGGGGTCAAATCCTGTGGTTTGACTTCCTAACATGCTCAGCACCGACAGAGTCCAGAACCTTGCGCTCATACCTAAATGTGGATGCGACTGGAATACTGGCTGGCCGTATAAGGACGGCTTGAGGTGCCCGCCTTCAAGCGTCGCGGCCTCTGTTGCAAGACCTCTACGGCTCGTGTACGCTAGTCTTGTCGTCCATAACGCCCTTGCAAGCCTCGTCGTCGTCATGAATAGCAGTGAGAATGCAAAGGCTGATGTCAAATTTCGGGGTTCAGTAAGACCTAACCCTAGATTGTGGTTATGACTTTATGATTGTGCCATCATCCTTCGTTGAATTCAAAGAACTGCACGGCTTAGTTCACGACTTCCACAGTCAATCTGAAATCTCTATGCAGTCTCTGCTTGTTCTTTGTGCTTTTCTCGATAGTTTTGACGGCAAATTTGCGGTAAAAGGCTCCGCTTGAGGCTAAGATTTGATATGATCGACGACGTGTAACGGCGAATCACATGGACTGGAGACTTTTAACCCCAATGGATTATATTCATGCAAGCTGCCACACGACCCAAGCGTCACAACTGGGGCGGCGGTTTCAACATCTTTGCCAGCGACTTCCACCATCTAGACCACCTAGAAATCTTCAGAGGTCCATGAATCAAAGGTTCAATGGTCAAAAACTGGGATTTTTATAGCAGACAAAGTCTCGATCTCGCCTCGTCTGCAGCAAATCTGGGGTTTAGTGCTGCAAAGTTCGGAACAAGATGTGGGGTACGTGGACATTGATTATTTCAATTGAAAAGATCTCTGAACGAATCGATTATCAGTTTGCTTTAACGAGAGGAATTGTGGCGACAGCCGTGGGCGTCACCTCGTCTGTTGTTGACCATGCTCTCTTTGGTGGAAACAACGTCGCTCGGCAAGCTCTCGGTGACGCTGCGCATTCCGTTATATCATTTGCGGAACGAATCACCCTCGCACCCATATTCCTTGGTGAATATGTCACTGCAACTTCCGTCATTGCTGCACATAGCTCGATCAACGTTCTTTCTGTTTTCTTCCCCGGAAGCAGCGACGCTTCCTTCTCTCTCGCTTCCTTCATAACCCTTGTCAAACGAGAGTGGACGACACCCGCCGCCCATGGTCCTGGATTCTCTGATAAGGATTATGGAATCACCCAAATCGCAAGGGGCATCATCGCCTGGGTTTCACTGCAAGGAGTCACACAAGAATGGCAAGAGAAGATGTGGTTCAGGCATGTACGCGAAATACGCGTTCATGAGCCATCTGAAACGAGCGCCCGAACTCTTTCACGAAAGTACGCATCTTCAACCCATTCTTCAACCTCACCTAAAATTTTCTTCTCTCAGAAATTCTCGTGTTCGGGTGACTTCAGATGTCATCTTCCCTGACCGCAGTGCCCATATCATCGCAGCAGACATCGGTGAAGCACCTCCTCGTCCCCCAACACCACGAACACCAAGCTTCCACTACCCATACTCACCAACCCACTCCCGCCACCAATCCGTCATCCAACCTTCCATCTCACGCAAGGATCGCAAGAAGTTCTCAATGACACCGCTAACATCCTCCACCACGTCCACCATGACCGCATCTTCGCGACCCGTATCAACATATTCATCATACTTCTCCTTCCCGCCTACCCCTCCACCCGAACTCATGAAGATGCCCACAAACGAGTTGAAAGCGACCCTTCGTCGATTATCCAAGCTCGTATTGGCAGGCTACGGCGGTGCCACCCTCTGGTTCTTCGGCATAGCATCCCTTTCACGAACACCCTCAAGCTCAGCAGCAGCCATGGCCTCTGAAGAAGCCGAACTCGCCAACGCAATCGTCGCTTCAGAAGCCGAAGCTTCGGGAGAAGGTTCATCTACCGACCCTCCGCAAAGCGGCGAAAACGGCTACTCTTGGTGGAGCCTGCTACTCGGAAAACACGACCAAGAGTTATTCGAGCGGGCTCACCAAATCGGACACAGCGGTGATAGAACAAGGGAGAAGGCGAAGAAAGAGCTGAGGGAGAAGATGAAAGCCAAATCCACAGCCGTCATCGGGAGTGAACACCTCATGCCCAGGTTCTGGGTGTTAACAGATCACGGTAGAGGGCAGGTGGTTCTCGTTATGCGAGGGACCATGTCACTCAACGAAATCGCCGCTGACTTGACCTGCGAATCTGAGCCATTTGAGCCTGTGTCGGAAGAACAGGTAGAACCCGAATCCCAAATACCCGGCCAGTTTGTATTTCCGAGCATGGCGCAGTCGCACCCTACCACCCCGGGAGCGACGGGACCTCAGCCAAAATACCACGTACACGCGGGGATGTTGAGAATGGCGAAAGCTATGGGGGCGAAGGGAAAGCCGGTACAGCTGGCTGTTCAGGAAGCGTTGTATAATAACCCCGATTACGGTTCGTGCTCTATTCTTCGACAAACTTTACTTTTTACTGAAGGCGGCCCTACTACATAGAACTCGTCATGTGTGGCCACAGTCTCGGCGCCGGCGTCGCAGCAATATTGGCCATGATGTGGGCAGACCCCAAGACCTGCCTTACCGTCCGCTCAAGTGGCCTGCCACCAGGACGACGAGTTACCGCATACCTCATCGGGCCTCCGTAAGTACCTTGCTATCTTCGCCTTATCTTTTCTTCTCACACATGATTCCTCCTTTCCTGCAGCGCCCTTACAGATGCCGCTTTAGGCAAATTAGCGAGCAACCTAATGGTCTCTTTCGTCTACTCTCACGATGTCATCGCGAGACTTTCACTTGGCTCAGTGAGAGACCTCCGGAACGCAGCTGCTTGGCTGTGTGAGGCAGAGAGGAGGAAGGAAGACGGTGTGATAAGGGAGGGATATACCGCCGTCACTGATAGAGCGAGGAGGTGGAAAGACGGATTCGGGTCCGTGGATGATCCTAAATGGGTGAGTATCATGTCTATGTTTGGGTCACACCTGCAGTGCTCTTGACATGTGCTAATTTGCATTAATGCAGTTTATCGCAATGCGGAAGTCGCTCGAAGCGAGCATGCAATCCTCCAACATGTTCCCACCCGGACGCGTTCTCTGGGCCGTGCGAGATAGCGACCTACATCACAATCATCGATCAGTCTTCAGCATGGAGCCTGGCACTGGGGGTGGGAGCGGGCATTTTGATAAGTTGAGGTTGTTTGAGGTGCACGATGCGGAGAAGGTGTTTGGGCAGATTGTGTTTGCGAAGCATATGTTGACGTGAGTTCGAACTCTCATCTCCATGCCGGTTGTGGAATAATGCTTATATTATTTGCTTTTTTTCTGGATGAACAGTGCACATTTCCCGAATGAATATGATAAAGCGCTACATGACTTGCTGTAGCATTAATACTGTACTAATTTTGTTGCTTTGGATTGGAATGCTTAGTATAGTACCCTCTGACCATTATGTAGCTTGTGAAATACCAAAGACTAGGAGTAGAGTAGAAACTCTCTATGTATTAACTAGATATGCTTGTACGAGCAGGATGTACGTTCTGCTAGAAATCAACGATACCAATGGAATCATTGACAAAAACCTACTTCTAAATTTTTGGTTGTCGAGCCCTCGGAAACAACCAAGGTCGATGATTGACTCAAATGCCAGCACGCCGATCAACTTCACAGTAGGGCGCCACCTGAAGTCATGACTGCCTTCTAACCAATCGCGTGTCCTCGAAATGCTGCGCTCCCTAGGTATTCTAGTCACGGATCCTCTTGAATTGGAATGAACCAATCAAAATCGTTGTTGCAGCTCGGAGTACCCAACTCCCAGTCAACTCCATTGACGGCTGGAAACTTTCAAACACTATGCTCGGCTTATCGGCTCTCGTTTCATCGGGTCGTCTGCTGACCTCTTCTGACTCTTCTAAAGGTGGTCAAGATCTACGGCCAACTCTTTCGCTATAAATTAAGGCAACATTTGCGATCACCTCCCTCAGCCAAGTTCTCACCATGTCCAGCAGCCAACCAATCGACGAATCCTTCCACACTATCCCACCTCGTCCATCCAGGTCCCTTGCTGGCAAGGTTGCCATTGTCACTGGCGCAGGCTCCCAAGCTGCTGGCCTAGGGAATGGACGTGCATCTGCAATCCTTCTTGCAGAAGCCGGTGCTCGAGTTGTCTGCTCTGACATTATCCTAGGGAACGCCGAACTCACAGTCTCGATGATCGAGAACGAGTTCGGTAAGGGGACGGCCATTGCTATCCACGCCGATGTAACGAAGGAGGAAGATTGCAAGAAAACAGTCGAGCTTGCACTTTCTCAGTTCGGGAGGCTGGATATATTGGTCAACAACGTTGGTATCGCTGGGCCTATGGGCACCGCGGTGGACGTTGATACGGCAGAGTGGGCCAGAGGCATGGAGGTCAATGTGGCAAGCATGATGCTGATGACGAAGTATGCCGTGCCTGCGATGGAGAGGAACGATGCTGGAACTCTCTACGGAAAAGGCTCGATTGTCAACATTTCAAGCATTGCTGGGTTGGGAGGAGGGGTCCCGATGTTGTTGTATCCGACAAGCAAAGGCGCTATCATCAATATGACGAAAGCCATGGCTGCTCACCACGGCCCCACAGGTATTCGAGTCAATTGTGTTTGTCCTGGTATGTGCTTCACAAGTGACCAGTTCAGCTTTCAAAAGACTAATATTCTTCGACAGGTGCTGTCTTCACGCCTATGGTCTACACCTATGGGATCACCCCGGAGGTACGAGAGGCCCGTGTCAACATGAATATCTTAAGAAAAGAAGGCAATGCCTGGGATATCAGCGCTGCCGTGCGCTTCCTGGCCAGCGAGGAAGCGAGGTGGATGACAGGTGTTATCCTGCCAGTAGACGCTGGTGCCACTGCTGCCCGCATACCGCCAGGGAAACCATTTAGTTCGCTCGCTCCACCCGAGAAGCAGACGTAGGACTTGGCAGCACCGGAACAGCTTTGCAATTGCGTGTATGTAAAATATAATAATATCTATCGTAACCCCTCGGTTGGAATCAATAACAAGGGCAACCATCTCCTCTTCCAAACTCAGGGAGATACCGAAGCAACCCCCTTTACCGCCTCCAGAACATCATTTGTCGTGATGACAGTCGCAAACTCTTCATGCAGTTCTGCAAGAGCAACTTCATGCATCGTCTCCGCATCAAAAATCTTCGAGTCTGCTCGAGCTCCAGGAGCGGGTTCCTTAGCATATGCTGCCGTGGCATCTCGAGGAAGGAAGACCTCCCAGCCAAGATTACTCGCCATCCGGACAGTCGTGCTGACGCACTCCGTAGTCGAGCATCCAACGATGACCAGCTTCTTGATTCCTGCCTCCTTCAGATGTCGTTCTAACGGTGTGCCAATAAAAGCCGAATGTACGTTCTTCGTGAACAGAACCTCTCCCGGAAGTTCAGCTGCTTCTGGCATGGGTTTGATCCCTTGTGGATTGTTGACGGGGTGGAATGGCGATGCCGATTTAGTAGAATGGTGTTGAATATGGATCACTGGTAAAGAGGTTTCCCTGAATGCTTTCAGGAGTTCTCCAACATTATGGTAGCATTCCGGAGTGCTAGATTGCTTCCCCGCGTACGGAGGGAAATTGAATCCTGATCTCAGGCGGTCAGATAACCCAGCAGAAGAAATGTCAATCATTGTCTACCTTGCTGTACATCAACCACGAGAAGGGCGGTATTCTTGTCCACGATAGACATCGAAGACATCTTGGAGGAAGGATAGATATCTGCTTCCAGCTGATTGATGTCTTCTGATGTGAGTCATAATCTGAAATCCAGGTGGCCGCGTGATGTCGATGAAGGCCGGTTCACAGTTTGCGCCACAATTCCGTTTATGTCATACCACCCAGTAAAGACTCGGAATTCTCTCATTATGAATGGGGGTGGAATGACACAGGTAATGCCCGCCAGAGCCTTCAAAGCTTTCATCCAGATAGGCAGGCTAGTTGCCGGTTAGTTCAAGTTGGGTGTTTCTGATATAAAGGAGAAAACCAGTTCGGGTGCGCTTTTCATATATTCGTTACCGAAAAGCCGCCATAGAGTCAAGACAGCCGTCCTTTCGTCAAAGGTAGTCGCTGTGAACTGGCCATGCCGCCATGGCCGGTAGCGCAAAGGGCAGGACGGAGCCGTCGAGCCGATCCATTACATAAGCAGCTTTGATAGTCCAAACTTTGGTTGTTCAGTTTTCCTCCAGCCCCCTCCCTCATCCTCCAGCCCAGTGCCGACATCCTCAAGAACATCAACAAAAATGGTGAGAAAACGTTGCATACGTCGACGAGCTCTAGTGTCAAGCATCAAACATCTCGACGGCGATGTGTTTTGAGATGGATGGCAAGTTTTCACTTCAGATGAGCCTCGACTCAGTTTGCTGATCGATAACCGTAGATGTGTTACCTGCCTAAAGCAACTTTGAAATAATCGATGTATCGATTGATATACTCGACGTTTCATATGCTGAGCTCTTCTTGAAGAGCAATGAAGCAAATATATGCTGGGCCGTGCTTGCACGACACTAGAGCTCCGAGGCGCAATGTCAACTAGTTTTATACTGTTGAATAACATTGCTGACTTCGTCTCAATGACCAGCCCCCCAAAGCTAAAGCCGGATCTGGAAAGAAGCCCGCTGCCGCCCCCTTCGGCGCCAGCAAGGCCACCAAGGCCAAGAAGAACCCCTTGTTCGAGGCTAAGGCCAAGAACTTCGGTATTGGTAAATCATTCTACCCCACTACTTCAGCGGTGTGCTTGACCTGGTACAATAGGCCAGGACATCCGTCCCAAGACTGACCTCACCCGCTTCGTCAAGTGGCCCGAATATATCCGTCTCCAGCGCCAGAAAGTCGTCCTCAACCAGCGCCTCAAGGTCCCCCCTGCAATTGCTCAGTTCTCACACACCTTGGACAAGAACACCGCTACTCAGTTGTTCAAGCTCTTGAACAAGTACCGCCCTGAATCTAAGCAGGAGAAGAAGGCTCGCCTTGAGTCTGCTGCTTCTGCTGCCGCCGAAGGCAAGAAGGCTGATGTTCGTCGATTTTCTCTACCTTGGCAAAGACGACACTGACTGTTCTATCAATCAGGATACCAAGAAGCCTCTCTTCGTCAAGTACGGTCTCAACCACATCGTTGCTCTCGTCGAGGCCAAGAAGGCAGCTCTTGTTGTCATCTCCCACGATGTTGACCCCATCGAGCTCGTCGTCTTCCTCCCCGCCCTCTGCCGTAAGATGGGTGTTCCCTACGTCATCGTCAAGGGCAAGGCTCGTCTCGGCACTGTCGTCCACAAGAAGACGGCTGCTGTTTTGGCCATCCAGGAGGTCAAGAGCGAGGACCAAAGGGAGCTTGCCAACCTCGTTAGCGCAGCCAAGGCTAACTTCTCCGACAAGTACGAGGAGAACCGTCGTCAGTGGGGCGGAGGTCTCCGCGGCAACAAGTCGACTGCCATGCTCCGCAAGCGTGCCAAGGCTGCTGGCCAGACCATCTCTGCGGCTGCCCTTCAAAAGCTCTAAGCAGCACCTGGATTGTCGGTTGGAACCTCTCGGGTGATAAAAGATGTAGCTTGTCGCTCTCATGTCCTAGGATATATGATTTGGTATGCATGTGTTATGCCGCTTTGCAACGACCCACGTCTTCGCTGTTGCTATTTGCAAGCCTCGCGATGTTGAGCTGATGTGTACGATAAATGTATTATTATTCTAATTTTACGATTCCTCTATTTCACTTGGAGGAAAGAGTTACAGTACACCGCCGCTTGTTCCTCTGTGAAAGAATGTAACGCCTGTATCTGTTAGACGGTAATGCATGGCGGTATTTCGAGATATGAGTTTTACGGCGCCGGGAGATGTGGTGAGACCTGGATGGAGGGCGACCTGATAGGGTACAGTTTAGCAGGTTATGGGCGAAGAATACATGCATGCCCACCTCTCCGCTTACAGAACCGCTACGTCCGCTGGAAAGTGGTTTCACCTCTAGGTGATAAGAACACAATTGGAGAAGTGCTCGGAAGAGGTCATCCAGTTGGCCAGGCGTAACATTGTGATGTCGGACAATCAGAGTTGCGTTGGCCTAGGATCTAGCTTCAAAATCCATTGCTTCAAGCAAAGGAGCGGCCGTGTGTCGTACCTTCTTACAAGCTGCTTTGAGTGCTCTTATGAATCGCACGAGATCAGCCGTGGTGAATCCAAGCCAGCTGAGAGTCGTGAAATCATCTAGGATCACGAGTGGACTCTTGCCCGCATTCTGAGTGTCGCTGTTTCCTTTTTTATCAATCCCGAGAAGAGGTGTAAGAAGGTCGAAAATGGGCCGGAGAGCAGGCTGGACGGTGGTGGTCGAGTTGTTAGAATTGGACGATGTCATTGGACGCTGGATGTGTGAGAGGACGTCGATGAAGGCGAGGGAACCAGAGGTAATTTGGGCCTGGATGTTCACGTTCTAAAACCCATGCACACTTGAGTAATATTCTTTCGTTTGTTTCAAAGATAGAGACAAATGGAAACCCACAGATTTTGAAGCTATAGCAGTCCATCGAGCAAGAGGCTCAGAAACCGATAGAATTATTGCTTGGGTCTGGGATCCATTCTGGGCAGTGGATGCTCGGCTTCCTTTAAGCTGAGCAGCTAGAGAACGGTGAAGTATGAAGTCTGCTGGCGATGCAAGCTCGTCCGATACGAGGAGGAAGACTTCGTCTGGGAGGTCGAATGGAGGTAGCATCAAAGAACGATTAGATGATGGGGCCTGTCAAATTCCCAGGCAAGCTTTCTTTCTGGACGCTCCGTATTCTCATATTTTGGTTTCAACGCTGGTTCACAACCTCTACAAAATATCGCTACAGGATTGATACTTTGGGCTATTAGTAAAAATGACTTCGAAGCTTGGGAGCATCCCACTGCCGGCCAATCCCGATGCGTGATTGACTTTTCGCAGAGGTCTCCTTCCCAGATTTGTTGCCTGTATACTGTCGTCGGGTTCGTCGGGTCACCGGATAACATCATCCACCCCCGCACGTTTCTCCGTAAACCCCCAGTACTTGCAAGCTACGGGCTCATGTGGGATAGGGTGAGGGCTCCGTTCCAGGCGATTCTGAATCCCATCATGCTGTACACGAACGCAGACACACCGCCTCGTACGTAGCTAGTGCTACCAGTCTATCAACCTGACAGCAAGGTGATATCTGTTGTAATCATTGACTTTCAAGTGCTTCCAGTTCTTCATGGCTATTGACCTACTTGAACCCCGATGCAGTGTTACTTGAAGAGCAGAGTGTCTCATGGCTTTACTATGCTTTTATCATTTGTTCGGCTGTCCAAGAAGGCTGACTGGTCTATCTCTGGAAATCTTGCACTCCCTCTCTCCCCGCTTAAAAATGACACTGAAGCTAGAGAGAAACCATTGCAGGCCAATGCTGATGCATGATTAACTCTTTCGCAACGGGCTCCTTCCCGGATTCGTTGTCTGTAGACAGTCGTCGGATTCGTTGGGTCGCCGGATAACATCATCTGCCCAATCGCCTCTCAACGTAAGTCCCCAGTACTTGCAAACTCCAGTCCCTTGCTGGATCACCGAAAGGGCTCCGTTCCAGGCGATTCTGATGCGCATCACTGATTGAATACCAGCTCCAACTTTTTCGCTTTGCAAATAGAGGGCTTGCACCCTGAATTTATCGGAATTCCCCGACACCCTTTCCCAAACCCTACTCACGGTGAAAATCACTATTAGAAGACTGTAGATCGACGGCGAGCAACGGCGGTTCCTTGCCGCCACCCTCGATGGCCTTATACACAATATCCTCGACCCTCCAGACTTCTTCCTCGAACCTGCGTCAGCCTGTTTTGGCGAACCTCTCGACAAGGGATACAGGTTACCCTTTGACGATAGGTAAGTGTCGTGTCAATTCAGTGTGTTTATGTTGATTTCTGAGTATGCATGGATGTGCAGATGCTGTTTATATTGGAATTTGTTGTAGGTCTGACGAAGTACCATAGCGAAGGCGTCTTATTCACTAGCCGAGTATCTTCTGGCAGTTAATACGTTCCTTTTTGGCATAACATCGTACCAATTCATACTCTACTACTTCTCAGCCAAGAGTCTGAATCTCGGGCTGTAGTAACGCCTGAATCATAGGATTTGATGATCCTCTATGGATAAAGTGTGTCTCAACTCGTTTGTTATTGCCGAGAAAAACTCACCAAGACTGCGTGGTCGTATAGAGCGGTAGTGGCAAGCCTACTGGTGATTGACGTGTTTCATTCTTGCGCGTAAGCCTTTTGTTCCTTACTGAGTGCGACACCCTTACTTACATTCCCAACCCGTTGTGGTACAGGATGATACACGTTCCTTGGGTTTCCCTGTACGTAGAGTTCCCTAGTGGGAACGTTGTCTCTTGGTTTGATGAAGGCCGACTGAGCATGACTCTATTTGACAGTGTCGAGAATTATAATAACCCGGCGATTCTGCAAGGAAGTAGGTTATGTCCCTTTTTTCTCAACCGCTATTAATGCCTTCGTTTCAGAACCGACCTGGGAACTTGTAACAACGCCAATATTGGACTCTTTAGCCGCTGGAATCACGCAGTCTTTTCTCATTCATAGGTTGGTAACTCCACGATCGACATTGCAGTCAAAGCTCACTTTTTTTGCTGTCTTGTAGGATATTCAAGCTTAGACGGAGTCGAATAATCTGTATCATCATAGCTCTATTGACCACGGGAAGTGTTAGTCTCGGAATATCTGTATCTGTCGCGTGAGTTCGATGTTCTTTTTGCCTGATTCTTGGACGTGAGAACCAATAGTTTATGATATCAGTGGGTTTAGTGTATCGTCGTAAGCATCCTCATATCCCATGAAACCATCCCTTACTCACGGAACGGACATCGTAATCAGGCTCGAAACGCAATCGCAATCCGATATGTTATCATACCCTGGAACATCGCACAAGCTCTTGCCGATCTACTTATATCAGGTTCGGTCATAAATCTAATCGCGCCAACGTTCTCTATAGCATGAATTCCAAAACCTAGGCATCCTTGTTCACACCTTTCTCCGATCTAGAACTGGGAATCGACAGACAGATTGGACTATTGGGAAACTTCTGAGGAAGAGTATACAAACCGGGATAGCTGCCGCCTTAGTTGCCGTTCTCGGTCTTCTGATATACGGTACGTGATCCGATACCTCACCACCGCCTAGAAGGGCTTCCTTTATCAATAAATATTTTATGTAATAGCTATATGCGGTACAGAAACGAACAGTATGTTTGCTGCACTCACTTTTCCTCATGGGCGGATATACACCCTTGTAGGTGTTTCGGACTACGTTTCCTGCAGCGCTGCTCACTTTTTCGTGTAACTAGACACTAATGGACACGCTTCTTGTCCGGACCACTTTGAGGGAAAAAATGAGGAAGACAGATACGTCTCAGGTGGTATGTGTTCGAACGATAATCGTCTGAAGCTCTGCATTTAAAACGATTATGGAATACTTAGTTTCGAAACTTACGAGAAAAGATGGGCAACCCCGAAGCCTCAGGAGGCGACTCCGCGTCCACTGGCATGCATAATGTCGAGTTGGGGTTGGTCAGGGTGGCTTCAGCAACTACATACAAGGAGAATCAAGACCATGATGATACTATCCGTAAGAACGCCCACATGGGTGTGAATTGGTCTCGGGTTTATTTGCTTGCCTGTTTTACTCATAATAAGCCCATCACTTTCTTCTTCGTTTACCTCTGGAAATTGTGCACTCATTTTATAGTCACAAAATTGAATATACCTTGCCTAATACTACTGTACATTCATTGTATTATTCGACGTTTCCTACCTATCCAATCAATACTGGCCGTCCCTCTAGATGGCTCCTTCAGAGTCAATTCGAGTACTTATTGGATACGACCTGAGGCAACATTACTCACTGCCCGACGAAAGATGGTGGCTCGCAAGTAAGCTGGGGGCCATATGCAGTGTTGATGGAGGAGATAAACTTGAGAGATCTAGGATAAACCGAACCGCGAAACTCTCAAACGTTTGTAACATAAAAGTGTCCATTCGTCACTAAATAAAGACATTCAACAGATTCAAAGGAAGGTAGCCATAAACGAGAGTGGGCGAACAAAGGAATGGCAAAGTAGTTGAGTAACGATCGTGCGTGTATAATCAAAAATGTCCATAAGCAACCTATCAGATTTCAATAGTCCGTAGTGAGAAGTTTCGCCTAGTATCGACTGCCGCCATAACCACTATCGGTGGGTATATCGGAAGGAATGACTGGCTGGTCTCCTTGGATAGGAGGAAGTGGCCTGGGAGGCTGGATGGGGGGAGGCGGCATAGGCCTAGGTGGTTGGATTGGGGGTTGAGGAGGAGGCGAGGGTGGTTGGATGGGAGGTTGAGGAGGAGGTGAAGGTGGTTGAATAGGAGGTTGAGGAGGAGGTGAAGGTGGCTGAATAGGAGGTTGAGGGGGAGGCGAGGGAGGCGGGATAGGCGGCGGTGGAGGAGGAGGTTGCGGGGGCTGAATAGGTGGAGGAGGGATAGGCCGAGGAGGTTGGATGGGAGGTGGTGGAGGCGATGCGGGAGGTTGAATGGGGGGAGGCGGTAGAGGCGCGGGAGGTTGGACCGGAGGTGGGAAAGGCGCATATACAGGAGGCGACTCGGGAGGGGGAAGAGGCTCATCAGACACAGGTTCCTCTGGGAAAGGCTCCGAATCGACAGGCTCCTCTGGAATGGGCTCTGATTCGATAGGTTCCTCTGGGAAAGGCCCAGGCTCCGGAACGGGTTCAGGCTCGGGCATCGAGGTCGGCATGGGTAGCTCATAGGAAGAAGTCTCAGTGGGCATCACTGGAACCTCATACGAAGAGGACTCGGTTGGCTTAGGCTTAGGCTTTGGAGTCTTGGTAGGTTTCATGGGCTTTGAGTAAGACTCTGTAGGATTGGGAGTGAAGGTTGGCATCTCGTACGAAGAGGACTCGGTGGGTTCGGGTTCAGGAGGTGGGATTGGAGTGTAGGATGGCAACTCGTAAGTAGTCGACTCCGTGGGCGCTGGCTCCAGAGTGTAAGAAGCTATTTCGTACGTAGATGTTTTGGTGGGCTTCGGCTGAGTGGGCGACGGCATCCAGTAAGCCGATTGAGTCTCCGTAGGCTGGGAAGGCATCTCAGGCGAAGTACCTGAGTTGTCAGATGGATATTCACCACGACGCTACAATCATGAAAGATGAGCAACATGCTTGCAGTAACTTAAGAGGCCTCAAAACACTCACCAAGACATGGTTTCCCTGTGGCTGGACAGGAATAGCAGCGACAAAGCCCAGTAAGGCAGTAAGCACAAAGATCCGTAATTTCATGATGACAGGGTTGGCAGATGAATGGATCCGCTAAGATTCGCCAATCCTGCTTCAACGTTCTTATACACTGGAAGATGGAACATTCGAAGGAATTCATCTCGACCAGACATCGGTGTCTTCATACCGAATGGTCACGGTGGTCTGGGACGTAATCGTAGACCAGCTAAGCGAGAGGGAGGGAGCGTCAAATGCCCTCCGCGATTGTGATGCAGAGTCACGCTCGGTCCGTTCTTTGCATGCTCCTATATGCATTCTTTCGAGATGTTTCCGGAGCTTCTGACGTCGCAGACGTTGAAACAAAGACTAAGATTGCGGCAGCAAACCAAGAACGTCGGGTTTCTGGTCAATATCCTTGCTATTGAGCTGAAGATAAGGAAGTGCTGATTGCGATAAATATACACCCATAAGTAGAAAATATTAGAACTCACCCAGGTCCATCGGGCAGATATCTCCATGTTCGACAGTGGAACGTGAATCATACACGACTGCATTTCAGTATGATCAGACGTTCATTAGACAAGTCTTTCTCGGCGTGGATAGGCCGCATTTTCATGAGCTTTCGAGAATGTTTCTCTTATATAACCTAGAGCATTTCCCGGTGTTCTTTATGCAGGAATTTTCATTTTATCACATTTGGAAATGCAACATAATGCAGCCAAATGCGCAAGCCTCTGATGATAGCGATGAGGGATTTGGTTGCTTGTGAGGACATGAAGCGGAAGCTCCCAGTGGCAGAACTAACCATCAGAATGATCACGTGATCGAATTCCAGGATCACATGCGCTTTGGCATTTTCGCGTCTCGACGAGCAAAGGCTGCAGACGGGGGAACGAAAAGGGTATATTCTACCGGTATCCGGCTAAATAACAGCATTTTTGGAGTAACATCTAGTCTAGAAGATGAAGGGAACGATAGCAGCCCTCTCCCTAGGGTACTCCTTCCCAAACTCCTTCTTGTAGTTCCTATGCTTCTTCTGTGCCCAGACAGCCATGGTGCCGAATGCAACCACAGTGAAAAGAACCGCTATACCCAACTCGTTAGTATCCTTTGCCACAGCATATAGAAAGAGAATGCTCACAAGCAAGACTGCCAGTCATGACGCAAATCGACAACCAAGCGAGCGTCTCGAACCAGTAATTCGCACATGAAACGTACTTGAATCCAAACCCATGGGGAATGCCGCGTTTGCGGGAGCCAGCAGGTCGGAGGTTGCGGAGGGTCAAGTGAGTGCTCAAGTTAGAGAGTTCGGCAAACTATTCAGATGGGAAACGTTGCTTGGTATAGGGTGGATGGTTGATAGCAAGGAAGAGTACTTACTGCCCAGAACGCAGTACAAGCATACAAGAAACGAGGGTCGTTTCGGATGGTGTTGACAATGTAGGGAGAGGCAGCTGAGAACTTGGCGCGGTAAACATCGAAGGCAAGCAGGACACCACTGAGGAACCAGTAATGGGCCGAGCTAGATGTCACCATTGTTATGTTGCTGACACACATATTTAGCAGAGAGGACGTACTTTCTGAAGATGTTGTTGAAAGGCATGGTTCCGTGAGAGAAACGGTGGACACTGCGAACGTTTAGAAGTGTAGAATGGATACAGCTAGCACTTTACTCACAAGATAGTCTCCAGTTCACGTTTGGCGAAATGAATCATGACAAGGGCGTACACCAACCTATAAAGTATCATCGGTCACGAAAAAGTAGAGCAAGATGAGGAAACGCACTTTTGCAAGTCACTGTGTACGAAATCTTTGCTATACCACAACTTGGGGAAGTAATAGAAGATGGGGTGAATGAGCATGGGTCCAGCCTGGAGTGATATTCAGCACTGTCCACCAATATAAAGAACGTATAACTCACATATTCAATTAAGAACACGGTCCTCCAGCTCGCTTGCGGTCCCAAATCCTTCACGAACAACTCGGTGGTCTCTCCCTTCTCTGTAAAAATCTCCCCGATTTTCTTGTCGTCATCCAAGTTACCAGAAGGACCCTTTGAAAGCTTCTGTCTCGACGTGGAGAACTATCATATAAACGCGTCAATTGACTATCCATACTTGACCGCATCCATAACGGAAAACTGATGACGGCTATGGCGCAAACGCGTACTTTGGGGTACTTTCCCTGAATCTGCTTCTTCAGCTCACCGACGGTAGTATTGGAGGAGCATTCGAGAGTTATAGGGAGCCCTCTAGCCAAAGCTATGGGCTTTTTTGCAGGTCGAATAGTTACGGCCACCATTGCCAGCGAGACGGACGTTCGGAACGAAGGGCGAAATGTTTGTCCAAGTCGCCGGCCAAACACATGACACTACGCTCAGCATGGACAACCTCAGTTGACTGCCTGGCTGGTATTTCGCTGGTAACCTGGAAAAATTTGGTCTGAAAATAGGAAACAGTCACTGAGAAGTCAACTAATGCCTTCCTTCAGCTCGGTTCTGAAAGATTTTGACCGGTCTTAGACCAGGAAAGAACCAGTCCTCAGAGAAACACGTAATTATGTCCGACACTGAGCAGCTATGACTTGACGTCCCTCTCATGAACTGGCCTGCTTTGAAATCATCTGGACCCCTTAAAAACTACTTCTCCTGTTTTACAACCCTTGGGAACGAGCACAATGCCCCAACATTATTAGGGGGCTCCTTTTCGCAAAAACCTACATAACTCTGCAAAAAGTCGCATATTGCGGGTCTTATGTCGACTATCTCCTCGTCTCCTGCTGGCTCTGCGACCGATCCTACGATATCTCCAGAAACGACCAAGCAGGCTTCGTCGAATCCGGACACTCTCGGTGCCCAAGTCTTCGCTGCCACCTTTCCTGCGGCGATTTTCATCGCTCTCTTCTGGATCGTCTTTTTCTTTCGAATATACATCCGCAAGAAAGAGAATGGTGACGTCGAGGTATGGTTGATTTTCTAGCTTGTTCTGCAAATCAACTGAATTCTCTCGTTCTATTCTAGAAAACGAACAAGATTAGGAAGCCCAGGCCCCAGGTCGTTAAACGCGTCTCCGACAGCGACCTTACGCTGGAAGAGCGTATCTACCACTACCAGTTGAGGCGCGAAATCACCGCTCCAGACAGTCCCGCCGACGATTTCAAACTGGTGTTGCCACCCAACGCGATGACCAAACCCCAAATCTTACAGGTCGATCCCCCGCTCTCGCCACGCCGCTGAGCAAGTTCCAGAAATGAGACTAGCAGAACAGAAACCGTGTATTTATCGTGCGCTCTAGTACCTAATACCCTAAAAAAACGAACCGATACCATAATCAAAAGTCGTAAACGTACATGTACTATTCGTTACTTTACACAGATCCATCCAATTCTAATAATACGTACTGCTGTCATCCGTAGACAACGCACTAAACCCCGCACTCAATGAATCGAAAACCCCAGTCGTGTTTCCAGAATCGTCCGTAGCCGTAGCAGAGAAGGACGCATTCATGGAAAGGTCCAACCCAAACGTCGACTGGCTCGAATCCTGGCCTCCCGATAACGACGAGAACATCCCCAAAATGCCACTACTTCCATCAGTCGTCGTCTGAGTCGTATCCGTGGATTGCGTGAAGGAAGAGAACATTCCCATGATTCCGCCGCTACTATCCGTTGTCACCGTCTGCGTCTGGTCTCCGCCAGTGAACTGGCTGAACATGTTCAGCGATTGGGGCTGATCACCACCGCCGGAGAGCTGGTTGTACATGTTCATGATGCCGTTATCTTGCTGAGTCGATTGGTCTTGCTGCTGCTGGAGCATGTGCATGAGTTGGTTCGTCTCCTGTTGCTGTTGTTGCTGCTGCTGTTGTTGGAGAAGGAGCTGCATCTCGTGCTGTTGCTGTAGCTGCTGTTGCTGAGCGAGCTGCAGATTTTGCTGCATCTGTGCCTGCTGCTGCTGAAGGTACATTTCGGTCAATGCCTGTGTCTGCTGCGCCTCCAATTGAGCCTGTTGCTGCGCTAGCTGCAGATTCTGTTGCGTCTCAGCCTGCTGTTGCTGAAGGTACATCTGCGTCAACGCCTGCTGCTGCTGGGCCTCTAGTTGTGCCTGTTGCTGAGCTAGCAGGAGATTCTGCTGATTCTGAGCCTGCTGCTGCTGTAGGTATGCCTGCGTCAAAGCTTGCGTCTGCTGAGCCTCCTGTTCAGCCTGTTGCTGCGCTAGCTGCAGTTGAATTTGTTGCTGTTGTTGATACGCAGCAATTGCTTGTTGTTGAGCAGCCTGCTGTTGAGCAATGGAATGTTGTTGCTGCTCCCCTGCAACCGCTGCAATCGCCTGTTGGTTAGCAGTCTGCTGCTCGGATGCCGCTGCCGCGAGTGCCTGTTGCTGCTGCTGCTGCTGCTGCTGGGTAGCTAACGCTTGGGCCTGGGCTTGAATTTGCAGCTGCTGGGCATAAAGGGCCTGCTGCTGTTGCGCCAAAAGAGCAGTATGTTGCTGTTGAGCCTGAGAAGGAGGAGGGAACTGTTGTGGTTGCTGCTGCGATGGTGACTGTGAGTGCTCGACAGTAACATTGGCGGAGATATGAGCATAGAATTCAGTCGAGCCTCCACTGCCGGAAGGCTGAGGAGGTTGAGACGACGACTGAGCGGCCGGCTGGGCGTGCGTCTGAGGCTGATGAGCAGGAGGTTGGTTGTAGTATTGGGCAGCTTCACCAGGGCCTTGAGGAGCAGGAGGCTTCGCCGGGTGGGAAGGAGCATTTGACGCAGGCTGATGATTTGGTGGTTGATTATAATACTCTGCAGCTTCACCAGGCCCCGAAGGGTGCTGAGGTTGATGGGACGATGGAGGTGGAGAGTAGGGGGGGTGCTGCTGAGAAGCGGGTGGCTTCGGGGGTCGAGGGCCGTTCAACTGACCAGGAGGCTTAGGCGGGCCCCCATGACCTTGGGCTCCGTGAGGAGGTTTAGAAGGGCTACCGTGAGCTGCTGAAGGCTGAACATGACCAATACCAGGCATATGCTGACCATGCGAAGCCGATGGAGATGTCGGTGACGAAACTGGATAATGGTGCACCGGCGGTTGCGAAACGCTGGAATGTTGCACATGTTGCGTTGGATGAGAACCCTGGCCGGAGAAAGCAGGCGGGGGAGAGGCGGTCTGATGTTGTGACGGGGATGCAGGGAATTGAGGAGGCGGAGATGGGATATGACCAACACTTGCATGAGCAGGGGCTGTCTGAGCCTGTGGGATATGAGGGGGAGCTGCGCCTGGAGGCAACGAGTATTGTGTATGCGGAGCATATGGGGCCTGTGACAGAGATAACGTCATTAGTAAACCTCGATTATGAGAGGCAGCAATAAGGGATACCTGGGGAGGAGGTGGAGGCGGTGTTGTCAATGTTGCTTGGGGCACGGGAGGGGGGGGCGGGCTCGAAGATAGATGAGGGTGATGTTCCGCCTCTGGCATGGGGTTAAGCGCTTGAGATATCGAACTTTGTGGCGGCGGACTGGGAACATGTGAGTGGTAACCCGAAGGACTGGGAGCTGAGACTGGGGAATGACTTGGCCCAGCATGGGATGTAGAGCTCTGCTGGACGATGAGACGGGTTGCGGATAATAATTAACGAAAGAAAAGACATACCTGTGAGGCTGCCTGAGGTGTATGCGTGGGATGCGAGGATGGTCCAGCTTGAGAAGAGGGACCAGCATTGGAGGTCGGTGCATGCGCATTGTTCAACGATGGTTTCTCCGGCTTCGGTGGTTTGGGAGGGTGGCTGTCATACGAGGGAGGGCTTGGTTCAGACGAAGCTGGGCCACCACTCAAAAAATCTGAAGCTGCTCCATGGTCAGACGGAACATGTGGTGCTTCCTCTCCAGGTTCTGGGAGGGGTGTATACGAAGGAAGAGGATGGTCTGGAGGAGAGGATGACTGATGCGCCTGAGGCATAGGGTTCAGCGCAGGACCATGTTGCGAACTCTGTGCTGGTGGAGGTGGCGTCGCATGTTGAGTGTGAGGAACTGAATGAGTAGCGGGAGGGGAGGTGGCATTCGGCATAGGATTGAGCGCATTTCCAACCTGACTGATTTGAGGAGGTATGACTTGTGCTCCAGGAGGAGGCGAAGCCAGTCCTTGTTGAGCATTCGGCATTGAGTTGAGCGGAGCTCCGGCATGACTCGTTTGTTGATGGACAGCCTGGGAAGTCAAAGGTGGAGAAGCCAATCCGGGTTGAGCGTTCGGCATAGGGTTAAAAGCAACGTCTGCATTGCCCTGCGGTGGTAGTACCTGAGCACCTGGAGGTGACGATGCTAAGCCTTGCTGAGCGTTCGGCATAGGGTTAAGCGGACTTCCTGCATGGCTCGTCTGTTGCGATTGGTGAGGCTGGTACGGAGGGCTCTGTTGTTGTGTATTCTGAGCTCCTGGAGGGGGTGAAGCATGGCCTTGCTGAGCGTTCGGCATATGGTTAAGAGGTGCTCCCGTATGGCTAGCCTGTTGCGAAGGAAGAGGCTGGTAGGCAGGATTCTGCTGATGCACATTCTGCGCCCCAGGAGGAGGAGGCGAATGTAACCCTTGCTGATGGGGCATGGTATTGAGTGGAGCTCCGGAATGACTTGTCTGAGGAGGTGGAGAGAGAGGCGTCAAAGGATGCTGAGGGCCGAGCTGTGGTTGTTGAAGATGATTGCCTTGTAAACCAGGAGACGAAGTTGATAGGCCATGGTTGGCGAGGGTCTGGGGCTGCAACGCGCCGGGAGGAGGCGAATGAGCATTCGGCATTGGGTTCAATGGCGCCCCAGTCGTCGACAATTGCTGCTGATGACCAAGAACTGGGTGACCAGGTCCAGCAGGATGTTGCTGTCCGAGACTCGGTGGACGAGGAGGAGGTGAAGACAATACGCTCGGAGGAGGAGTAGGCAGCTGATTTGTGTGTCCCGTAGGAGATTGTGGTTGCGGGAGATGTCCAGGTGGCTTTCCAGCGAAAAAGGGATTTGTTTGTGCTGAAAGAGTTGCATGCAGGTTGGCAGAAAGAACGCCTTGAGCGGCGTTCTGCTGATGTTGCTGCTGCTGACTCTGCCCCGGAACCGGTGGTAACGGGTTAAGGGAGAGTTGACCACCCGGAGGGGCCTGGCCACTTTGAGCCTGGAGACCTTGAGGTGAGGTCGGAGGAAGAGGTGGTTTCCCAGCAGTGAGTTGTTGCTGCTGTTGCTGTTGTGCGAGGAGGAACTGGAGTTGCTGATGTTGCTGCATCTGAGCAGCGAGCAATGTTGGATTCGAAGCAAGTTGCTGTCCCGAATTCGCCTGACCTCCCGTCGTCGCCTGGTTCTGAGCTCCCGCATTGAGGCCGGCTTGAAGCTGAATGGCACCCTGAGCCTGCAAACTCGAGTTGATCGGCTTCTGCCCTCCCGCTCCTGCAGCTGCCAACGCCTGTTGCCGTTGTTGAAGTTGAAGCTGCTGCTGAGCCTGAGCAAGCAACGCCTGTCTTCGCTGCAACTCCATAATGATCGCCTGATAATTGACCGCCTGCTGCTGCTGTATCTTGCCCTGGAGCTGCAACTGTTGCTGCTTCTGCTGCTGAATCGCCAACGCCTGAATCACGGCGTTATAATCCACATTGGCAGTCTGGTTCTGCGCCAACGCCTGCAATCCCATTAAGGCAGCGGCAGCGGTAGGGTCTGCATTTGCTTGCTGCTGGTTCTGGGAGTTCAGCACGTTGATGGCTCCACCGATCAACGTACGCCAAGCGTTGGGATCCATACCACCGGTGAGAACTGCAGATGCGACGGCGGCGGTCATGTTCTGCCCGCCTTGTTGTGGTCGAGGAGCATTCCCTGGTGACCCCAAAGCATCACCAGCGACCTTCATCGCAGCTTTTCCAGCGACTTTCGAGAATTTGCCCATCTTCTTAATCCCTTTCCAGGTAGCTTTCCCAGCAGCTTCCGCCTGCTGACCGAACGTAGGTACCTGGTCAGGTCGAAGAAGTGCCTGGTTCGGCTGGCCGTATTGCTGTTGTAGGAGAAGAAGCTGCTGCTGTTGTTGCAACTGTAAAAGTTGCTGCTGCTGCTGGAGAGGCGTCAAGCCAGCACTACTGTTCTGAGTCTGTTGCTGTTGTTGCGCGACAAGAAGTTGCTGCTGTTGCAGAGGCGTTAAACCAGTGCCACCAGTTTGGAGCTGAAGGCCACCTTGAAGACCCGCCTGAGCGTTCAGCAGTATCTGTTGCTGTTGCTGCTGTAGTAGTAGTGGTGTCTGTGCAGAAGGACCACCTCCAGCTTGGACCTGAAGTCCGTGTTGGGACGCATATCCGACCGCAGCCTGGCCATTACCAGCCTGAAGCTGGAGTCCATGCTGAGAAGCGTAATCAACACCGGCCTGGAAATTGCCAGCCTGGACTTGGAGACCGCCCTGAAGGGCAGCTTGGCCATTCAGCGACAGTGCTCTCATCTGCTCCTCCGTACCGGGCGGGCTCGAGATGGGGGATGTCACAGTACCAGACGCAGGACTCGCAGGTGTCATCTCTTCGAGATTATATGCCTCGATAGGGACCTGAGGCTTTGGAGCGGCGAGAGCTCCGGGACCTGGACTGAACCTGCTACTCTGTTGGGAGGGTGGTCGAGCTGTCATCATAACAGTTGGAAGCGTAACTTGTCTCGTAGCATGGTGATGATCGTGCTGGATTTCTGGGGTCGTATAGTTCTGTTGTCCATACGCCATAGTAGATGCTCGATGAGGCTGCATAGCACCCAGGGGAGGGCTTGCCAATGAAGATTGTTGGCGTACATGGGTTTGGTTCGAAGGGGCATGGTTCATCGATAGACTAGGGCTATCTCTACCATTCAGAGATCTGGCGTCGTTGGCGAGTGAAGGCGGAGGAAGGTATGGTACCGATCCTTGTCCGGTGTTGGCACTAACCGAGCTGGCATAGAGCTGCTGAGCGAAGGACAATTTGGCCGCCTGAGACTGAAACGAAGCTTGTCCCTCCGGGGCGGCACTTGGAGGTCTCGAGTACGTAAGTTGAGGAGGTGAAACGTTGTTGTTCACGTAGAAAGGCGTTCCTCTGCAAAACACAGTTAGAACGACCACCTCAGCACAAAAGGAGACTTGACCAACCTCTGATCACGTTGTTCAGTCCAGCCTGGAGGCAAACCCGCAGAGGCCGTTAAGACCTGCGCCGACATCGTATTCAAGTAAGAATCGCCTCCAATTTGTCGTAGTCGTGTCTTTGGGCGAACAGGAAGGCAAGGCCGAGAAATTTTGCCCTCGATCGTCGCATTCGACCTTTATATCTCCCAAAATCAAGCGCTCATCGGATTGGGATATCCTGAGAAGGCACCACCGAAAACACGCAGTGCAGTGCATTGGGCCGCGTGCCTGGGTAAGCAACCGCACTCCAGGTGTCAAGGGTGGTCAAGACCGACCTGACATG
Source organism: Clitopilus passeckerianus (assembly GCA_944990035.1). Taxonomy (NCBI): domain Eukaryota; kingdom Fungi; phylum Basidiomycota; class Agaricomycetes; order Agaricales; family Entolomataceae; genus Clitopilus; species Clitopilus passeckerianus. The sequence continues at coordinate 72,892 of CALYLX010000037.1, read as the reverse complement.
ACAAGCCTACATGATGGTCTGATCGCTCAGAGCTCCAATTTAGCCCAGAGTTCAGCACGTTCGTAGCCCAACGATATCGGAATATCATTCCTGAAGCATGGAACACAGTTTCCGCTGCCAGTCCGTTTAATGTGGTGACTTGAATGGCAGGCGGGGACAGAGAGCCTGAGAGAGGAACGTGCCGTTACCTAAAAATGGCGATGATCGACCTTTGCCTGATCATGCCTGGCTGCTGAAATCAAGCAATCTATCAGTCTATCAGTCTCGATGACCCAAAATATCGACAAAAGAAGGGTAGGGTGTCAAGAGGAATGACTGTAAGCGGGTCGATAGACGGGCCAGGCTTCACCGCAATATTATCGTGCTGCCGTACTTGGCGGGAGCATCGCATATCCAGAGGTCATTTGTACAAGCCTCAGGTACATTGATCAATTTGGCCGAAAGGATCCGTAAAGTTAAATGGATTACGACGCCCCTCAGGGGTAGACGGAAACAGAATGGGTTGCAGATAAGTTAGATGTCGCAAGGAGTACAATAGACATAACGTATACAGTTTTGATCAGGAAAAAAAAAGGTGAGGAATGAAATCTTGTATCCTTCATAATCGCATAACAATAACAATGTCAAAGAATAAGTAGATTGAATTCGAATAGACAATCTTAGAAGCAGCAATGAGCTTAAAAATCACCGCCGAAATCACCGCCATCGTCTGAAATCGAGGGTTAGCAGACATTCTTCCATAATTTGACGAAGAGAAACATACTGAATCCATCATCGTAGGCATCATCTATCGCGTCTGCAACAAGGAAACCTCCAAGGACACCAGCACCAACTAGTGGGGGGATAATAAACATTTTTTTTTCGAATTTCAATGGATTGAACGGAAACTTACGACCCAACGCAGCGGCACCACCAGCACCCATACCACCTCCTGATTTCTTGCCTTGCTGAACGTATACAGTCTGAGGCGGCTGCTGACCGTACATCGGTTGCTGTGGATACTGCTGAGGATACTGTTGACCATATCCTCCACCTCCAGATTGCTTGTTCTTGCCGCCAAATAGCGAGCCTAGCAGGCCACCGCCAGAGCCTTTACTCGACGATGACGATCCACCACCGTAACCTCCTCCTAACAAATACAATCACATGAATCAATTTTCCATTCTCTAAGATCAATCGTATCGAAGGACGTACCATACGGAGGCTCCTGCTGATATCCTCCATATCCAGGACCGCCATAACCCTGTTGAGGAGGAGGGCTGCTACCGTATCCTGGCCCGCCATATCCATGATCATACCCTCCTTGGGGCGGGTATGGGCTCTGATCACGAGGAGGCGGACCAGAGGGTGGGGCATAGGATTGTGGGGGTGGTGAGCTAGGCGGAGGCCCAGCCGGATGTGTCCACTGGGTTACGGGTGGCTTTGCCCGGGTGTTAACGTAGAACCTGGTCAATCCTGTCAGTTTTCCTTTTTAATCACAAATATTTGAGTCCGGATACATACCATGCCTTATAACTATAAGTGTCAATGAAAGCGGAGAATCAGTCAGTTCTACCTGTCCCTAGATTAGATACACTCCTGTAGCAGACTCACTTCTCATCAAACTGCGATATCCAACCGTCAGGCAACGGTCTTGAATCTGGGTTAGTTGGGCCTGAGTTGTATGCAGGGGGTGAAGACATTCTAGTGGTCTTGATAGTGGTGGGGAAGAAACGCTCGACTGTGTACAAGCTGTATTTGCTGATCAGTGTATAGATATAGACGGCAGTTAACACAGCCTCCGCAGTACTCGGGAAAGTCACGATATCAAGATGACAAACTGCTCAGTCGATGACACGAAAGGCTGTGAGTGCTCTGCGAGGTACTGGGCAACTGAAGTTGTTCTTAACAAGCGCGCAGTTGACCTGACGTGTTCGCTGGAGTGGCTGTATTGTTGTCGAAAGAACTGGAAACCAGGAGCGCAGGCCTGACAATGAAATGCAAAAATAAGGATAATTAATTGAGAATGCCAGTATCGACAAGAAACAAAGAGCAATAGACAAGAAAGGTGACTACAGTCAACCCATCGATAAGAAGCAGAAAGGCTAAACACCCCATTAACGGAAAGCGCTATCCAGGTAATTCGTCGGTCGCCCGCGTAAATACACTTCAGACCAACATGATGAGGATAAAGTCAGATCCAGAAGCGGTGCAAACCGGAATAACCGATCGTGATCATTTGCCTCCTTTCTTCTTTTTACCACCAGCAGTTTGTCCAGTAGATGCGGGTGCGGTCGAGTTGGAGGTCCTACCCCTCTTCTTCGGGGGAGGAGGTGTAGGCTCCTTCTCTTCCTCTTCTTCTTCGTCCTCCTCCTCACTCTCTTCGTCGCTTGATTCTTCCATCTGAATCTGCTTCGAGGGAGGTTTAGCGACAACCTTGGTTGTTGCCGCCGACTTTTTAGGCGGAACCTTTTCTGTCTCTTCCTCTGATTCATCCGTCTCAGATGCATCCGAGGATTCTGCGACGGCTGCAGGAGCAGCAGCAGCAGCTACCTTGGCGGCCTTTTTCTCCTTACGTGCAGCTGCCTTGGCTGCTTTAGACTGCGATATGTGTTCAGTATGTGCGCATGGGAACAACAAGTCGAGGCATACCGCTTCAGCAGCAGCAGCGGCTGCAGCATTCGCTGCTTCCACCTCTTCAGGTGAACGCGCATCGTAAGCTGCCTTCTCGGCAGTATAGTGCTCTTTCGCACTGTTCGCAGCATTTACATAGGTCTGAGTTATATTCCCATCAGTACAAGACCAATGCAACAACTGTTGACCAGCGACATACCGACTTCTGAACGTCACTCATTTCTCCCCACATTCTAGCCATCAGGGACATGAGCTCCGTGTTGGCAAGGTTAGGATTCTTTTCCTTGATATCCTTGCGGATTTCATTCTGGAATATGAGATACGCAGACGCGGGGCGCTTGGGCGCGTTAGGATCCTTGGGCTTGCGTTTACGTTTGCCGTCCTTCTCCTCAAGCTCTTCAGCTTTACGTTTCTTACTATTTGACGCGCCTTCTTCTGTTTGAGACGTGTCAATAGGTGGCGCGGTAGCGTCGGAGTTTTGAGAACGTACCATGGTCGTGTCCGGAGCCAGAGACGAACGGAGTGTTTTTGACAATAGTAGCAAAGTTCTCTGCTAATGTGGCGGCATTTCGCATTGCCTCTGCCACGGTGTTGAGGCTAGCTGCGAACTAAATAGAGGCATTAGCTAGAGCAATAAGGTGTTGTGGAATGAGGCTTGAACCTGCATGCGCTGGAATTCAAACTTTGCAATGTCGTCGGACATGTTTGCAATAGGGCTATTAGAACGAAACTAAACGATTTTATGTTTTGATCAAGACTTTCGTTCAACAAACTAACCGTGGGAACCCCAGCTGGGTTTGAAACGGAATTTGAACTAGTCTATATTGGTCATTCGTTCCCGTGGCTGGTTGCCCATTCATCAACGAAAGCTACAGCCTGGCCAACAGCGTGGCATAGCAGGTGTAAAGAACTGGCCGTGCGTCGTGCAGAACAGTCCAGAAACGCTGACTGGACTGCCTTCTTCTCTCACAAATAAGGCGTTTTTTTATAGTTGCCTTGATAAAAAATCCGCTTGAGAAAAAAAAAGAAACGCCCAACTAAAAGGGAATTTACGGATGGAACCCAGTTTGTACGCACAGTGGGCATCACAGCCGCAGTTGCTGCAGGGCGATTCTAGTAACCACCACCAGTCATCGTCGTCGTCGAGTATTGTCGATGACTGGACGAAAGATCGGTCGAGCGCGACGGCAGTTCCGACAAATGGCGGGGTAGGCTCGCCCCTAGCATCCGGAGGTGGACTGGATCTCAGCGATTTCGGTTTAGGAGACCTTGGTACGTTTACAACTCGCTCAACGACGATGAGCAGAGGTATCTCAACAGTAATCACAACAGGTTCGACCTCGTCATCGTCGTCTTTGGTTTCTCCGACATCATCGTACTTTACACCGTATCAACAGCAAAGTAGTTACTTTATGGGTTCATACGGTGCGACGCCTTATGGCAACCTGTGGCCCAACCAGAGTGTCCCATTATCGAATTATTCCACTTTGAATGGTGCTACGACGAGCTCGACGACCCACGCATCTTCATCGGCAAATTCTGCAACGAATACCCAATCACAGACCCATTCATCACCCCCGGTGCAACACACACAGACCCACCAACCCCAGTCCCATGGTCATTCGTCGCCCCCTCTCAAATCCGCGCATACATTCAATGCCCAGGCTGGCACCTCGTCGTCGAACTCGCAACCAATGATGATAGAGTATGTGCCACGCTCCGTTCCGTGCTTTGACCGTCCTGACTATTATTCTTATAGCCCCGCTTTGACCACCCTCAATGGCTCTGGAAGCAGAAACATGCAGTCCTATCCTTCGTCGAGCTATTCCCCACCCGTTGCTCCTCAGCAACAGCCACAACAGCTATCTAATCATGACCTGCAACAACTGCTTTCAACGATGTACGGCAGCAGGCAGTACTACTACCCTCAGCAGCAGCAGCAACACCAGCATAATCCTCAGGGCACGCTTTCCCCTCAAGCTCTGCACTCCCCGACCAGTTCTATGATGCAGACGATCCTCCCTTCTAGCTTCTATACCAACTCTTCGAGTCCCCCCATCTCTTCGTCCTCCCAAGTACCATCGCAACCTGTACAGCCTCCGGCACCTCCACCTGAACCCAAGCTTTCGCTCGAAGAGCGGACTTGTAATCTTATGGCGAGCATAAAGTCCCTGTTAAATGCCAAGAATTTCACGGGAGCAGGGGCAGTGAATAACTTAGCTGAGAAGATCGCCGATTTTCCAGCGTCAGATGTTCCTGCTGCATCAAGGCTGGAAATCCTTACGAAGATAAGAGACGGTGCAGGTAACCACTATTTTCGGGCATGGTCCGAAAACGCCACGGCTATGGACATCACGAGGGACTGGCTCAAAGCAGCATTTGTCGCAGAAGATGAAAGTCCGCTGACAGAGACAACCATGCCTCTGCTTCATGTGAGTTTAATTTCGGCTACATGACGAAATGTCGAGGTGCTGAGATTCCCTTACTCGCTAGATCATCGATCGATTGCCAATGACACTCGACACGCTGAAGGCGTCCAAGCTGGGCAAACTCGTGGTAAAATTGGTCAAGGATCCGCCTACTCCTGGTGAGTCTTGTTTCTTGCTACATCACCTAAAAACATCGATGGCCTGGTCAACTTGTTCTGGTGCAACGCACCCCGCCTTTGAGAACGAACCACAATCTGCTCGGCTTGAATTTCTATATGATGCGTCTTTTCTGTACATTTTAATCCGGCGCATCCTTCACCAACGTATTAATAAGAGTGAATCTAACATAATGCTTTTCATGTTCTCTTCTCTTGCGAAATTGCAGCCGTCAAGGATATGGCATCCAACATCGAACGCCGATGGCGCGACCTTGTGACCAAGGGGGAAAGCGCTAGCAAAGGCTCAGAAAGCGAGGGTGAGTCACATCATGCCATATCTCCGGGTACCATCAACCCTGACACTCTCGGCAGATCTCAAGTCAAAGAAGAGGAAACTCAACGAATCATCACTACCGGCTAAGGGACAGGCTGCTCCTCCAGCTAAAAAGCCGGCTATCGGTACTACTACTGCCTCTAAGCCTTTGACTGTTAAAAAGGAGCCAGCGTCTACTTCCAAAGCTGGTGCAGCGCCAGCGGTAAAAGATGCTAAATCTGATTCCTCATTCTTCTCTGCGCCTAAGCCCAAACCAAGACTTCCCAGCTTCAAGAAGGCTCCACCGGCAGCTATGCCTGCTAAAGCTGCTGCGACAGCTCAGCCATCAGCTGAGGATCCATTCCAGGAAGCCCTCAAGCTTATGGCAAGCCGACGGAAGGAGTCACCTGCAGTATCAACCCCTCCAAGTACGACCACCGCCAACTCCACTGCCTCACAGCCACAGCTCACCAAAAGTAGCAAGAAGCGGAAAACAGTCAGCTGGGCGCCCGAGGACAAGCTTGTAGCTGTGCGACATATAGAGAAGGCTATTTATGACGATGATCCTAAGGATGTCAGCGCATTTCTCCTTTTGCAAAAATCGTATAATAAATTGATATCCGGAAACGTGGCTGCTTCTGTTATACAGGGTGTACATGTTACCCATAGCATTCGCGAATTGGATCGAAGTGAGGGTGCTGCCTTACACGCCCATATGTTCGAAGAAGCACTTGATTGGTCTGAGCCCATATGTAAGCAAACAGTCTATGGAAAAGTGCAAGCCCCTAATGTTCGTTCCGCAGCGATCGACTTTACAGGGCAGGAGGAGCGGCCACAAAGGGGTGCATCTAGCGAGGAGAAGTTCAGGCAAGAGCAAAGGGAGGCCACCGCTCTGGGAGCAGTGTACATGTCTGCAGCCCAGATCCCCGATTCGCCTGCCGAACCTACGCACGTGATCTCGGAAGAGGAAACAGACAACAATGTCACGACGATGGTCTGTGGGACCGATGCAGATGCAGTCTTCTGGAGTGGACCTCCAATGACGGGTCAGCAGTCGGTAGCAGACCTTGTTGGTCAATTGGCGTCGGGCAATATGGCGGTTGATCCTGCAGTGAATAATACCCCATTCAATTCATCAGGTTTAGACCTTGGTGCCGTCGGGCTACAGCAAGCGCCTTCCCTTTCTGCTATAACATCGCTCCCCCAAGAACAGCTGCAGCAGCTTCTGCAGCAGCTGGCGGCAAACGCAACCCAGGGAGGGCTTTCCAACCTCTTCGGGATGGGAGGAGGGGAGCAGCAAACGCAGGCTCCTTATGGTAATAGCGCCGATCAACCGGGCGGCACCTGGGGTGCGACGAATAATTATGGATCAATGGACTACACCATGGGGTCCTCCTATTACGATGAATCAGATTCACGGGGTGGATATCGGGGCAGAGGGCGTGGTAGAGGGCGTGGAGGACGAGAGGGCGGGTTTAAAAGTGGGAGAACCAGACCATGTAGTTTCTTTCAGCAAGGAAGGCGAGCATCCGAATCCACCACCCGCACGTCCGGATTGAGTTAACCTGGGATTAAACAGATGCAAATTCGGTGACCAATGCGACTTTTCGCATGAAATCGACAGTGGCGGTTACTCCTAATGGCTACCGGCGGGAGTGTTCTTGGTTGGCGGTTTAATCTGGCAGGTTGGAGGCGCGGTATGCTTGATTTCGGAAGTCGTTTTTTCAGAGACTTGGTGCCCTTATCTCGTTTCCTTTTCTTTTCCCCTGCATCACCATCATTATTATCATCATGTTTGCACACATCTCGACATGTCTTCATCGTATACATTCAACCTTAGCGCGACCTTAAATAATATATTACGGAAAATGCATTCATATCCTTCTATACACCCTTCATACAAAAAGGTCCCCGCCTGTTCCTGTGCCACGGGAAGAATGTACCGAACCTCCGCACACACCCTCAGCAGGTGCCATTGAAGGCGTAACCAGTGTCCGCATCGGCGAGAATCTCATTGGTCATAATCTACGTCGTCGTTGGAAAGTTCCCCGAATCGGCGAACTTGACGGATTTCTTCGTGTTCTCTGCATATTGAATGAAGGCCGGGTGAGTGTTCTTGCGTGTCTTCTAGCTTCCTGGATGGTTCCGCCATGAGGACAAGTACGATATCTGAAGTTTAAATGCGCTGGTTATCTGTGTGGAAAACATCCACGTTGATACGGTCTCTGGCTGTTAATCGTTTGAATGAGTCTCGTGTCCTGATCCATATACTTTTGTGGGCAAATGCATCGCAGACCCCAGTAAAATTGACAAGCAATCAGTATCCCGAATGCAAAGATTTCCCACCAGCGAGACGATCGTCGAGAAATTTCAGTCGGTTTTCATCGGTTTTGCTTGAAATTTCTGAGGAATATACTGCCTGTATTCTACCACATACTTATGTCAAAATATTCTCGAGGAGTCGCAAGTAGCATGCTCATCGCGGGGGATGACGATGGCGAAGGAAGTCGAGTTAACTCCATTGAGCGTGGTCGGCGGGTTAGCCACGTGTGGACAAACAACCACCCAACACAGCGCTCACGCTCCCTTTTCCCTGTTTGCTCGCTGTTGGGCTCGACGTCCTCGGTCCAATTGCTCGCGTTCAGCTTATCTTTTCTATTCTTGCCATTGTTCGCTCTCTTTTCGACGTACAAGTGCGGTGATCTACGGAGATATCTTACAACTCCGTTCTCTCACAGTTGGGTAAGGGCCATTACACACGCCATCCATTGTCTCCGTTGGATTTGCATCCCTTTATGAACGAGAGTAACTGACTTTGGTTTCTACTATATAGGTTGAGCGGGAATAGCCGTCAACGAAATGATGCAACAACAACGAGGGATGGGTCAAGGACCCACCATGCTCGCAGGCGCTGGGTCATTTATGCAGGGGATGCCACCATCTGGCCAACCACAGATGCCTCCAGGCCACATGGGAATGCCACCTAACGCAAACCCTGGAAATCCGCAGATGATGAACCCTAACATGACCCCCCAACAAAGGCAGCAGCAGCACAACTTTCTCATGCAACAACAGCAACGAATGGGCATGCAGCAACCTGGCCAACCTGGTCGACAAATGAATCCTGGAGGACCGGCAGGAGGTGCAGGTGTAGGGGGAGGACAGCAAATGGGACATATGGGACCAAATCCGGCGATGAACTTCAACCCCATGATTGGGGGAGGAGGACCACCAAACGCCGTCAGACGGGTGTCGTCGCAACCAAATTTGAACCAGGGACCAAGCGGGCCAATGGGTGGCGTTATGGTGCCAGCTATGGGCATGAATCCACGAGGCATCCCAGGAGCAATACCGGGACAACTTCCCCCCTCGCTTGCAAATCAAGCTTTACGTATGCAGCAGCAAAACCCGCAGCACAACATGGCTGGTGCGATGGCTGGTATGGCTATGGGCGGCATGGATCGACCTATGGGCAATCCCGGGCAAATGCCTGGTGGACCTGGAAGACCAGTGTCGACACAAGGCCCTCCTCAGCTTATGAGCAGTCTGTCTCAACCAGCCAATTTTGCACAGCAGATGGGACCCCCTCAAAACCAATTTCCGAATACTCCTGGGCCTCAACCAGCGCAGGTTCCATCTCCCGCACGAGCTGGCACGCATACACCTGGCATATCGATGTCAACGCCTGGGCCATCTCATACTCCGGCCAATCGTCAGTCGATGGGACCAGATGACGCGATGTTCATGGGACTCGGCAACCAGCAATTCAACCGACCTCAGAATCACCAAATGCAGCCCACAGTGAATGGAAACCCCTTCCCGAATATTGGAGGACGTTCGTCAAGTCCTGCGATTCCCAATTCAGATCCCCAATCGATGGCTTCTGGAATGATAGCAAGGGGTCCTTTCCCGACCCCTGCTCAACAGTTTGAGCAGATGAACAACAACTCCGAGAACTTCGGCAACCAAAACCACTTCTCAATGGGACCTCCTCCAATTCCACGACCCCCTTCGCAGCATAACGCCCCTACCCCCCAATCAGCGCCTACACCTCAGCAATCACATCCTCAAGTCCGGCAGTCGCCCCATCCTCCCGACGGCCACATGAACATGCACCCTGCTCGCCCGCAATCCCAACCCCAAAACCAACCTGGCCCAAGGCCGCCTTCGCGCCAACCTCAGACGCCTAGATCCGCACACCCACAGCCGCAGATAGGCGGGCCTTCGCAGGGAGGCCGACCGGGGACTGCTGGCGGATCTTCCACTGTGCCTTTGGCACCTGGACTAGCGTCTGGTGGGGGGCCACAGGGCCCTCCAACAATGCAGGGACAAAATCCCGTCCCACAACTTGGTCCGAGGCCAGGTCCACAGCCTGCTCAGCTGAATCCCCCTGCTCAGCCTAATCCTCCTCAAGCCGGGAATGTTAATGCTGCTCAGCCCAATACACCGACGGCTGGGCCCCCAGCTTTGGATCCAAATTCGGCTACCAATCCCCGCTCCCCTTCGTTCGAGTACGTGTTATTTGCAATCTTTAATGACGTTTTCTGATCATTCCGTGCGCATATAGTCCATCACGGGTTATTGGGAGCGGTCAGGGACTCATGCGACTACTTCAATTCAGTGGTGCGCTTGCTTCAGAAGATCCCGAGGTCAGATTTCTGGACATTAATTCTGTGGGCGGTGCTAAGTAGTTTTCGCTCCTCGTTAGACAATGAAGGAGAAGACCAGGCTAAAATTCTGGGAACATCTCATGACCGAGTATTTCACACCGAAGGCCCAGATGAAGTTCACGCTTTGGAGAGATAGCCAACGGCTGGAAGCAAAACCCTTCAGTCAGTCCCAAATTTTTCCCAGCTTCGGAATACGATTTCTGATCCCAGTTTTTCTTTAGATATTGGCGTCCCAATACTGTCGAGATTCTTCCTGGTGACAACGCAATCTGGTGTCAAATCTATGAACTTGTCACTGGACGGCGCTCGGGAACGGATGTATAACCCTGGTCACTCGATGGTCGAATGTGTCGGCGCAATCTGGACCTATAAATACCACAACGGCTACTCAGTCACTCTAAGAGGGCCTCTCACCGTTCATGTCGTGATCCACATTCCCGGGCCCAACGACCCAGTCACCAAGGAGCCCGATTTCAAGGGGTATGTTCTGAAGTTCGACGAGTTCCAATTCGACGCAAATTTCTACGACAAATACGTCCTCTCGGAAGCTATCTCGGGGTCAAGAGGAACACTCCCAAGGTCGGAAATGACACCCATCATGAATGGCCAGATGAGTCAACAACAGAGGGAACGAGAGGAGGAGGAGAGGAAATGGGAGGAGCCGAGGATTGGGTTTGATAATGCGTCTATTCCTGGGGAACCTGTGAATGCGTTTGGAATTCCACAGGCAACGATGCGATGCCTAGAGGTCCGTCAACACCCCCTCAGTAAGCTACTTGTACTAATGTCGCTTCCAGCTCGCAGAAAGCGTGTCTCACATGGAAGACCTTATTTCGTTTTCTTCGCAGAGCAAGCTTGGTCCACTAGGTAAGCATCATGAGATGCCCTACTTCCATCGAACCAACGAATTCACCTTCACAGAGGCTCTCCAGAAGTACGCAATACGATTGAGGGAAACGACTGGTGGAATGTTCGCTCAAGTTCCAATGATGAATGGAAATGGCCACAATCCAGCTGGCAATGAATTCAACCCGATGCACACTATGTCCCATACCCTCCCGGCTTCGATAACTCTATACTCTAGTGCACCGCCGTCAGTAACAAATCCTCAGAACCTCGGAACCCCTTCTGCAATAGCGAATACCTCCTCTCCACAAAATGCGCCCCCCTCAGCAAGTAGTTCTCCGCAAAAACAGCATAAAACTATCCCTCATGGGACACCATCCCTAGCCAACGCGACATCTCCTGCTGTATCGTCAGGAGCTACGAATACGCCTGCGATGTCGAGTGCCTCACTAAAGCGGAAAGGTGGTGACACAACATCACCCAACACAGGGAATGAACCCGCTACGAAGAGGCAAGCAAGGAAACGGAGAGGGACCGCCGTTAATTCATAGCACTCGTAAAGCCTTCCTTTGGGTTTCGGGTTGAACAAAACTTTACATGCTTTCGTCTTGTCTTTGATCATGTTTTGCTGTCGAACACCATATATTTTGTCTGTTCATATTCACGATGTTTCTTGTCTCGTTTCTTGCGTTTTAGACTGTACCCTAGTTACTCTTTTTTACAATACGTTATTCTACATGGAATCTGCAACCTGTTTTATCAATTCGTCTATCTCGTATTTATCTCCTTGTACTCTTGTATAGTTAGTGCAATCGCAAAAGATCCAACTTGTCCCGGCCCGATACCTATCTTGGCTGTGTGAGGCGCATATAGTCACGCAATCATCGATACCGATGATACCAAAGATAGACACAGGCATGGCGCCGTTTTATTCATGAATTAAAACGTGTTGTGTTACTTGTATCACAGGAAAGTTGTGATTTTAACTGGGTTTTGAATTATTCAATGTAGAGTATAAGTGATGTTGCTGACCACAGGCCGAAACCATCGCGAGCTGCCTATGTGGCAAGGTGAAAAGCCTCGATAGCCTCCTTGACAGCCTCCCGGTCAAACCTGAATCCATCCTGCGCAGGCTCCGTGTCTGGAAGAGCAGCTACTAGACTCCCCATGTTTTCCAGGGAAGAAGAAATAGACATGGAGGAATAGCTCGGGGCCACCCCGCCAGCGTCTGGAAATTGAAAGGTAAAGGGGCCGCTTGGAACGGTCAACGGTGGCGACGATGACGAAGCAACGGGGGCAGCTGGCATTGACGATGACGACGACGAGGCAACTGGGGCTGCGGGCGTCGAGGGGCCAACTTGGCGACGATGTCCATGACCAGGCTTCTTACGTTTTCGAGGTTTTGAATGATGCTGGCCGGAAATTTGAATCTGCAGTGACGATGCAGGGGCGGGACGTGCGCGTACAGTAGATTTCGTGATAATGCATAGCCCGTTATCGCATAATCTTGATAACGCATTGGACAAGCGCAATCCCCAACTCGGGACGCGCTAAGTGTCGCATACCGCATAATTCATCGGCCATGACTGACCGATATGCAGTATGAGATGCCCTTTGAGAGCAGTGGGAACCGAATTTCTGACATATCTTCAACCTTTATTTGCATTGTAATAACAAATGTTGAGGCCTGAGTCCTGAATTTGCCCCAAAAGAATATTTCAGCACCACTTTTAAGCTGTACTTTTCGCTTCGAATGGTTTTGGGGCCGTGTAAAGAGAATATGCATTGGTAATTCACTGCAAAATACAAATTTCCGTTCCGAGAACCGTAGGGAGGCAGCCATAGAAGAGAATGCATAAAAGCGGGCTACGTTTTTGAGCGAAGAACAGATACCGTCGTCAGAATGGTTCTTACCAAGCGTAAGGTTGCCTCCAAGCCCACCAAGCCGTTCTCTCGTCCCAAGGTCTATGCTCCCCGCAAAAGGCCTCCGATGCCAAGACGTCTGCTAAGCCTCTGCAGACGAATCATCGCAATAACCTCACTCTTGGAGACTGGTTGCTCGTCTTTGATTACGTCGATAAACATCCTTCCGATTCCCAGCTTCAGGTCGTCAAACACTTCGCAACTCGAGCAGATGGTGTTCTCACCTTCACTCAATCTGCTCTGTCTCGGAAACTGCAACAGCGTCCAGAGGTGGAAGGACGCATCACCCACACTTCCAACGCGCTGTCATTGAAGCGCCCGCGTGCCGTCGTCCGTCCTGATGTGGAGGAAGCGCTGGTGTTATGGGTCCGGCATATGGAGGAGAAGCGAGAGGTTGTGAACGGACCGATGCTTGCTGCTAAGCGAGTGATCTTCGAAGAGAGGATGAACGTGCCGAAGGAGGAGAGGCTTTCGGGAGGAGCGTGGGTGCCTTCGTTCTGTAAGGCGTATGGTCTGAAGGAGTGGAGAGCACATGGAGAGGCAGGATCCGTTGACCTGGAGGCTGTTGCGATTGAGAAAATTCGTGTTGCGGGAATCCTGGCGGGGTTTCAGAAGAAGGACATGATTAATTTTGACGAGACAAGTCTATTTCCATTGTGAGTATTCTGTGCGATTGCCGCAAAGTCTTTCTAACTGACCAATGTTGTTCCAGTGCTCCTCCGGACCGTGGACTGGCCACCAAGCAGATGAGCGGCAAGAAGAAGGACAAGTTTCGCATCACACTCGGTGTTTGCTGCAACGCCGACGGCAGCGAGAAGTTCCCACTAATCTACATTGGCAAATATGCGAAGCCTCGATGCTTCAACAAGAAGACACCAGGTGATTATGGCTTCTACTACCGTAACAATAAGAAAGCTTGGATGAACAGAGACCTCTTTGAAGAGTGAGTAATTCTGGTTCGTTCATTGTTCACTTCTTGTTATGATTTTGCTTACATGTTTCTCCTTACATACCCCGGCCCGCTTACCTATGCACGATTACTCACATATGCTGCGCATCACTGCGCATTTTTCATCTTTTTCCATGCTTACTCCGCATCTCTCACGATCGTGAGAGACTTATACCTTATCTGACTCTTTCTGACTCGCATTGAGTCATACTGACTCATGTACTTACTCATCATGCTGCGCATGACTCATTACTTACTCAGCATGCTGCGCATGTGCTATATTTAGAACTACTAGATAGGTATATAAACCTGTACCATTTGGTCAAGGCTCCTCAGCTTGACCTAGGCAATCTACCTAACTGCTTAGTTCTCTACTTCGCCTTTAAGTCCTTTGCTTCGTCAATCTCACCAGGTCGTCAGTACAGCCGCAGCTGCTGACAAATCTCTGTCTTTGTTTATCAAAGACATCAAGCGTAAACAGTATTACCTAAGTTGTTAGGCTCTGCCTTAACAAAAGGTCAAGCTGTTCAGAAGGCCCGCTCATTGTTAGCGCAGGCCCACCCCACGACAACACAGCAGAAGCACGCAACAGGCCGATTGCCGTTGCGGCTACCACTCAGTCACCACGGTCGTACACAGGGCAGACCACCCGCCACGAAATACCACTCTAGTAGAAGGAACCAACAACGTCTACAAGTTCACCAACGGAAGCTACTGCGGTTTTAATCACAACAATAACCGCTGGTGCTACGCCTCTCTCTCCCTTGGCAAATTCACATTCACCACCGTTGCCGTTGAAAACAGACACTTCCACGCTCTAGACTTCCCTACCCCTGAACGACCTCATAAGACCCATGCTATTGTCCGAGCTCAACGAGAACACGACATTGAAGTAGACGAGGAGGAACAGCGACGCTTCGCACCATTACCCACAGCAATATCCAGGAACCCATCACTAGTCCCGTCTACCAGCGCTTCTGTCTTGCCCGAAGAGGAAGAAGAAGAACACCAAGTACAACAACAGCTAGAGGAGAGCCCCACAGCTGAGCCAGAGGAGCGCCCCAGTGCAGAAACAATTGAACCAGAGACCGACTTCGATTTCGACTACGAAATGTCACAAGACAACAACAACAAGAAGGACATTGGAGCCAAACCCCAAACGTTCTCCGGAGACCGATCCAAGACCAGAAAGTTCATTCAGGAACTTGAAGACTACCTCATCCTAAACAACCTCAACCAACTCGAAGATGACAAGAAGATTCGCATCGCCCTATCCTTCCTCAAAGAAGGAACTGCAGCAGCATGGGGATTAGAATTTCACGATAAATATTCAGCAGCTGAAAGGAAAGCCACCTACGCTGAATTTATCAGCCAATTCAAAGAAGCCTTTTCCCCTACCGATGACAAAGCTGCCGCACTTCTCCAACTCAAAGCCTTACGACAGGATGGGACAGCTGACGAATTTGTCACTGTCTTCAAGAATATTCTTGCACGAACTGATCTCAGCGGTGACACTGCAAAGATCGAGATCTTCATGGAAGGACTTACCCCCAAACTCCGAGAGAAAATTCTCTTTTCTGATTCCCCTCCTACCACATTTGACGATTGGGTCAAGAAAGCTGTCCAGTTCGACAACAACTGGCGACGTGCCAAGACAATCATGGGACATACCCGTATCATCAAGACATCTGATATGGTCAAAGGTGCTTACAAAACACCTACTGGAGCCCGAGACCCAATGGCTATGGATGTTGATCGTTTCACCACTGATCCACCCAAACGCCGCCTCACCCAGGAGGAAAGAGAACATCACAAGAAGAACAACTTGTGCTACTATTGCTCCAAGAAAGGTCACACGATCCAACAATGTCTTCAAAGGAAGAGTTTTGGAAGAACCTACCCTAGCAACAACGACAGCCGATTCCACAAGAAACCTGAGAAGGGAGCCGAGTTGATCAAATATGTCAGAGCAGTCCTAGCTGACATGCCCCAAGAAGAAGCCGCTGAATTCTACACCGAAGCAGAGGCTGAGGGTTTTTAAAGAGGAAGACTGCAAAGCCGACGTCAGTACTTCCTCGCCCGATTGATATTTCCAGTGTACTTGTAGCTACTGATTTTTATGCTGAATCTATGCGTATCCCAATCTCTCTACAAGACCCCCTAGATGGAAATACAACAATCGCCGGCACAAAAGCTCTCATTGACTCTGGAGCGCAAGGGTCATTTATCGACTCCGTCTTTGCCAAGACACATCACCTCCCGCTACTCCCACTCCGACAACCGATTACAGCACGAAACGTTGATGGCACCCTGAACAAACAAGGAACTATTACCCACTTTACCTGGGTCATTGCCAAGATAGGGACAGCCATCATCAAGGAAAGATGTTTTGTCACTGGACTCGGGAAAGACCACCTGATTTTTGGATTACCCTGGCTAAAACGGGTAGATCCAATCATATCGTGGAGCGACGGCACACTCGAAATCGACGAATCACGCATTACCCAACGACTGTCGCAAACATTGATGCGAGCAGTAGACATCAAGCGGATGAGAGCCATCCGAGAACAACTACTAGAG
The DNA here is from genome assembly GCA_944990035.1 of Clitopilus passeckerianus. Classification (NCBI taxonomy): domain Eukaryota; kingdom Fungi; phylum Basidiomycota; class Agaricomycetes; order Agaricales; family Entolomataceae; genus Clitopilus; species Clitopilus passeckerianus. The sequence goes on along the minus strand of CALYLX010000037.1, from coordinate 56,411 downwards.
GAAAACACGCCACCTACCCCAGCACCTGATTGTTCCGAAGAGAATCCCGGAAAATCAGAAGGACTTAGCGACTATTTCCGAATAGTCGAAGACGGAGAAGAGATCAATGAAGATTTTCTCATCGCATACTGCCAGAACGAACCGGCAGTCGGAATATTCACCAAGGAGGAACCCCCACTTACGCAGGAACACACAAAGGATTACCTTGTGTACGGGCCAATCAGGCCAACTACCACAATACGACAGACGGTGGTAACACACCATCCAGCAACCAGACACCACACACAGCAGGTGTGGATACGTGCGAAAACATCAATTTCGCAAGCTCTGGAACATAAACGAGAAGATAAGGAACCAAAGAAATCCCTTGACGAAATCATTCCCGACTATCTTCAAGACTACAGAAAAGTCTTTGAGAAAGCAGCATCCGAACGATTCCCACCAAGCCGACCCTGGGATCACGCCATAGATCTGAAGACAGATTTCGTGCCAAAAGACTGCAAGGTCTATCCGCTCAGCCCCTTAGAGCAAGAAAAACTCGACGAGTTTCTCAAGGAAAATCTAGCCAAAGGATACATCCGAGAATCCAACTCCCCACAAGCATCTCCGTTCTTCTTTGTTGCAAAGAAAGACTCGGAAGCCCTGAGACCATGTCAGGATTACCGACGACTCAACGAAGGAACAATACCTAACGCTTACCCCTTACCGCTGGCTAGCGAACTCATCGATAAACTCAAAGGAGCAACTGTCTTCACCAAACTCGACATTCGATGGGGATATCACAACATCCGCATCAAAGATGGTGACCAATGGAAAGCAGCGTTCAAGACCAACCGAGGGTTATTTGAACCAATGGTGATGTTCTTTGGACTAATGAACTCACCCGGTACCTTCCAAGCAATGATGAACCACCTTTTCCGAGACATGATAGATGAAGGATGGGTCATCATCTACATGGACGACATCCTCATCTTCTCCAACGATCCAGAAAAACACCGAGAACGCACACGCAGAGTCTTACAAAGACTACAAAACAACGATCTCTACCTCAAAGCAGAGAAATGCCAATTTGACACCACAAGAGTGGAATACCTTGGGTTCATCATTGAACCAAACAAGATCTCCATGGACCCTGTCAAACTTGCAGGGATGCGCGACTGGCCTACGCCAACTACAGTAAAGGAAGTCCGATCATTCCTAGGATTCGGAAACTTTTACCGCAGGTTCATCGGAAAATATGCGGAAATTGCCAAACCGCTGAACGAACTCACCAAGAAAGACAAGAAGTGGGAATGGACCAATGAATGTCACAAAGCTTTCACTACCCTGAAAGACAAATTCCTGGAAGCGCCTGTGTTGCTGATGCCTGACCCCACAAAGCCATTTGTGGTGGAAAGCGACGCCTCAAAACATGCAACAGGAGCAGTCCTACAACAACGTGACGCCAACGGATCATGGCACCCATGTGGTTTCATATCTAAATCGTTCTCGGAAACAGAACGGAACTATGAAATCTACGACCGAGAACTTCTAGGCATTATCCGCGCATTAGAAACCTGGCGACACTACTTCCATGGATCCCAACATTCAGTCGTGATTCTATCCGATCACAAAAACCTCACATACTTCCGAGAAGCCCAGAAGTTGAACCGACGACAAGCAAGATGGAATTTGATGCTATCCCAGTTTAACATCAAACTTGTACACACCCCTGGTGCAAAGATGATACAATCTGACGCACTATCTCGACGACCAGACCACATCCCAGGTGAAGACACCGACAACGAAGACATCATTCTCCTCCCCGACAAGCTCTTCCTTCGCTCAATTGACATTGAACTAAAGGACGAAATTGTACACAAGATGGTCAATGACAAACTGATTGTTGACGCCATTCGCACCGCCAAAGAAGACGGACCCCCACCAATCCGATCAAACCTGGAAGACTGGAAATTTGACGATGGCATCTTGTACTACAAGGACAAGTGTGTGGTACCAGATGACGAAGACCTCCGAAGGAAGATAGTCCAACGTTATCACGATCTACCCAGTGCAGGACACCCTGGACAATTTGGGACACTGGAAAAAGTCCGGAAGGACTACTGGTGGCCAGGGATGTCAGTGTTCATCAAGAACTTTGTGCAGGGCTGTGCAATGTGCCAACAAATGAAGATCAATCGCCACCCCACTGCTCCACCATTAATGCCCATCAAATCCGAAACCACTAGGCCATTTTCGCTAGTGACGTACGATTTTCACACGGATCTCCCAGAGAGTAATGGTTTCGATAGCATTATGGCCGTGGTCGACCATGGAGCTACGAAGGGGGCAATTTTCATCCCTTGCACAAAGAAAATCGACGCCACAGGAACTGCAAACGCCTACATTGACAACGTTTACCGTCGCTTTGGACTCCCCGACAAAGGAATTTCAGACAGAGGACCTCAATTCGCCTCTAAAGTTTTCCAAGAAATGGGACGACTCCTTGGAATCAAGCTCAACATGAGCACCGCCTACCACCCACAAACCGATGGTGCGACAGAAAGGATCAATCAGGAGATTGATGCCTATCTCCGCATCTTCTGTGCACAGAACCCCGAATCCTGGTCCAAATGGATCACCACTCTAGAATTCTCCTACAACAGCCGAACACACTCTGTCACCAAACGAACCCCATTCTACCTAATGATGGGATACGAACCACCTGCACTCCCATCAATTGCTCCCACTAGCAAAATTCCCGCAGTTGACAAACGGATCAAGGAACTTCTGCTAGCACGTGATGAAGCAAATGCTGCACATGCACTTGCTGCGCAACGCATGGCAGAGAAGATCACACGACAGTTCACCCCATTCAAAGTCGGAGAAAAGGTGTGGTTAGAAGCCACAAATCTCAATCAAGGAAACATCTCCAAGAAACTAGCACCCAAACGAGAAGGACCCTTCAAGATACTCGAGGTAAAAGGACACCTGACCTATAAACTCGACCTGCCAAGACGATGGAAGATCCACCCGGTGATTCACGCGTCACTTCTCACCCGTTACATCTCCACCAAAGCGCATGGACCCAGCTTCTCTAAACCGCCACCTGACGAAATCGACGGAATAGAAGAATACGAAATAGAAGCAATTGTGGCCCATCAGAAACAAGGCAAAGGGCGACACAGATACCTCGTAAAATGGAAGGGATGGCCATCAGCGGACAACGAATGGATGCCCGAGTCGGAACTGCGGAACGCCAAGGAAATACTCACCGAGTATAAAAAGAGGAAGAAACTCACCTGACACCACATAGCAAACCCACTCACATCCACTATATAACAATGTCTCAAAATGCCTCTTCCTACGACCGCACCATCATCCGCAACACCTTCAAATCCGATACCGCTATTACGGCGCTCCGTACGCATACTGCCTGGAGCAGCAACGACAACCCTCTCACCGCTGTGGGAGAACAAGGAACCCTTTACCAAAACCGACGAACCGAAACTCGCAACGAAGTGGCTCGTCTGCGCCACCAATTTGCGAAAACCACTGACGATCTTGATCAACTTTTGGACAAAGTTGATTGAGAAACGGAGGAGACCCTCACAGACCTCTTCTTTGCTATTGGAGGAACAGCTTTCCTCGACGAATTCTTCCCCGAACGACAAAACTGGTTCAACAACCCAGAGGAGACAGACTTCGAAACCCTTGCCTCCAATCCCTGGGGGCCTGAGGAAAGTCAAGAAGAGGAAGTCACGATCCTCACTGCACGTCAAGTTTGCGGAACCCTACGAGCATTTCCTCCCGTCACCAATTTACACACCGCCGCAAAAATAAAACATAACCCCTTCGTCAAAAAAGAACAGAACGACAACAAGGAAAACATCAACCCCAATGGCAAACCCTCCAACGCCATACCTCTCCGCATTCGAAAGCCCACCAGAGTCCGACTCACCAACGCTGGTGAACCTTCCCTCGACAGTATCGTCCCAGAAGGCGCCGCGCACCGGATACCTTGCCAACAGACCACCACCACCCAGATGGTTCGGATGCTACATTTGTGGAGGCAGACACCGACAGTGTCATTGCTTTCGTTTTGTGTGTCGTCTGTGCCATCATCGTGGCCCAGGCCATTACCCGGTTAGCTGCCCACAACGCTACCACAAGGGCATAGACCGTCACTTCTGGGGTAAAGGAAGGAATTGAAGTCGTCAGACTTCAACGATAGCGAGAGGTAATGTTATGATTTTGCTTACATGTTTCTCCTTACATACCCCGGCCCGCTTACCTATGCACGATTACTCACATATGCTGCGCATCACTGCGCATTTTTCATCTTTTTCCATGCTTACTCCGCATCTCTCACGATCGTGAGAGACTTATACCTTATCTGACTCTTTCTGACTCGCATTGAGTCATACTGACTCATGTACTTACTCATCATGCTGCGCATGACTCATTACTTACTCAGCATGCTGCGCATGTGCTATATTTAGAACTACTAGATAGGTATATAAACCTGTACCATTTGGTCAAGGCTCCTCAGCTTGACCTAGGCAATCTACCTAACTGCTTAGTTCTCTACTTCGCCTTTAAGTCCTTTGCTTCGTCAATCTCACCAGGTCGTCAGTACAGCCGCAGCTGCTGACAAATCTCTGTCTTTGTTTATCAAAGACATCAAGCGTAAACAGTATTACCTAAGTTGTTAGGCTCTGCCTTAACACTTCTAATAAGTTCGATACAGGTGGTTAAAACATATGGACATGGAGATGATTCGACAGAAGCGCTACGTAGTCCTGTGGCTCGATAACTTCTCTGGTCATTACGTATCCTATGAGCCCCGCAATATCCTTGTCCAGTTCTTCGAGCCTAACCTCACGTCCATGGTGCAACCATGTGATGCAGGTATCATCCGCTACATCAAGGCCCACTACCGCCGAAGCTTCTGTATTCGCGCCATTGGTCTTGATGAAGCTGGGGAAGTTGACATCTACAAGATTAACCTTCTTGAGGCGATGTTGATGGTGCAGGAAGCCTGGAAGATGGTCAGTTCCGAAAGCATTGCACATTGCTGGGAACACACCGGAATTCTCCCAGCACATCCCACTCCTCCTTCCAGCACCCGCTTGCCCATCGCCCCTCCCTCCACTACCCCTGCTGTATCCTCGATGGAGTCCCAAGCATGGGCTGTCATCGATGAGTTCATCTCGACAGATTTGACTCTGCCCCAAGTGGAGAACATGCTCCAATCCATCTTCGGCCAAGGTTATCGCGATAGCGACTGGCGCCCAGCCATGAATGCTGTTCTGAATGCTGAAGGGAATGTTCTTGAGGCTGTCGCAGCTGTGGAAACTCTGAAGGCGGCTCACGGTTCACATGCCATTGCTATCCAGGCTCCTATCCCTACCCATTCTCCTGCCTGTATACCCACCAACGCCACTTCCCCGCAGTACCAAAGGTCCTCCTGCATCTCTTATACAGGTTGAAGGTGACCTTCTTCAGTCGGTGGCCGAGCTGAAGAGGCGGAGGCGAGTCTTTGGACCTGACCTATCCCTTGAAGAGATCCTGGATCCTGTTGAGGAAACCGAGATTGGCGAGTCCCCTTATGCTTTCGAGGGTGGAGATGGTGAGATAGTTGCGGCAGCACGGTATTTGCAGGCTGTTAAGCAAGGGGAGATTGTAGAAATCGAGTCAGATGAGGAGGACGAGGAGGAAGGGCGGCCTCACAGGTCTACGACCGATGTTCTGGACCTCTGCCGCGAGATGGAGGGGTTAAGTATGGAGTATGGAGAGGATGCTGAGGGTCTTGAACTTGCTCGCCATCTGCGACGTTTCCGTGTCTGTGTTCGTCGTGAGCATGTGAAGACCGCGAAGCAGCAAACCATCGACAAATTCTTCGCCTCCTAAAGTAGCGCTTACTAATTGCTACGGTCACATGTCACATTTATCTCTAATGCATAAACCTGATATCGCATTGGGACGCCATGGGTCCCGACGTTATTCCGTATCAGCAAGTCTACTGTATGTGCGAGCATTTTGCCGAAGGGAAAGCTATGGCCGCGCCGTGCTCACCCGTCTCGTTCCTGTTGTCTCGAGTACTAGCAGGTGCGGGAGTACCAGATCCACCCCCTTTGTTCCCGTTGTCCCCGGTACTTGCAGGTGCAAGAGTACCATATCCACCCACGGTAGTACCTTGAGTCTGTTGGCCTACTTGTAGGGCAGGATTGGCCGAGGTGGACTCCTTGCGCTTGCGCTTGGCGTCGGGCCGGTAGGAGAGCTTCAATAATCTAATCAGCAAGTGAGATAATACTAGAAGAATCAATGCGCACTGATAGGTGATAAAAGTCGGGATCATATGCAGGATAATTGGTGTGAATGCGAGGTCCATCCAGTTTTCCACTTCAATTTCCGTGCGCGAGACAAGGGCGAGTTCGCAGACAAATGTGATAATGGCCTCAAAAATAGTGCTGGCAAGATGCTCCCCGACATCCTTATCAAAGAACCCTATGGCATCCAGCCAATTGGCGAAGAACTCATTCGTTCGGCACAGCAGCATCAAATTCTAATTATCAGATCAGCAAATCAGCTGGCCAGAAAAAGTATCATCCCTACCTGATGAAACTGCTGCAGGGCTTCGGCAGTCCATTTGAAGTCTTTTATCGTCTCGTCGTTTGCTCCTTCATTTTTCACATACTCCTTCAACACTTTTTCTAGATGTGCGGAGAAAATTTCGTCGGATCGGCGGTCGCCATAGGCTGCCAGAAAGTTCGCGTCTTCAACCTTCACGCCGAAGCCGTCTATTGCAGCATCTAGAGGAGGCCACGGTGCGTCGTATTCTGGAGAACGAATGAAATTTGTTCTCTCAACCCACATGGCCCTATGAAAGGCGGTACGGTGATCCTCTGGTGATCCTCTGAGCACCGACCGGTCATTTGGAAGAATATGGTCTAGAAAGGGGGCTCCAACTGGCGTCTTCTGGGGAAAGCGAATGAAAATCCACTCATTGCCTAGTTCTTCGGGTCTGCAATGCTTGTCCATATAACCCTCGATTATCTTGAGAATATCTGGGGCAGTACAAGGTTCAGAAGTTAGCGGCGGGGATCCCCTCTCTGTAGCCCTAGAAGGGTGACATTTCTGAGATAACTTGCGCATCTATCAGAGCTTCGACGTACATTGCGACTGCCAATGGAAACAAAGGCATCCAGATTTCTCGGATTTTATCGAGATCACGCTTTGGTAGAGTACCAAGATAACGTCCGCAGCCAAAGATCCAGTCACGGATGCTGGCAAATTTCTCCTCTGTACCTAGTACATAGGCGAATTGTGAGGCAAATGCCGTCCGCGCGCAGTCATTTGAATCAAGGTAGTTGTACATGTGCTAGCGATTTTTGTTCAATGTGATGTCTTGTACGAACTTAAGGGCGAAGACTCACATGAAAGCAAACGTTCGAATTCCTGGGACATGAATAGAAAAGAGCTCAAGAAAGCATCCGTTATATGCAACTTTGTGATTGTTGTAGGCGCCATTCCAGGTTTGGCCTTTAAATCGAGTCGAGTCCCGATAGAAGGAGGCGTTAACGCCAACTTCGATCTCTGGGGGTAGGCTCTCAGGGAAGCCTGCATCATTCAGCGCCTGCTTTGCTAGATCAAGTGGTGGAACTGGTACTGGCGTTGCTGCTGGTACCGGTGTTGCTAACACGGGCCTGGCACTTGGGCTTGAGTTTGAGCTTGGGATTGAGCTGCAAGTTGGGCTTGACGCGCCCTCCCCCTGGCTCTAGCATTTTTCCCCATTATGATAGAGCGGGTCCGTTGTAATGGGGTATGAAGCCAGGTCAAAGTGCGATTGCGAACTTTAAATCTTCGGGAGCTACCGAGGACAGCATATTCCCACGTCATTGCGAACTGCACCGCGCCTGTAGAGATCAGCCTTCTTGCGCCACTGTTCCCAAGCCTATCGTTCAATTTCAGAAGACGTTAAGCCCAAGTACCAGGTTGCCTAAGGTTTTCTGGGCTTTTCACTCGAGATGCTGCTTTGGAAGCGCATCATTGGAAATATAACGGAAAACTACGACGAAGTCTAGAGAAAGCCAGCTTGGTGCAATACGGTCCCAACCTTTATGTCGCTATTGTCGAACGATGTCTGTGAACTTGGGAACTTTCCAGCGGCCGAGTACAGTGTAAGTCTGCCCTCTCCGTTGATTTCGGCTTGCCGTTACGAACAACAGAGCCACTAGCGACTCTTCCTAATGCCTTGATTAAAACCGAGCCTGCTCGGCATCCAGAATGGACGAACTTGACGATTGAAACGTGGAGTAGTGAATGTCTGCAAATCAAGGTCTTAACAAGTCAATCCTTGAGAGTAATCAGAAGCCTAGCCAGTTCGGACAACATGAGTGACAGATGTTGCTGAAGATTATCCTATGTTCCCCACAGGCGTTAATGAACTTTTGGCGAGTGGCTAACCAACCTCGAGCAATTTTCCCCAGTATCGAAAAGCGGAGCCTAACGATTTAGACACTTCCTAACTTGAAGTCCAGCAAGGTGGTAAGGCTAGTCATCCCACAGAAGAGTATTGCCAGCCTATAGAATATGGCTGTCACGGACTCACGGTCGTTCAATGTATAGATCGTCGTGCAACCGTGTAACTGTAAGCAAGAAGCGAACGGATCCAGGTAACCCGAAGTCGCATATGTTGGGTGGCGCTGGAATCATTTCCAACGGTTATGTAACGCTGACACCGATATTGACTACTTACGCTCAACCTCGCGCCTCTAAGAATAATTCACTTCCGTACAAACTGTACTTATTTTGCTCGTCACAAGGGCGGTCTCGCATGATTCAGGGACTAAGGAAAGAGAGACCCGGCTTTCTTCTGTATACATCCTATTACTGTAAGGACTCCACGACGATGCATCTAAATAAATAAGTGGCTTACTACAGTCTACTTCTTTGCAGGGGATGGTTTGAAGCCAGCCGCATTCCCCAATGGGCAAAATGCAATACTTAGATATTACCCAACGAATCTCCTTGACCCTCATAGCTCTGCTATCAGTTCTGAGTAGATCAGAAGCTCGAGGAAGCTGGAATTCTTGCCTTCTGACTCCTCCGCGAGTTGTTGCTGTGGCTTTCTTCAGTGTATGATGCACCTCGTAATGGCTCCTACGCTCTTACCCTGGTTGCCCTGGGGCATGGTTAAGGGCCATGCGTACACGGATGGGTGTTCCTTCGAGCAAGACTCGGGTGCGCAGCGTTAGCCTACGGGCGACCAACTGAGTATCAGATGCTATATTGCGACAGGATGACCGAAAGGAACTGACGAAGAGGAGTACCTACAATCAGAGGTGGCCAAAGTTCGCAGATATGCACCATTCCCTGCACCAGGATTGGACCGCGAAATGAGGCACCTTGAATTGTTTTGCAGTGCTTCAACTGCGACTCCTTTTGGGCCTTCGGATGGGATTGAGAGAGGAAGTAGATATGGCCTGAATATATGCATTTCAAGGTTGGGGTCAAACGTCATTGAACCGCCTTCCCTCCACACCGAACATCCGTCGGTCAGTCTGTCTGTAGATCGTCATTCGATAGTCAAGCCTAGTCAGGTCTTCAGAACTTGACCTAGGTCGAGGGGAGGCAAATGTCATACATTCAGGGCCGCAGCAAGCGACAATGTCAAGTAGGGCTTAGGGAGACAGAACTATTGAGCGTGAGCATCAGGCAGCGCCTTGCGTTCAATGCACAGCCTCTTTGACGAGTTTGTACCCAGGCCATCATCGTCGTGACTCTGTCAGGACAGCTGTACCGTAGTATACAGCGCTTGATGCCCTGGACATGGGAAACCTGAACAATACAGTATAGTGGGCGACAGTAACACGATGATCTGTTGATGGCTGTGTGCTTTCGCTAATGCGACTGTCATCCCAATTACGCTGTCAATGTCTATCCTGACTCGCAATGCCCCCGCCGCACAGGGTCCTGTCATGACACCTCCACCGTATAAAAGGACCTGAACTCCTCATCACTGGAAACCTCACAGAACGCTATGACAGCAGAACTTCCTCCCATCTTCGACCCGACCAGCCAGCTTGATCTGGTTTCCGTGAACGACGGCAAAATCCTGAATGTTAGTCTCTACTCTGGCAGGGCAGAGATAACACGTCTCTATAAGTTCTCTGCGAAAACGGGCCAGAATCTTATCAATATCAATGGACTTCCCAATGCCCTTGATCAAGACTCGATCCGGTAAGTTAATCTGCTTTGGCGGAGTCCCCAAGTTCTTAACATGTTCATTATCACGTAGAGTTGAAGGTCAGGGCGCTGCAACAATTCACGACGTGACTATATGCACCATGCCCATTCATTCCAACCCGGAAGCCAAACACCGCGTCGACGCACTTCTCCGAGAGAGAAAGCTTCTGGAAGACCGTTTGGCTCGATGTAGGAAGGGTCTTGGAGCTCTAGAGCAATACCTCGCATCTTTCAGCGTTGAACATACCGATTCAGCTCAACTGGCGACAATTATCCAGAATTACGACGATGCTGGCGAGGCCCTGAACGTCAAAGCCATGGATCTGGAAGAAAAGATCAAAAGCGTCGACGCTAATATTGAGAAGGAGCGGCAGGCAATAGCAGGTACACAGAGCGATGATAAGCTTCGGCTGAAAGCATCCATTAGCGTATTTGCGGCTTCGGAAGGCGAGGTTGCAATCGCACTCATTTACGGTAACCTAGACGTTTCCCTATGCCATAGGCTGTTCTAAAATCTATAATAGCTGTGAAGGGACCAACATGGACGGCAGGTTACGATATTCGTGTTGATATGGACACCAAGGAGCGACCAATCCATCTAATCTACAAGGCTATGATCACTCAAAACACTGGGGAGGTTAGTTCAATCCTTCTCCCATCATATTCCAACTAACGCAAGCCTCAGTCATGGGATGATGTTGAGCTGAACTTGGAGACAGCTGCCCCGACATTCGGTGTTGCGCTCCCTGTGCTTCCAGTCCAGAAACTGACAGGATACGATCCCAACGCTCGCTACAACACTATCAATATCAATAAGTCGCTCAAGAAGTCGAGCCTGCCCACAGGGAGAGGCGGCGGGGCGCGCTCCCTTTCCGCTACTGCATTATTTGGTTCTAGTTCGATCAAGGAGCGCTCGGGGTCACTTGAAACTGTATCCTCTGAGGACGAAGAGGAGTCCCTTGGTGGCGCTATGGAACATCGTGGGGTGGCTATCACGTCAAAAGGAAAAGTCAATGCGACCTTCCGTGTTCCTGGTCTTTCCACGCTTCCGAGTGACGGCGCTACCCATAACGTCACTGTCGCTCAACTGGAACTCGATGCCGCAATGTCCTGGGTCGCCATTCCTAAAGTCGATACCAAGACACATCTCCAGGCGAAAATCACAAATGCGTCCGACTACACTTTCCTTCCTGGGGAAGCAAGCATCTATGTCGATGGAAGCTTCATTGCAAGGACCAAGGTGCCACTCGTAAGCCCTCAAGAAAGCTTTGATTGTCCTCTTGGGTAAGCCTGGTTGTTTTTATTGCCACCAGTCGATTGCTGATTCCTCTGCCTTTGCCCAGGTTGGACCCCACCATTCGCATTACCTACCACCCACAATCCAAGAAAGTCACTCAAACCGGTTTCATGTCAAAGACCTCCACTCGCGTTGTGACACAACGCATCACAATATTCAACTCCAAGACTACCTCCGTCGACAAACTCAAGCTCATCGACCAAGTGCCCATCTCGGAAATCTTCAACGTCTCCGTCAAGCTCATCAGCCCTCTTCTAAACGTACCTGACTCTGTCGCCGATCAGCCAAAGAAGGTTCCGCCGCCGGTAAAGGTTGGAGAGGGAATCGTAGCTCAGTGGGAGGGTGTGGATGAGCAAGGGTTTGACATCAGTGCCTTGGGTGCAGATGGCAAGTTCAATTGGATGTGTGCGATTCCCGCCAAGGGGAAGATTGCCTTGGCGCTGCAGTGGGAAGTCGTTGGACCGGCTCATACACCTATTTACGGAATGTAATGTTATTTCTGAGGGTTCTTGGACTTGGACGCCGTCGATATATTATGGACCAATAATGGGAACATGGCAAAATGAAGAGCGATGTAAAAACAGCCAAAGGAGCCTGGTACGCCCTCCAGTCCTGGTACAGGGAATGGTCCGTCTCTGCGAACTTTGGCAACCTCGTCGTCAGTTCCTTTCGTTCATCCCGTCGCAATATGGACCAGATGTGTTAGTACGTCTACCGGGCTAACGCTGAACACCCGTGTCTCGCTCAAGGAATACCAGCCAGAAACTTAGGCGTTTACTACCCGTTCTAGGGTAATCCGAGCTAGAGCGACGGAGCGCTTACGAGCCGCACCATGCAACCGTACTATACAGCACCTCGACTGCAAGCTTCTCGCCGGAGCGGACGGAAGAGTCAGAAAGCGCATTTCTGGTTTCCTCAAGCTTTCAACCTACTCAAAACTGACAGTAGAGTAATTCATATTCATAAGTGTTTGGCTCGCTAAATTTCATTTCGTGTTTCGCTCAGCAAATCGAGTGGCTGCCTCCAGGCCTGGATTCAACTCTTGACAGCGAATCGAATGGGGCTACCAGGTGTAGCGCCACCGCTTAGCTAAGCCAAATTTTGGGGTTTCTCTCGACCACTACCTTGATTGCCGTGCGGGACGATGGTCAGAAAACTCAAGTATCATGAGCAGAAGCTCTTGAAGAAAGTCGACTTTCTTAACGTGAGTACTGTTGAATAATTCGTGGAGATTCTACTAAAGAATGGGCTTTCAGTGGAAGCAAGATGCAAACCTTCGAGAGATTAAAGTCATGCGAAGGTACCATCTTCAGGACAGGGAGGACTATCACAAGTGAGTATCCTAGGACTTTGATATAGCGGGTTTATGCTAATGCATTGACTGAAATAGATATAACAAACTATGCGGATCCCTCCGTCAATATGGACATCGACTCTCCTTGCTACCTCCACAAGACCCATTCCGTTCAAAAATGGAGGGCCAACTGCTCTCAAAACTCTATGATATGGGCGTATTGAACTCTGCAGCCAAGCTCAGTGACATTGAGAACAAGCTGACTGTTGCTGCTTTCTGCCGGAGACGGCTTGCTGTGTTCATGTGCATGTCAAAAATGGCAGAGACCGTCAGTGCAGTAAGTAGCCCGTCAGTATCAAATCACGGAAAGTGCTTATCCCATGGATTGTCAGGCAGCGAAATTCATTGAACAGGGCCATGTTAGAGTTGGCCCGGATACTATCACCGATCCAGCGTTTCTGGTGACTAGGCCAGTTCCAGAAAAAACTGCTGAAAGGATATATTCTGAATGCGTATTTGCAGGCACATGGAAGACTTTGTAACATGGGTTGATACCTCCAAACTCAAGAGAACCATTATGTCCTATAATGATGAGGTCCGTCTCTCATTCCTTCTAGAATTTCGACTCGTTGACTAACTCCATTATAGCTCGATGACTTCGATTTGCTATGACCGAATGACGCGTCCATTTAATGCTACTGGGCAGCTCTTGCACCTCCTTATCATCTGCGAAAGTCCAAGGTCATGAAACACGACTAGCAGGGACTTTAGGCGCCCTGGACTCGTCGGTTCCGATGCGAATAGTTTGGAATTCGGATTGTAGGTGAAAAGAAAATGGCATAGAGCTCTACCGACAACCTGCATGGCATTGTTGTTCCATTACTGTATCCTTACTTGTATAGATACACGATTGTAAAATTTACGCACCTCCAGTGATTTTTTTCCATCCCTCGCAATTGTCAGGGTAGCAGCGGGTAACATCAGTAACCCCATTCGCGCGCGTGTTGTGCGAGGCCATGTGCGGCTTCAGGCTCGCTCTAATCAACTTGCTACCTGACGACCACGACGCTCGCGTTTGCCTCTCATTTCACCAAAGATACCCCCATTGCTAGACTAGGACGCGCCTTGCGCGTGGATTTCGAACGTTCGCGACAAAGGATAGAGTTAACGCTGGAGAACAATGGCCGAAGCGGGGGATGGTAACATTAAAGTCGTGGTGCGGTGTAGGCCTCTGAATTCTCGCGGTACGTCCTTTCGTATCTTCTTGAGCGAGATAGCACAAATTTTCGACGGTTTAACTCATGTTTAACTCGAACAGAACTTGCGCGAGGGGCGAAACCCCTCATTCGTATGTCCGGGAACCAAACGACCATTGACCCGCCAGAAACTGGATCCTCGCAAGATACGAAGCGTGCGGCGGAGAGAAAACCGCTTTCGTTCAGTTTTGACAAGAGTTATTGGAGTGCGGGGCCGAGAGATGAACCAGGGTATTGCTCCCAGCAGACGCTGTACGACGATCTGGGCAAGGAGCTGTTGGATCACGGATTCGCGGGTTTCAACGCATGTATTGTGGCTTGTGAGTTAGCCCTCTTCGCTTTTCGCCCCTCATTGAACTGAAGTAAACCTATAGATGGACAAACTGGTACGCACACGCCCTCAATGACCACGCATACCGAAGGTAGCACTAACCGACGTATGTCCTGGGATAGGTTCTGGAAAATCTTATAGGTGAGCAGCATTTGTTGCGTGTTCAATATCAATAAGCTAACAACCAGACAGTATGATGGGCTGTATGTCGACATTTGGGGTCCATATTTCAGCCAACCACTCACAGACTTCCCACCACAGACGGCGCCGACAAAGGCATTATACCCCTTACCTGTCAGGAACTTTTCACCCGGACAGAAGCCAAGGCTGCTGCAGACCCGAGCTTAAGCTTCCAAGTTGAAGTATCTTACATTGAGGTTCGCCTATTCTTGTTAAGTCACACCCTCTTACGCTCACATCTCTGGTCATAGATTTACAACGAGAAAGTCCGGGATCTCCTGAATCCCAAGAACTCTGGCAACCTCAGGGTCAGAGAGCATCCGAGCTTGGGACCCTACGTCGAAGATTTGTCCAAACTGGTCGTGAGCAACTACGAGGAGATGATGAATCTCATGGACGAGGGAAATAAAGCGAGAACGGTAGCTGCGACCAATATGAATGAAACGTTCGTTTCTTATCCCGAATTGCGTTTTTGGCCGGTATCCCCTAACCAATCCAATGTTACTAGATCATCTCGTTCACATGCCGTCTTCACACTTCTTTTGACCATGAAGAGGCATGACGCAGAGACGAATCTGGATACCGAGAAGGTGTCACGCATCAAGTGAGTTTCTTCTGAGCTCTGTTTGAGATACTCGGCGTTCTAGATACTTATAAATCCCTTCTTCTCTTCTCTACTTTAACAGCTTGGTAGACTTGGCCGGATCCGAGAGAGCGAATTCTACGGGAGCGACTGGGCAGCGCCTGAAAGAAGGAGCTAACATCAACAAGTCTCTGACGACGCTTGGGAAGGTCATCTCGTCATTGGCATTGGCGAGTCAGGCGGAAGGCAAGAAGGGAAAGAAGGGGAAAGCAGAGGAGTTCGTTCCATATCGAGACTCCGTGGGTCCTTTTTCCTTCCTCGGGTACTCACGAGACACTGACACCAGACCTTTGTGGGCGCTCGTAGGTGCTCACATGGCTGTTGAAAGATAGCTTGGGAGGAAACTCAAAGACAGCGATGATCGCTGCTATTTCACCTGCCGATTATGAAGAAACGCTGAGTACCCTGCGTTACGCCGATCAGGCGAAGAAGATCAAGAATAAGGCTGTGGTGAACGAGGATCCAAACGCGAAGCTTGTGCGCGAACTCAAGGAAGAGCTGGAGATGCTCAGAGGTGAGCGATCAAATCGCCTTTCATTTCACCTATACCCCCTTCCCCGCTTTCTCTCCAACGTGCCCGAGTTCTGTCTTCTCTCCCTACCTTCGTGTATGCATGTGCTGATTTGTATTCTCTGCGCAGCCCGTGTCGCTGGATCAACTGGTGAAGATACATTTGATCCTAAGATTCCGCCTGAGAAGCAGAAGGTTACATATCAGACCAAGGATGGTCGCCTGAAGACGGTCACAAAGGCAGAGCTGCAGGAGCAGATGGAAACGAGTGAGAAATTGATGCAGAGCTTGAATGAAACTTGGGAGCAGAAGCTGGAGAGGACTCAGGAGGTGCAGAAGGAGCGAGAGAAGGCTTTGGAGGAGCTGGGAATCACCGTGGAGAAGAACAATGTTGGGGTGCATACACCCAAGAAGGTACGTTATTCCGACTGCTATCAGGATCTGCCTATTACTGATACTGCACTACTAGATGCCTCATCTTGTCAATCTGGTATGTTTTCCACGCTGCTTTCCTAAAATTTGACTGCTGATTCGGCCGATCCCTTAACAGAATGAGGGTGAGATATTTTTGGACAATCCTGATGAGTTGAATGCTAAACTTGGCGCCACACAGATCCTTTGATGAGTGAATGTTTAATCTACCAGCTGAAGCTCGGTCAAACGATGGTGGGATATCTCGCAACGTGCCATCCTTATCACAATATGAACTTCTTTTCTCCTCCATAGGTGGGTCGTCTTGATAGCGAGAAGCCGGCCGCCATTCGCTTGAGCGGTGAAAATATACTGGAAGAACACTGTTATTTTGACAACATGGACGGCAAGGTGGTGCTACAGACTCTTCCTGATAGTGTCACGGTATGTTCTATTTCGCCATACCAGGACATATCACGAGTTTCCTCATTTGGTATTTTCCAGTTCTTAAACGGCAAGCAAATCTCGCCAGGACAGGTATGTACAATCCATACGGCCGTATTCTTCAATTCGCTAAAATAATTTAGCCTTATAAACTTCGCTCCGGCTACCGCATTATTCTCGGTCAGTTACCCCATACCAGAAATGTACATTGAATTGACACAAGATTTTCAGGGGATCACCATGTCTTCCGTTTCAACAACCCGGAGGAAGTTCGCAAGAAGCGGGACCGCGCAACGGCAAGGTCAAACTTACATATCAGCATCACACCTGGAGAACTCGACGGAGAAACCTCCACGAGACCAGACTCTCCAGCATCTTCTGGCGACGAAGCGGACGGCGACGTTGATTGGAATTTTGCCAAACGTGAAGCTGCTTTCGCCCGACTCGGTTTAGATCCAACCCTCGACAATCTGCCTGATGAAGATCTCAATAAGTTATTCGAGAAAATCACGAAGGTCAAGACTATGCGGGGTCACAATGCGAAGCCATCAATATCAAGACCCGATAGTAGTCTCGGCCAAACCGATGACATCTGGAGTTCCTCCGTCTGGAGCGATGGGCGAGCATTGCCCAGCATCAGCGATGCTGCTACCGATGACACAAGCATCCAAGGCAGCCCCTTTGTTGACGGGCCGCTGAAAGATGTCAAACATGAACTCGAACACCGGCTACAAGAAATGGTCGAGTCCTCCGCTGAAGCCGAAGACTTGAAAGTGGAGAAGGAACACATGGAACATCAACTCAAGCTGGTTCGTCTACAGATGAAGCGATTGATTGATGCTAGGGCTCGTGGGGAGGTGGATGCCGAAGCAGCGGAATTCGAACCAGTGATATACACTGCGAAGCAACTCCGATTAATCCGGAAGACTTTGGATAGGTGGAGGGCTCATAGATCCTTTTCTATGGCCGAGACTGTTCTTTCGAATGCTGCAATGATCAAGGAAGCAAATGTCATTAGGTCGGTAATTCAGCCACTGCTACATCCGCTGTTTCTGATGACTCTGCCACAGCAAGGAGCTTCGAAAAGAAGTCTCATATAATTTTATGATTGCGGCAGGAGGCTCGCTGGGTGCTCCAACCTCGGCGGTGGATACCATTGCGGGGTTGGATGAATTTGGGGATGTTGCTGATCCCGTGCTCGCATCCAAAACCCAGCCTTCTGTTGCAGTGAAGATCTTAGATTATCGCCACAACGCAATTTATTCGTGGTCTCTAGACAGGATGCAACAGCAACTACAGCGCATGCGGAATTTGACGACATACATCGACCGGCCGTCATATACCCAACATTTCTCCTCTGATGAACCCTTCTACGACTCACCACCCCCGGAATATTCCTTCATAGGCAACGCTCTTATCTCACTTGCCCCTTTGGCTCGCCGCCTTTCCTCAACATCCACCGTGCCGATTTTCTGCCGTTACACATCTGAGGCAATAGGTTCATGTCGAGTCGAGATCAAGCTCGTCAGCGTCCTGGCCTCCGCAAAGCATTCAAACGCCTCGACGCGGGCTTCCTCGCCTATTCCCGGAACAATTCTGCCGAGCAGCAAAGTCATCTTCTTCCTGACCGTGGATTCTGTGAAGGGATTATCTTCGCATGATTTTTCGGCGGTCCATTTACAGGTCCGCTTATCTTCAATCCTTGGCCCTAGTCTAACCTCGGAAGAGGTCTTCCCAACTACCGCCATAGACATGGATGATTCCTCATTATCGGAACTAAAATTCCGTCGAAGCTTCTCCATCGTCGCCAGCTCGAAAGTCTTGAACCATCTCCGAACCGGATATGCTCCAATTGAGTTCTTCGCGACAGTTCGCCCAACGTACCTTGAACGGCTGGAACGATGGGACGAACTCCGGGAGCAGAAGCAGAGCCAACCTGCAGGGTCCCCCTTGCCCGATGAATCCGGTCCAGACAGCAACTCAACAACATCGCCTCCCATGCGCCGATCAGAAAACGACTTCATTGTAGAGCAGTCCCACGACGTCGTAGCATGGCTGCAGATCTGCGAGCTTGGTCCAGATGGCGCATATACCCCCGTTCCAGTAATTTCACAAGGCCACATTGATCCCGGTGCATTCATGCTGCATCAAGGATTGCAGAGGAGAATTATAATATCGTTGTCCTCAAATTCCGGTCAGCAGCTACCCTGGACAGAGTTCACCAAGATCCGGATAGGAAACGTTCGTCTCCTTGATCCGAGTGGGCGTGTTCACGAATCCACCTCCAAGGCGGTCATCAATCTACCTCTGCTCAAGGAGCAAACTTTGGAGTTCAAACCCGATGGGACTGGCTTTGCGGAGGCGACTGCTCTATGGGATTCGAGTGTCCACGATTCAGCCCTCCTAAACAGAATTACCGCCAACAACCAGCGTGTCCTTTTGCAACTAAACTTTGCAATCATCGTGGACACCTGCAGCGAACCTGTCCAGTTCAACATGGATGCTGCAATTGTCATGCGCACCCGAGATGCTAGCCCGCCATCCAAGTTCCGTGCTTTCTTTGGGTCAACAAAGATATTGTCGAAGACCAGCACCCTATTCAGCGTTCGGCTATCTCCCCCCTTGACCAGGTCACCCCAAGATCTTTGGAGGCTCGATACATCGGAGAAGTACGTCCGTGGCGAAGAGGTGCTTGGCTCATGGAAACCTCGAGGGATCACTGTTGTCGAAGACTATTCACGATTAGTCTCCACCGAGATGCGTGCTGCTGATGTTCAGGCCACACGCGCTATCATATCCACGATGGCAATACGTCCAGTGCCCGTTGACACTGCGGAGTGGAGAGCTGAAGAACTCGTGTCCAAATCCTTGTCCCTTTGGCAGAAGCAGCATGGTCACCCTGGAAAAGTATGTCAGGCAGGACAGATTGCCCATACGTTTGCTAACTCTCTTTCATCTATAGATCGTCCTATCGCAAGATCCTTCCGAACCCGAGAAGACGAAGGAGAGCAAGCCAGCCTTGGTGGAGGACCTCAAGCTGATATCAGAGACAAAGCTCGTCCCTCGCCCGTAAGGCCACGTTCTTTTACGAGGCGAATCATTTCATCTTATTCTTTTCCAGCGACGGGGCTACCAAGAAGGGCCATCTCATGATTCTGACTGACGCTAGTCAGGATCTCTGGGAGCGACGGTGGTTCGTTCTCAAGCGGTATGTAATCCTTCCACATTTAGGCGCTAGGATTCTTATTTCCCCCCTAGGCCTCACCTCTATGTGTATGCCCATTCAAATGAACTCGAGGAACTCGGAGTGATTAGTCTGAATGGTGTCAACGTGGAAAGCGATCCTCACAAGGAACTACTACTTGGGGTACGTCGTCACCAACTTGATAGATGACACTCGGTGGTGCTCACCGTTGGATTGTCTTTCAGAAACCGTTCTCCTTCACACTCTTTACGGCGTCGAATTCACATGCTCTCGCAGCCCCTAACGCAAAGGAACTCCAATCCTGGGCAACCAAACTAGATCCAACTCGGCTACCGACCTAGATCTTTCGTCATGATCTATCTTTATATTCAGTCGATATGTTTTCACCCTATAAATTGGTATCAACAGCTCCTAGAACCCAAAATTATGTACATCCTATTCATCGGCCACAAATTCGCTATTGCATTGACTATATAAACTATACCTTCTCTCCCTTGTAATTTCTAGAATATCTAAACGGGGTTGTGATTCATACATCGGCTAAAACAAGCATGTAAATCATCATGACGTCCAGAAGGAAACCTCGAGCGCAAGCAGCTTGACCAGGGCCTGTCCGAACACACGGCCTATGATTGTCACCCTACAAAGTTTCCCGTAGCAAGGGAATGCGGAGAGG
Organism: Clitopilus passeckerianus; assembly: GCA_944990035.1. Taxonomy (NCBI): domain Eukaryota; kingdom Fungi; phylum Basidiomycota; class Agaricomycetes; order Agaricales; family Entolomataceae; genus Clitopilus; species Clitopilus passeckerianus. Next base: position 35,934 of record CALYLX010000037.1, on the reverse strand, counting down.
CGCCCGGAAAGACCATGCTGGGATAGATGAATGAAAATTTCAGTTCACTTCTTGGGGAGAAACAGAAGGGAAGCACAAATAAGTTTCATTGCTCGCTTTCTGCCTACGCCGGTACTTAGCATGTTGTTAGTATCCATGGTCTAATGCAGCTCTAGCGCTTACCTCTAGGGAGACGAGACCCTAGCAGTCATGTCGCTCGTTGAACGGCTTGGCTGCGGTTGCTTCTTTTGCAAGTGTCCGATATGAGTGGAAATGTACTTCTGAGCGGCGCCATATGTCTGGCTTCGCAGCAGACCATGGATACACGCGCTTTTGGGGACAAAATGGCAATGGGCCTGCAAAAAGTCTCTTACAGAGGGAATTCATCCAGGGCCATCTGAATCGATAAGCATAAGCATGTTGACCTTCTCAAACTTTCGTATGCATCGTCGTTCAAAACAGTCTTCAATCTTAGATGAACTCAGATTTGCTTCACTAATAAGGGTACGATGGACCAGATCTTGGGGTACAATCAGATCGTCGACTTTTTGAATGGGAGAAGCAGAGATAAGAGAACCAAATTCTAGATTGGGTGTACTAAAGGCTACAGATACAGTAACAGTACGGGCTACAGTCATATTCAACTTTGAGAACCAAAACATAATCAGAACGGAGAGTCTAGGGTATGTATCAATAGAAACGGGTATGTGTCCTGGAAAAAATACAGTCGAAGCTCTTATAGAACTTTTAAGTCTAGTCGTCAGTCTATGACAAGAAAGAGTACAGGGAAGATAGAATGTCGAAATTCCGATGTGTGGGAGTCGCCGCACAATCCGCGATGTTTGACGACGGGCAGCGAAGAGAAGTCGAACAAGATGTAGATCTGTCTATTGAGGTGGGTCTATTGTGAGCCAACGAGAATCGTCGACATATTTTTGGGGTAGGGAGCTGATGACGCCAGAATGATTATTCAATCGCATCTAATATTTGGCGTGTCATTCTAAACGGAAGCAGTTGAGCTAAATGCAGAGGAAGAACAGAGCTCGGGTACTTACTTGGCGGATGAATGTTAACATATGACATGTGATGTAACCCTTCGAGAACCCGGCGCCAGCATAGGCAAACAGGTAGTGCCATTTTCGTTTGAATGCGTCATATTCAGCCCTCTCGCGCAGGCCAGGATAATCCCGAGAGATCATGTCCTGTGTGAGATTTGCGTCAAGTCGACGACCCCATTCCCTCAAGGTACGAGGGTAGTCTAAGGAACAATTCAGTACCGGGCGTGAGAAGGAAGGGTGGATGAACTTACGGGCAGCATGGTTCTCGACTCCTTCAAGTGTGAACCTCCCCTGTGAGCCCGAATGTGCGGCGGTGATCAGTGCTGTTGCACTGGGAAGGCAAGAGTTGGGCCACATGTAACGGCGCATAAAATCTTCGGATCTGCGAATGATATGGTCAGGAGAAGTTTCTAAAGGCAGCAGGTTAGACCTACTGATAGCCCGTGAATCTTGATTCGGGGAATGTTGAGCCAGTGACAACAGCTGTTGCAGCCGAAGACTTCAGTGCGAAGTCAACGAGCTTGAAGTACGTGTTGTAATGTTTTGCTCCAACATGCTGGAGGTCATGAGTCAAGGTCTCAGAGGAATGAAAGTCATAGGCTTACCTCAATCATCTCAATGCTAATGAAAGCATCAAAGGCCTTTTCGAATTCGGCCGGGATTTCGCGATAGTCCATGAGATGGACTCGAACTTTGTCTTCGAGACCAGCGTCTCGTATCCGCTCTTCCGCAAGGGTCTTTTGCTCGATGGAAAGGGTGACGGTGTCCACCTCACATCCGTAATTCTTGGCAGCCTAGGAGGAATAATATATTGTCGGTTCACGCTCGAGACATAGACGCAAGGGGAAATATACTAACCTCGATGGCAAGACCACCCCAGCCTGAACCGAATTCGAGGATACGGTGGCCGGGCTTAACACGGGCCTTGTCGAGAACGTGTCTGATCTTACGAAGTTGAGCAGCTTCGAGGTTGAAGGCTCTTGGGCCGGAGGGAGTAAGGTCTCCGCGAACACCTCCTTCCGCGTCGGACCAGAGTGCGCAAGAGTACATCATTTCTTTGCTAAGAAACGCCTGTCAGAAAATAAACACAATAAGTATGACGGTTTTCGAGAAGCAGCGGGCCCGAATCACGAGCGTCCAAGTACCTTGAAGAGAGTGTTTGATTGATCGTAGCTAGCAATCGCGTTCAGGCGTGCTTGGGCGCGAGTTTGCCCAAGTATTGAGTTGTATACCCCCGAGACGGCTGCAGAGATGCGAGACACGACAGAGGATAGAGTGTCCTCCATGCCTGCCTGGTTCTCTAACCAGAGCTTGAAAGAAAGTTAGCCTCAAACGCGTGATTTCGAGCCATTAATAGTACTCACATCCATGCATGCCTTGAGTGATGAGACCTCAATGTCGCCAATCATGTAGGCTTCACTGACTGTGGAAACAGGAACAGATTACAATCCGGTGCGAATTACCTCGTGAAGTCTGAAAACTTACAGCCCAGGTCGCCGGAAAGTAGGATACGCAGCCAGAAGTTGTCATTCAGGACATTCACATGTGCGCTGTTAACGCCATCCTGATGGTGACCGAAATGTCGGACACCTTCACTGTCAGAAATAGTGAGGTGGCCAATGGTTATGGCGTCATCTAGAACAGAAAGTATCGAGTGCCGAGCTGTAAAATAGACGTGCAAGTATGATCAAAAGCGGAGTAGCAAAGGAAGTTCGGTATGTCAGAGTCGAATTCGAGTACTAGGCAGACACCAAGCCTACCTAGTGCGACCACCCAAGAGCGTGGGCTTAATAGTAGCGAGAGCGCCGATGCAGGCTGCAGCGATTTTGATGAAGAAGCAAAAGGGAGACAAGGAGGCTGAGTCGACGAAGACATGGCGAGAATGAGAAAGGGGTATGAACTGAGAACTCAACCCTCAAACCCAGCAGGCTTTAAGTAGATTTCTAGACGACCATACATTCTCAAATTTGCAACCAGGCTTGTGGACGGTGTAATACCAGGATGAAGAATCATAGATCGCACCGAGATCTGCCCGGACACGTGCAGGAGTGGGAATCTTAAGAATCCCAAAGCGAATCCTACTATTGAGGCCGCAGATAGGCTTTTGACTTATTCCAGAACAACCATCGCAGTTTGCCATGAGATGCAGCGGTTTCCTCTTCAGTGGTTGATGCCGCTCTCCCATTTTCTCGTGCTCCGGATAATCGTGCGAGGAACCAAATAAACTGCTGCCATCACATTCCCAAGCATGCGCACCAACTGGTTCAGCCTCCTCTTAATTGAGCATGAACTGCTATGCCCCATTAGACCCCCAAAAATACATCTGACATGGCTTCTTTCTCGGGCTCATATCGACTTCTCGACCATGCGCTTCTGACTCGTCCACTGGTTACTCCAGGATCATGAAGTGCTCCCAGCAATGCTCCCAAAGTCAAGGTCCTTTGTGGTGATCTTCTCGAGCCTTCCTATCTTGGCCTTGCCCCATTAACATTTTATCACACTTATTACTTCCGTGAGTGATTCAGAATTTCCGCCCCGAGATGTATGTAAGACGTGCCTAGAACGACGGGTGTCCCTGCTGAGTTCACAATGTTTCTCTACCTTGATACGAGGTACTGAGAAATGATCCCTATTTCTTTTCCGGGTAAAAGTACGGAAATGGAACAAGATAGCGTAGGTAAAAGCTCGGCCGACTGTGGTAATGCTATCGTAATACAGATCGACTTCTCTTTGTCGCTCTTGACTGAATTGGCTTCTCGAGGCTACTCCCTGTGTCATTCGCCTCTGATATCAAACATCCTGTTTTGGCTGTAGAGTCCAAAATCCCTCGAATTGACGAGATCGTTTGTTGAGGGTCTTTTCTATTGCAGGTAATTTCGGATAAACCGACCCTATGCCGACAAAACTCGGACTGTTTAACAATTGCCCAAAGAGAGTTCTTCCTTCGTTGTCAAACTGAATGTTCTTGACAGACGTTCCAAGCGAACCTTCAATTTTGTGCTGTCAATGATCTTTCCCTGTACTTTCACCGAGATCACTCGTTTACTCCTTGGCTCAATGTGTGCTATCTTTGAACTGCCTAAATCCGACCCTGAGGCTGTGAATCACCTTCACATACCTATTCTTCCAAAGCCCGAATTGGCTTACAATGACGTTCTGCGCCACGCTTTGGGCGCTTGTTGAATATGTCGAGAGTGGCCGACACTTTATCTCCGTGACATCTCCGTACTACTTCCTTGCTGAAATGGAAGTCTATACCTCGAAGAATTCACTTCGAGGTTCTGCCTTGAACGACTTCCTGAATCATTAACAATACACAATACGCCAATCATCCACATTAATCCGACCGTTTCCCGCTCCCACTTGTCACCCATGTGAGGCGTTACAGGCCTAAAGCTTCCACGTAGGCATTTTCTCTTCACTTTTGACCACTTGCTGTCTTGAATACGTACCGCCGGGCCACTCGTGCCGACTCGGATAGCTCCACCTCAACACCAGTACATGAGGAGCGGCTGTTCTCGTGCACTCAAATTAGCATGGATGATTCTTACTATTGGCGTTCTACGCATTGTGTTGATCGGCATAAAAACATGGCTCTAAGCTTTTGCCTCTATTCGGGGCCCCTTAGCCCGCAATTTCAATTCCCGAAACCATGTCGACTGTATCCGATGAAAAAATTGGAGGTTAGGCTCAGGCGCACAAACAACAGAAGAAGACCCGTTTTGTCATGCGCACAGTCCCATGATCAACCCACTCTTCTCGAGATTCCTTAGGAATCCAGTGCTCAAATCACACGTGTGGCGCTTACTTTTCAGAGTAAATCCAGACACAATCCAGAATCTCATCCATCCCATCCGCCGGTGTGACATTTTGCGCCCTGTTAGGTTCTGGTTCCGGTCTGTAATATCTGGTCCCGCCTGAGTTCTAGATCTGCTCCTTCTGTGGTTCTCTGTTCTCACACTTCTAACCACTAGCTCTGACTTTGTGTTTACCATGAGGTTAAATATTGGAGACGAGCCGCGCCGGGGCCCGGGAAGCGGTTTGCCGCAGAAAGAGTTGGCGACTGTTGTCAAACAGAAAATGTAGATACCACAAAGAAATGCAGCGTTGCGGACGATTAAAATCTGGGGAACACTCCACCTACAATTCCTTGAACGGTGAGCTGAGTGGTCAAACACAGAGTCATGACGTCTCGAAGTTGCCCTTCTTGCGCCAAGGTGAACGCCACATACCCATGAGGATGGCATTTTGCGTCAAAAGGCTAATTGGACCGACAAGATGTCCATGAGTCTTCTAAACCTCCCGGCCTTTCGAAAGCTGATGATTATGCTTATCCACAGGTACGCAGGGTTACCTACCTAAAAACCTTCCCTGTGTCGCAAGTAAAATCGCCGGAAAATCCTCTTTGTCGTCGTCATGAAACTGACTCGGTCTCCTTGATGCATTGCTCCCGTGTTACTCAAGCGCGGGGTGGCCCGACATGGACGAAAAATGCTTCCGTTCCACAAAGAGCACAGGGATAATGGGTCACGAGAATCACAAGCAACTCTTTGTATCGCAACCGCACACAATATCGTAGGAGACTAGGAGATCGGAACGGGCCCAAGACAGGCACTCTTTGACACTCCCGGCGGCAGGCAGATGCAAGTCGAGAATTTCGCTCAATTTCAGGAGACGCGAGAAGTGCTGGAAGCGCGCTGATCGCACCTTCGGCTACGTTTGGAAGGGAGAATCGTGAAGAAAAACAGGATGTTTCCAGCGAAAATTGGGGTTTTCTTTCGATGACCTAAAGTAGAACTCAATCTGGGGATCCGCGTGCAAAAATGTAATTTGCTGAGTCGGCCGCTTTTGCGCCATCGCGAGAGGGGTACCTCTTTTACGTAGAATGGTCGCACGGGTGCCAATTGAACGAGAGGCAGTGGAGGGTCATGACATGGAACTAAGTCGATGGGTCCCCAAAATACACGCTCATCATTGCCTTGTTGTCGCCGACACATGGTTTGAACCTCGCAAGAAATCGGATATCCCTACAGAACGCATCTATATTTCAAATTGCTAGCGGAAGGCGCTTGGAAGGCATACGACCATGATGCTGGCCTCCTGAAAGTATGAGTCAGGTGCCGTAGTGTGCAAGCGCCAAGAATTCCTGATAAGAGCCTCTCCTGAGCTGAGGGCTAGTTGAGCACCGTAGTGTACAGCATGGATTGAGTGGGTCCTTCATACTAGGTAGATCGTGCACGCGCTTCCATCCTGCCGAGAGATCATGGAGTCAGGCATCTGAATTCATAAAGGAGCCTCCAACCCAATCAAAAGGAAGGTTCTTCAGTTGGAGGTGGGGACTGCGGCTGGGATTGTGGGGCTTATTGGTGGTAGATTCGGTGACGAGGTTTCAAATTGAAAGGCTGGAATACTTAATCTGAAGTCATTGGGTGTTAGTGCCTAAGATCAAACATGTGAATCTCATCAGGGCTCGAAAACGGAGCGCAGGAAATTTTATGTGTCTTAGGTAGGCTTGAAGCATTGGCAGGTCCGGTTTGTGCTCACCGCCAAACTTACGGATTTAAAATAGCTTCCGCGCGTTCTGATAAGATATGGGAAAGGGTAATTCCAATCGACGCCCAGCCCAGATTCGGTAAATCAGCGGATATCTTGACATCAGACAGCGCTGAGGAAGACTGGCTCGATGTAGACCACAGGCAGCCATCTCGGAAGATGTATGTCGCGAATTACCAAGGTACATCTCATCCCTCTTCAGAAATCAGAAAACCGAGAGACCCTGAGGGTGCTGAAATTAAAAGACGACATACGACAGTTCATGAGGAATATCCTGGAATATCACCTGGCGTCGCGGATACTACGTGGGTTGTCTTTTGTCATAGCTCTTGGATTGATGCGCGCCGGGACACGCAGGCTTGCTTTCTAATGATATAAATGGTCAACATGATCCAGCTGAATCAAGCACCCGCAACCGACGGCCGATGCAGTGTCGGCTAGATCGATGCTGGAGTCGGCTGGTCTTCGATACCAAGGAAAATCTAGATACAAGAGGAGGTGATAGTTCTCAAAATTTGCGCAATCCCAAGTGGATTTTCTAGACAATCCTTTCCATTAACCGCATGCTATGCTACGGGACGTGTGGATGCGAAAGCGGTGTTGAGAGTCGAAGATGGGGAACCAGATTCTTGGCTCCAAGGTGTCTGAGTGGAGTTGTAGTATAACCTCCTCGCGACGTCATTAACGACCCAGTCAAGTCCTTCCACTAGATTCTTGCCAGAAATAGCGCTGCAGGGGCAGATCTTCCACTGATGTGTCGCGATAGATGGTAAGTCTAAAATCTAAAAGAAACGATCAAAACAGAAGTAAGGTTAGCGTCAACGTGCTGTCAGAGTTTAAGCTCAAATGTCGGGGAATCCCAGGAGAATAGAGTGGGCTTCCATGTCTCGAGCGGAGGCTCTAAGATCAGGGGAAAAAAGAGGGGATCTAACAAATTGATAAGTACTCACACGTTCGATTTCGGAATCAGACATCGACCCCTGGAGATCTTGCTTATTTGCGAAAACGAGTAGAGAAGCCCCAACCAGTCGCTGTCAGAAATCAGACGTTAGCCATGGGGAAGGAGCGGAGAAACGAGAGGGCAACATAAGCTGGCGATAGGTGATCGCCGTCGAGAAGTGCAACAAAGGCAGGAGATACTGATAAAACAACATGGAACGCACATCTTCTGTCAGAAGACTGTGAAGTTCTTCCTTGCAATCTGCCATACGTAACCTATCACCAGAGTCAACAACCCATACGAGGGCATCTGTTTGCTCAAAATAGTTCCTCCAGTACGGTCGCAGTGTACGCTGACCACCAACGTCCCCTGGGCCAGTGATTTCAACTCAAATGGCCTGATTTTCCAGAATGCTGGAGGTTTACTGACAGATGTTAAGAGTATACCTCGAGTAAGATGAACATGGTAGATCGTTCCGAGAGACTTCCTTACTCACTTTCCATGCACGAACGTTTTAATGTTGAATCCTAATGTAGGACTTATACTCATGATATCCTCTCCGTTAATCTTCTTTAGGATAGTAGTCTTTCCTGCATTATCCAAGCCCCTGAAGTCGCCTCGTGAATCTCAGTGGTTCGACCTGAAAGTCGAGAAATACTTGCAAGAAAAGGATGCGCATCTCCCTTTCTTTTTGTCGATTCTTTCGGATGACCGTAAGGAGACCCATGATAGCACCAAGAAAGCTTTACTGCAAGACGCTGGTCGCAGCAAACCGTGACGGAGCTCGGGACCGCGAAACGCGCTCTTGCTAATATGATAAAGAACCACGTGACCACTTCCGGATTTATCGAGCCGCATTGTCAGCGGAGCCTTTGCGATAACTTTGGCTCGTAAAAAGTTTCCGAGTCAACGTCGGAACCGGCTCTGCTAGCGTCTGGGACGACTGTTTCTTAAGTAGCACACAGCTGACTTGGTTCTCAAACGAAATGGCACCAAAAAACAAGGGAAAGAAAGGAAAGAAGAACGACGATGACTTCTGGTACGTTTGATCTGCTAATTTGCAGGAGATCAGGCTAATTATCGCGTTCGTAGGGACAATGCTGGAGAGGCAGTAGAGCCTCAGAAACTAGGTGCTGCACCTGTGGAAGATGATGAGGAAAATTTCAAGCCGAAAGCCGGCGGTTTCTCAGCCTTTGCCTCACTGGGAGTGGAAGAAGGAGGTGCTGCCGAGGAGGAAGATTTTGGTGGACTAATGGTACGTTGAGCCTTCCTATGCTCGTGGTGACACGCTAAGAGACTTTCTAGTCCACGCTTAAAGCATCGGCCGCGAAAGGGAAGAAAGATAAGAAGAAGAAGAAAGCTGCATACGATGACCTCGAGGATGGCGAAGCTAACGGTGACGCTGCCGATGGTGATGCTCTAGCAAGGAAAGCGCCTGTAGAAGTTACCGCGGATGATCTAGCCGATGAAGAATGGGGTCCTGCCAAAAGCAAAAAGAAGAAGGACAAGAAGAAGGGAAAGAAGGCCAAGGTAGACAGTGACGAGGAACCAGAGGAGGGTGCGCTTCAATCCAGCCATCCAGTCGAGGCATTCACTGATGTCTTTGCCTAGATGAACCAAAACCTGTCGAGGCTGCGGCGCCTGTTTCTGTTGGTGCAGATGAACTTGCAGATGAAGAGTTTGGCCCAATGAAGGATAAGAAGGGGGAAAAAGGGAAGGGAAAAAAGGACAAGGCTGCTGCTGATGAGGATGAAAATGATGAAGGTAATCACCTTCATTGGAGCATATCCCGACCGGCGCTAACGCGGATATCAGGAGGGGACAAAGCTGCACCAGCAACTGCTGAAGCTGGAGGAGAGGATGAAGACGCGGGTCCTAAAATCCTAACGAAGAAAGAGAAAGAGAAGCTGAAGAAGGAACGTGAAAAGGTTTGTCCTGGTGTTAGTGTTGTAGAATGAATTACTGATGGAGCATATAATAGGCTAAGAAGAAAGCCCAAGCTGCAGCCAAAAAGGCTGAGGAAGCTGGCGCAGGAGGTGCCGACGCCGTTCCTGCTGCTGAAGCTGCACCCAGTCCAGCAGCAGAAGATGGCGAAGGCGGCGCAGAGGAAGGTGAAGGAGGCAAAGATTCAAAGAAGAAGAAAAAGAAGAAGGCCAAGAAGGATGAAGAGGCAGCTCCCGCCCCGGCACCAGCGCCTGCCGCTGGTAAGAAGGCCAAGGGTGGCATAAGTGCACTGAAAGCGATGATGGAGGAGAAGAAGAGGTTGGAGGAGGAGGCGAGGAGAAAGATGGAGGAGGAGCAGAAAAGGATCGAGGAAGAAGAGAGGCGTTTGGAGGAGGAGGAAAAGAAGAAGGAAGAGGAGCGATTACGAAAGAAAGAGAAGGAAAAGGTGGCGCTATCTCTGTCTATATGCATGTTCTGGAACTTATTGCTGACTATTTTCGTAGGCAAAGAAAGAGCTGGCGAAGAAAGAGGGCCGCCTCCTCACAAAGAAGCAAAAGGAGGAAAGGCAGATGGCCGAGATCAGGAAAAAGGCTTTGCTTGCATCAGGTGTTCAGATCGAAGGTCTCCAGCAGGCCTCCGGCAGTGCGCCCAAGAAGGTCGTCTACGGCAACAGGAAGAAGAAGAGTCCTGCTACTAAGGACAAGTCTGAATCTCCCGCACCAGAATCGCGGCCTCGATCACCAGAGTCGACAGCAGTCGCCACCCCATCAACCATTACCACACATCTTCCTGAGGAACCTAAGGAAGAGGCTGCGAAAGAAGAGCCAAAGGATGATTGGGAGGCATCCAGCGATGAGGAAGAGGTCAAACCTGCCGAACCTGCCGCTCCTGCTACTGACGTCAAGGATTCTTGGGACGACTCTAGTGACGATGAACAAGCTAAGCCTGAGCCTGCACCTCTGGTTGAGGAGAAGAAGGCTGCAAATGGGAAAGGTTCGCACTTTCTAGGATTTGGGGGTTTTTGACGTTGACGAAGCTTGTTCATTAGCACCTGCAGCAAAACCTTCCGCAAAAGCCGCCCCTGCGAAGGCTGCCCCGGCTGCGAAGGCACCTGCGGCAAAGACACCCGTAGGAGAAGCCAAAGCAGCGGAGTCATCCTCCGAAGAAAGCTCGTCGGAAGAAGACTCGGACTCAGATTCAGATTCATCAGAAGACTCGTCTTCTGAAGAGGACTCCAATGAGGATAGCTCTGACGAGGAGTTGACACAGACTCAGAAAATGGTCGCCAAGAAGAAGGCTGAAGCTGCTGAAAGACGACAGAAGGCACATGAAGCTGCTTTAGCTGAGAGAAGCAAGGATAACCTCCGAAGTCCGATTTGCTGTATTCTTGGACATGTCGATACTGGGAAGACAAAGTTATTGGACAAGGTACTTTTGTCTCCTATATGGGCTGGATCGACAGTGCTAACGGTGCCTTCTCAAGATTCGACAAACTAACGTTCAAGAAGGTGAAGCTGGTGGTATTACACAACAGATTGGTGCAACATACTTCCCTGTGGATGCTATCAAGACCAAGACTGCTGTTATGAACAAAGTAAGTCTTACATGATCTATCCCTTCGATATGATCTGAATTCCGTTCCCTAGGATGGAAAGCAGGAATACAAGATTCCTGGTCTGCTCATCATTGATACCCCAGGACATGAGTCTTTCACCAACTTGCGTTCTCGCGGTAGTTCTTTGTGTAACATTGCCATTCTGGTCGTCGATATCATGGTGCGATTTGATGACCTTTCCGACATGTGTGATGCTCATGCATATATTTAGCACGGACTTGAAGCTCAAACTCTCGAATCGCTTCGATTGCTCCGGGACAGGAAGACGCCATTCATCGTCGCCCTGAACAAGATCGATCGTATCTACGGTTGGGATCCCACACCAGACGGTGCTTTTCAGGAATCCCTCGCCAAGCAAAGTCGAGCTGCTCAACGCGAATTCGAGGACCGTCTCCAAAAGACCATCGTTGCTTTCGCCGAAGAGGGTCTAAACGCCGTTCCCTACTACGATAACAAGAACTTCGCAAGAAATGTCTCTCTCGTTCCCACATCTGCCATCACTGGTGAAGGTGTACCCGACATGATCATGCTCCTCGTCAATCTTACCCAGCAGCGCATGAGCGACCGCCTTATGTACCTCTCCGAGCTTGAGTGCACAGTGTTGGAAGTTAAGGTTATTGAAGGTCTTGGAACGACAATTGATGTGGTCTTGTCGAACGGTATTCTCCGGGAAGGAGAGAAGATCGTTATTTGCGGTCTGAATGGTCCTATCGTCACTCAGGTGCGAGCACTACTCACACCGCAGCCGCTCAGGGAACTTCGTATAAAGGTGAGGCATATTCCATTAGTCTGAATCGCCCTGATTGATGGCCTTTGCAGTCTGCCTATGTGCACCACAAAGAAGTCAAAGCAGCTCTTGGCGTAAAGATTGTTGCCCCAGACCTCGAAAAGGCTATTGCCGGTTCTCGCCTCTTGGTTGTTGGGCCTGATGACGACGAAGACAATCTCAAGGAGGAGATTATGTCGGACCTAACGACTCTTCTCAACAGTATTGACAAGTCTGGTCGTGGCGTCTGCGTACAAGCATCTACCCTCGGTTCCCTTGAAGCCCTTCTCGACTTCCTCAAGGTTAGCAAGATTCCTGTGTCCGGTATCAACATCGGTCCAGTGCACAAGAAGGACATCATGCGTGCGGCGACGATGCTAGAGAAGGCTAAAGAGCTTGCATGCATGCTTTGCTTCGATGTTACCGTTGACAAAGAAGCTGACAGGCTCGCGGAGGAGATGGGTATCAAGATCTTTAAAGGTACTCTACTCTAACCGTCGTAAAGATCTCGATGAAACTGACAGCACAAACTAGCTGATATCATCTACCATCTCTTCGATGCCTTCACCGCATACAACGCAGAGATTATGGAGGCAAAGCGCAAGGATGCTGCTCCCCAAGCTGTTTGGCCCTGCCGACTCAAGACCATCGCGGCATTTTGTAAACGTGACCCTATCATTCTTGGTGTCGATATCTTGGATGGCACACTGCGCATTGGCACTCCCCTGGCTGTTGTAAAGAAGGACCCTGCGACAGGCAAGAAGGACATTATTCCTCTTGGAAAGATGTAAGTTACGCAGATATCCTCGAGTAAGACAAGACTGACCCAACTTCCATAGCACGTCACTCGAAATCAATCACAAGACTCAGGAGGTATACTGAAAAAATCACACTGAGTCATAAGCCACTAATATCGTCCCGTCCAGATTGTCAAGAAAGCCCAGGCTGGCGCTGGTGTCGCCGTGAAGATCGAACATGCTGTTTACCAATCTGCCAAGATGTTTGGCCGCCATTTCGATGATAAAGACGAGATCTATAGCCATATCAGCCGTCAGAGCATTGATGTTCTCAAAGAGTCGTTCAAAGCAGACGTTAGTATGGAAGAATGGCAACTTATCCGAGCCCTCAAACCCGTATGTCATATTTCTCATGAAATATCAATGAGTCGTGGCTGATCCTACGTTTCCAAAGAAATTCGACATTTCGTAAAAGCAGGCTTGGTTCATATCCATGTTTACCAGACGCTTTTCAAGATACTCACCGAACCTTCCTTTGCATTACGATTTGATTCTTCTCGTAGCCCTACACATATTTCCGAAATCTACTGCATTTCCGTATCTTTACTCAACACTGGGATCTAAATTTTGGTTTATCTACGCTATCCTACTCCACGGCCTAGAAACGCAAGTCACCAAACACAAGTCAAGGAAGCATGAGTCTTGAGTCCGCAAAAATTTCCTTCCCAAATTTAGGTGCTCAAGTTGCGAGGTCTGTTTTTGCCAGCGTTTATACCATACCAATTGAGCTGGATGAAGCCAAAAGCTTGAAACACCCTGAAACCGGTGAGCCCTTTCCTGCAATCCTCCCCTGCACACGCACGTCGAAACAGAGGCTTTGATTGAATCCAGAATTTATGTGTTCTGTTTTGAAAACAGCTTAATCGGTACAAAAGAACAGTCACTGGTAAGTCTACTGAAACCAGAAATCCACGGTGGTGATAGTCTTGATGCATACTTTGATGAAGTCCAAGCGTTGTGAGTGCTATGCCGGACAGTATATAAAATAGTTCGTGAAGAAGAGGTTCACAATGTGCCACTTCCGATCCGGCGTGTAAACACCCAATTTGGTGTTGCAAATTGCTTCAAGATTTCAGGAATGCATTTCGAATTTCTATGTGACAATGAAGCTCAAGAAAGTTGAGGATATATCATGTAACTAGCCGTTACCCGTGCTTTGCACGGGCTGAAATTCAGCTTTAATTCAGCCTCCTGATTTGGCCCAAATGATGGATCTAACATGTTGTCGTAAAAAGTTATAATGATAGTACTGATACCCGTAAAGTTCCAGGCCCATCGGCCCTTCAAGAAACTATATTTCCTACGATTATCCCCAATCCTTGCCCTTTCAAGATCTCTCGAAATGTGTTTCCATGACGCCTTTTGAATATCTCAAGGGTAAGTTGAACACCAAAATCACTCCGAGCCAAACTTGAGTGCCAGTTGATCATCCCTGGCATGCCGCTGTCCTTATCAAGTCAACGTTGAAATAGACTCTCATCTTGATCAGAGAGAGAAATTCCGTGCAGCGGGGTCCGTACTTTGCCGGGTCAACCTCAGCCCGTGTGCTTAAGCTAGTAACCAATGAGCATCAGATTCCTTGAATTGAATGCAGCCCGTAAACTGAGTCTGCTGGAATCCATCTGTCAAGCTTCCCGTCAATTAAAGCTGTCTTGAAGACAAAGCATATAGAGTACTCATCCGTAATCCCTGTTCAACCATGAGTCATATCTCCTTCCCGTTGCGAGTCAGTTCTATTAATTTGAAGGTTGCAGACCGTTGGCGTACAGGCTCCGAGACTCCTTTACCTGAGATAAATTGCCTTTAAAGCCCGTTTTGGTGTGCCTGAGCGGTGCTGAAGAGAGCAGGGCATGTGTTTTATAACTCATACAAATCTACCATCCCATGCTTTTAGTGAATCATGGCTAGCAAGAGAATGAACGGATACATACATTAGTGTGATTGGTCAGTGGTGCGTCTGAACCACACCTTAGATTTCTGCAAGCTGATGGTAGCCGTTTCAAAGTCTTCCAGCTAACTAAGCAGCTACAGTGCCTGCCTGAGAGTTTACCCTTGAGTCAAGGCCAATTGTCCGTTAGATCCCGTGTAGCGAAATAAATCCAGATTAAGAGTTTGAGTAGAGTCCGAGTCTGAGATGTTGGATTGAGAATAGATGATAATAATAGATGCGGCCAGATATGGAAATCAAACTCCGCGCCTGCCAGACGCGAATCGCTCCGAGTGCGGTCCTGAGTTTGCCCTTTCCCATTATCCTCCTTTCTGCAATGTCTGTCGAAACAACCAACAAACGCGACGTCGAAGATAATGAATCCATCGACTCCGACGAGCTGCAGCTGGTAAAGATCCCAGGCATACCAGGGACCGAAATTCCTACGCACTATTGAACTGTATCGGTAACGTCCAAAATTTTTCTTGGTCGAGACTGGAGCATTGGCTGCGGGTATCCCCTCTGTTTTCATTGTCCGAGAGGTCATCGATTACGAGGGGATTGAGATTATACCGCTCGAACCTGACCAGAGTTCATACCTGCGTAGGGAAGCCCTCCCAGTATCGCCATTTATTCCACCCCTTTCTAGGGGTGTGGACTGACAGTACTGACCTCATGTTCTAGCGTCAACTCGGATATAAGCAGGTAAGTAAAGTTGGATTGTATTTGTGAAATACCCTCACCCTGGTAAATATCAATGCGGCGTTTAGCAACTTCATCGAACATGGCATATCGTGGAAAGTTTCGGCGCTAGTTTCTGTGCTTCGAACTTCATTGGAGGCGTCAGGTTAGACTTTTTTTGATATTGATGGCTATTCGAAGAAGCTGATCGGAATCTTTAGATCGGTTCTCTTCCTAGGTGTTCTTGCAGGCGGCCCCGCTGCTATCTGGTAACTTTCAGCGCATTGAGCTCTTGATCAAAGCAATAATCAGAGTTCAGGTCGTCTTATTTAATCACGATCGTTTTCATGACAATTACTGCTGCTATCCTGGCCGAAATCTGCTCTGCCCTACCTGTCTCCGGTTCTATCTATATCTGGGCCGCCGAGAGTGCAGGGCCAAAATATGCTCGCTTTGTGGGCTTCATCGTCGCTTGGTGGTCATGCACTGCGTGGATGACATTCGCCGCGGGCAACTGTCAGGTAAGCCCTTTCATGAGAGGTCTACCTCGACATGCCCATTCATTGATTGCTGTACCTTTTTCCAGACCACAGCCAACTACCTCGTGTCTCAGCTCGCAGTCTGGGAAATTGACTTCCCTGGAGGCATCACTAATGATAATGTCAAATGGAGGGCTTTCATTTGGGCACTCTCCGAGGCAATTCTGATCATCTCCGTGGCTATCAACTATTTGCCACCTCGCCTCTATTCCTTAATCTTCAGGGTTTCGATTGGCCTTATCTTCGTCGACTTCCTCCTGTGCTTCATCTGGTTGCCCATCGGGGTGTCCAGGACTTATGGCTTCCGTTCCGCCGGAGAGGTCTTTACCCAGACTTGTACGTCCTTAACACGATGGTAGCCAGAGCATCCGCTGAATATCTATATAGACAACGGAACTGGAGCGCCAGCAGGATGGAACTGGCTCTTGTCTTTGTATGTCTTCTCTTGGATTCACTTTAGCCAGCATATTGATCTACATGTAGCCTCTTCACAGCAGGGACAATGACGGGCTTTGACGCTGCCGGCCACATTGCAGAAGAGACCAAACAAGCCCGAGTCACGGTCGGTAAAGGGATCCTCAGCAGTGCAGTTCTTACCGGCGTTCTGGGATTCATCACCACCATCCTATTCTTATTCTGCTTGCCCGACTTTGACGTCCTCTTTTCCCTCGGAGCTCCGCAGCCTTTCGTCCAATTGTACGCACTCGCGTTGGGTCGTGGTGGAAGTGCGTTCATGACCGCTATTGCCGCGATTGGTTTGATCCTGGTCAGTATCTCCCTGGATTTTGCACGCAAATCGGATTCTTATGCACACCGCAGAACACCAGCATTGCTATTGTTGCCGCTTCCCGCCTCATCTTTGCCGTTGCACGGGATGGCGTTCTCCCCCTTTCCGGATGGATTGGCCAAGTCGACAAGCAGGGCCAACCTAAGCGTGCAGTCACCGTTATGTATGTCTTCGGTGCAGCACTCCTTTGCACGATTCTCCCTAGTCAAGTCGCCTTCACCTCCTTGGTCTCTGCCGGTGGTATCCCGACTATCGCGGCATACGGCCTGATTGCGCTCTTGCGCCTGACCATGACCCGTGGACGCTTCACATCCTCCTACTTTTACCTCGGCAAATATGGAGTGCCCTTTTACATCTCGGCCGCCCTTTTCAATGCTCTTGTCTTCTCGGTGAGTTATGCAACCATTATATCTGTTCCAATCCCGGCTAAACTCCCATCCCAGGTTGATATTTCTCCTTTCTTCTTCCCAGTCACCTCTGAAACCTTCAACTTCGTAAGTTCCTTTTGATTGCCCAATGTTCTGACTGCTCACCTTCACTCTCAGGCCTGCGTAATTTTCGGAAGCGTCACTATTCTCGGTATTATCAGCTGGTATGTAACTCCAGAGGACCGCTGGCTCCGCAAGGACCTCATCGTCCAGGGTTTGGAATCCACCGATGCGGCCCGCGATGACCTTGTGGTCGTTAGGCGTTTAGGCGAGGATTAGTCGAAGTTTGAGAAGAGCCAAGATCGTAACCACCTTCAACTTTCTCCAACTTTACCTCGTCTTTCGATTTAGGGTCCATTTTTCTCTGATATGATCGTCTTCCTCTTGCATCCCTATATTTTTTATCCACTATTCTCCACCGTTGGAGTGTCATTATAAAGTTTATTGTGACCGAGATTTTGTCTTTCGCTTCAGAATTTGCTATGTCGAGTTTCAATACACGTCTCATGCTCATTCAATTCTTGTGTTCTTTTGACGAAATGGCATCAAACTCGTCACAGAATGCGATATTGATTGGCTGTGCAAGGGTCAAGAGGTCCAATCAATTATCAAGCCTCCGCCACTATCTCAATCATAATCAGAGGCGCTTGATGATGCAGACACTAAGGAACCTAGCTTTGTGGTATGTATGTAGATTGAAGCGAGATTTCGACAAAATATGATGGTTCTATATTCCGTACAAAGAACAACTTTCAAAGCAATTCCCCGGTAGGAGAACCTTTGAACGGATCAACAGCGGTCCTCTCGTAAACCAATGACCCACGCAGGTATGCTTTATCCACCTGACCTTGGAGTGTAAGTCCAACATAAGGAGATAATTTATTCTTGAAATTTAGGGACTCGGTGGTAACCTAGGAAATGGAACAAAGAGTCGATGGCGTTAATATTCGCTCATAGCAAAGGTGCAATGACCCAAGGGATGACGACAGACCTTGAATTCAGCGGCAGGGTCCCAGATGATGAAGTCGGCGTCGAGTCCGACCTTGAGTTGACCTTTCAGATGACCAAGGCCTGCGTGTTCTGCAGTCTTCTTACTTGTCCAGCTGACGATTTGAGAAAGTGTGACCCCTCGCTTCTTGCCTTCGGTCCATAGGAGGCTCAACCCCAAACCCAGCGTACTGATACCGCCCCAAGCCTCCATGATATTCCCGTCCTCGAGCCGCTTGAGGGTAGCAACGCACGGGCTATGGTCCGAGACGACGCAGTCAATGAGACCTTCCTTCAGGCCGTCCCACAGCTCGTCTCTATTAGCGGCCTCACGGACAGGAGGGCAGCACTTGAATTCGGGATGACCATGCGGGATCTCCTGGGCCGAGAGACACAAATAGTGAAAGCATGTTTCAACAGTGAGATTGAGACCGGCAGATCTGGCCGCTCGGATGAGGGGAAGCGCACTCGAAGCGGATAGATGGACAATGTGACATCGCAGATCAGGGTATTGCTTCTGCAGACGGACGATTAGAGATATGGCGTTGGTCTCTAAATCTTCTGGGCGAGAGTGGAGAAATGTTGAATAGAGTGTGGGGTCAGAAGAAGTTGAATCGGTCGATAGTGGTGTTGAGTTGGAGTTATCTCCCTTGTCCGAAGCTGTTCCTTCAGAAGCGAGCTCCGCATGGAAGAGAAGAACTGTTGATCTGTTCTACGGGGACGTGTTCAAGATATCAGTTCAGAAACCCGGGGTCAATGAAATCCTGGAAAACATACTTGGAGCTCTTTCATGGAAACGACTACGTCATCTGCAGTAACGCATGGAAATTCCTAGGAATGTTACGTTAAGATTTCAGATCTCCGTAACTGAGATAAGGTGTTGGAGCATGGAAGCCTTACCTCAACACCACTCTCGATAAGAAAACATTTGAATCCTTTGATACCGACGTCGAGCAAAGGCTTTAGATCTCCCTGTGAAGAAGGGTATGAATATCGCGACCTACATCACAGGAAAACTCAAGACTGACGTGATTCCCAGGTATTACGCCTCCCCAGAACGCGACGTCTGTGTGACACTGTCCTTTGGCAGCTTCTCGTTTGATGCGCAAGTTCTCAACCGTGGTCGTGGGCGGAATCGAGTTCAATGGCATATCCACAACAGTCGTGACACCGCCAGATAACGCTGCCCTAGTCCCAGTCCAGAATCCCTCCCAATCTGTACGTCCAGGTTCGTTCAGATGAACATGAGCACTGCATTGAAGTGAACGATCATCTAGAGATTAATCATCTAATCGCCACCAACAGTTCTCAACCTGAGACGCTTACTCTACGAGTCCTGGAAGCACCATCTTTTCTCCAGCATTGACCCACAAAGTCTGATTATCGTCTGGGGGCTGTGGCTGAGATCCAAGGCTGATTTCCACAATCTTTCCTGTAGAAAGATCGACCTTAAGGCTGGCTGGGCATGATTCATCGTTATCTGGGAGCAGAACGTTATTACCGGTGCAAACCACGTAACGCGCAGCAGAATTCGTCATTGTCGGCGACGGTGATAGTGGAATGAAGAGCCTAACCGCAGGACCCTGGGACCTACAGATAATGGTGCTCCGTTTCTCCCGAACCTTTACTGCTTTTGGCTAAGATCTGATCAAAATGGCGACGCCACATTACCTGATTGAGCGACATGCACGGTCGACGATGAAACTCAATTCAGGTTGAAACCAGAAATCTCTATCAAGGGTCGTTGGGATCACAGGCAATCGATTAGGAGGGCAAGACTGGGCTTTGACTGGGCTTTGTTATATGGGCTCCTATTTTCGCCGTCGACAAAAGCTCAAAGACAGCGAGCGCTTCATTTTCAATTGGACGATCGCGCTTGAAGGTCGGGTGAGTCGAAAACCCAGGGAAAGCATGATGAACCGAGTTTTTAATCCCAAGGGACGTTATTTCGAGCGAACGGAGAAAAGGGATGAGCGCCATCATTTTTCCCAGTCAGCCTGGATGCCCCCACTAGCATCAGGAACAAACCCAATATAAAACGATCAACACAAATCCTATCATCACCCGTGCGACTTATAAACATAAGCCTCTGAAAGCCAAGTGGCCGCCGATATTTTCCCCTCGAACCTGCTACCGCCGTCACCGCGCGACGCGTCTCTGGCGTCCTCTCTTCCTCTGATTACACGATGAACACAATCTACGAGCTTGAAGTGCCTCCCTCTATCAGCAGAGCTGCCTCCTCATCGCCGTCCCCCCGTCGCTTACCACCCGTACCACGGTCCGCTCGTCCAGCCTCCCACACTCGACCGCTTCCCAGCGTCCCTCGCCCGCTAACATGCAAAAAATGTGGGACGTGTATTACCTCGCACAATGTACTCCTGCCCCCTAGTGCAGTAAGTGTATTGAATTCTCGGCTGCTCGACCCACTGATGCTAAACCGTTGCCTGCAGTTCCCCCCTGATTCGAGAGGATTCAGAGGATTTTCGGGCAAAGCCAAATTGTTTACAGAAACGTACGTTCAAGTCCGCCTTTCCATTGTCTTCAGAATCATTGAACTCGCCCTCTACTACCAGATACAATGTGAAGCTGTCGCGTCCAAGCGTCCAACTGATGGTGACGGGTGCCCATACCATGCAAGAAATCAGCTGTCTTGGTTGTTCCATCTACCTCGGCTGGAAAATATTGAGGGCACACGAACCCACAGAATCATGGAAAGAAGGGACTTGTCTACTGGAAATGGAGAGTCTCAATAAACACGGAGAATCCTTCTTTCCCTCACCTCGACGGCTCCCTGATAGCCCCCCAGCATCGGACTCGGACTCGGATTCTTGGCACTCATGATTTCGTTATATCCACCTGCATTTCTGGGCTACGACCATCGCCACGAAGACCCCAAACGACGCATAACGGGGTCACGTATCGAACAAGGACTCAAATATAACTTATGTTGTATCTATACTTATTGATATTTATTCTAAGCATCATCTTCTAATCTCACTTTCACGTCTATTTCACTACATCCCCATCTCCACGTATTCTATATCTTTGCATCTGAATTCCTACATTATCACGAAGTTGATTTCCATCCATAGGACCGATCTATCACATTGTATCTATGGTCGTCCAATACACCACGCCAGTTGCTATGCCAATTTTTCTGTTCGACATATACCTCTGCTCCTCATGACCTTCAGCCCTACAGCCGTACTGTCAGAGTAAGATATCTTATAGCTTCTGCCGCCGGCATTCAGGCATCCCATCGCCCATGAGGCTCCAAAGCCGGTAGCATCAATGTTTTGACTTTTCACTGATGTTCTACTACTTCTAACCTTGTTATATTGACTCCAAACATGGAAGAAATCCCTACTCGGTCGGGACTTCGACAATTCACCCGAAGCCGAGATGCATACACCCACAGTGTCCCACATTTCACCCACAACGATGTGGTCCCTCGGTATCACCTCTGTTCGGTAACAACCCTTCCCGAGACCGGGATCATTTCTCCTCTCACCACGTCAGTTCTCCTACTTCACTCCCTTGTCATGACGTTCTTTCTGACGCTCTTCTGTGAAGAAGGGCAAGTGGTTCGGAGAGACTTTTTCGTGGCGCAAATAGGGAACATGGAGGTAAAAGGGGCTGAGATAATCACCGCTTCCGACGCTGCTTCTGACGCACCTATCTTGCTTCTCGAACTTCGATATATCTAAAAACGTCGCTGATGCGTACTACCACTTATGGCTTGATGAGCTGGCTGGTACGCTCTGGACTGGGCTTGCACCGATACCTCATGCTCGGTCTGTCGCTGAAACTGAAGGTCAGAGTACTCCAAGGCCAACAAACTCCTATCATACTCCATCAACTCCTTTATCCTCCTGGCAGTCTCCTTTTCACTACGAAGACCCCTAACGTAGGCTGCGCTGCTGATACTTATACGGCCAGAATGTGGTGGGTACTGTGCCCATAAGACTAGCCCACCCGACAAAGAATCGAGGCAAGCGCTTCAAC
Organism: Clitopilus passeckerianus; assembly: GCA_944990035.1. Taxonomy (NCBI): domain Eukaryota; kingdom Fungi; phylum Basidiomycota; class Agaricomycetes; order Agaricales; family Entolomataceae; genus Clitopilus; species Clitopilus passeckerianus. The sequence continues at coordinate 13,928 of CALYLX010000037.1, read as the reverse complement.
TGATTGTGCCCATGCGGAAGATAAGAGGAATACTATGACAGCTATGATTCAATGACGGCAAATGTTCGCTTTTCGTCGTCGTCTCTGCTTTTTCTGCCTCCTTCTCCCCCTTGAACGAAACATCCCCATCAGTTGCTCACTCGGCAAAGGCTCCCAAGTCGCGGTGACTCCTACGCTAGATGGCAGTAGCGTATCTAACCCTCCCAGCATGTCCAGTAGTTCACTATCACGACCTCATTCGCTATTCTCTGTTGAGTCATACTGAGAAGTCCTTCCACTAGGTCTCTCTACACAACGCCAATTTGCACCTGAGCTTCCCTTCAGTGACTCCTCTTCTCCGACTTAGCCCCTAGTCCTCCTACAAGCTTACCCTCCCCTCCTCTTTAACTCCTCGACCCCGTTGACATCACTTCTCCTCGACGTTGTGATTCCTCCTCTTCAGAAATGACCTCATGCTCGCCTTTCCCCTATGCAGAACTTGCATAAATAGAGGAAGCTTTGAGCTGGAAATGGATCACAATTCGCCTACGTACAACCGCCCACTTGACGTGAGCTCAAACAACTTGCAGAAAACACTTTCTTCTCAAGCAATCGCTATCATAACACACTATCACAAAACACTCGTCGTATATTTTACCAAACATGTCGGCCGCTGCATCTGCTGCGACTGTTGGACCAACCCCCGCCCCAACTCCCCCGACCATGACTACATACATAATCGACGAAATCGCGGAAAGTACATCCACCCTCATCCTCGTATCACCAACCGAGGTTGAGGAGGATGACTGGATACCCCGTCTTCCCTCCTATTCCGTCATCCCGACCGATCTCTTTGCCAAGCCTACCTCCACCGCCGCAGAGAAGATCCTCGACAAAGACATTGATACCGCCCCTCCCGAAAACCGACTTGCGATCGTCCTCGGCATCGCTATGCCCCTCGCCTGCCTTGCCATTGGCGTTTTCCTCTGGACTTGGGTAGCCCGAGACCGTCTTCGCAAAAAGAGGGACGAGGAACGGGAAAAGGGATTAGAACGGCGGGAAAAGAGGAGAAGTCTATATAAATCAGAGGTGGAATATGCGCTGGCTTCGCTAGCGGATCTAAGGGAGCCGGAACAGGCGCACAGTACAAAGAGCCACCCAAGAGGGATCTTGAAGAACAGGATTACTCCTGTAAGTACCATCGATCATCTCCCTGTTCGTCCCATCGCCAACCTTCGTGTCTCTCTATAGGATCTCTCACCCGACGATATCTATACCCTCCTCCCTCCTAAGCCGAAACTCCGCAGCGGTTTCTCGCCCAAATTCAGCTACACACGCTGGCTCGAAGAGTGTGGCCGCTGGGATAAGGCCAAAGAGGCAATCGAGAAGGCTCAGGCCGATGCTAAAGCGAATGCTGAAGCCGTTGCAAAGGCACGGGCCAAGGAACAGCAGCAGAAGGAGTTTGAAGAACGGTACAAGTTGAAGGTACCTGTGCTTGAAGCTGAGGAGATAATCGACGACCCAGAAGAGGAGGAGAGGGTTCGAAAGGAGAAGGTGGAGAAAGACCGAGAGGAGACAATGAGGAAACTCGAACAGGGGCCCGACGTGGATAAACCAAGTCCAACATGGGACTACATCAATGCCCTTGACGAATGCGAGAAGGGAACTTGGGTGGGAGACAACGGATATGAGTTCGAGCAAGCACATCATGATGGGGAAGACTATATCAAGAGGCATAGCTGGGAGACGGAAGAGCCTTCGAAGAAGCACAGCAAACAAAAGAGGCCTGTTTCGGGATCAAGGTTTATTGAGGAGGTTTAGGCTTCTTCCATTTAATCGTGTCAGCTAGAAACTGACATCGAGTATACTCGATGATGTTGCTGGGAGCCAGGTGTTCTATTTAACATACAACGTCTTTAATTGTACAATACGGCTGCGCCTATCTAGATAATTGAAATGAACATTTGTTATTACGAACATTAATTGCTCTCTCTCATGCTAAGTTCTCGTTATTACCCTTCATATGTTCCCGTCCTATGATTTTTCTTGCACTCGAGAATGATAAGCCTTGTTCATGCCATTTTAGCGTTGTAATCATGTTGGGAAATAAGTGTAGGTGTGCTCCACATTACAGCCCAACATCCTGGCGACGTCGAGTCATTTCAACCCCGGATGCGTCCACGAAGTTGAGAGAGCTAGGCTTTTCAGCAATGATAGTGGCCGCGAGGACTCCATCAGCAGTGCAACACACTCGGAGCGCTTCATAGGCGCATTTCTCCAGCGTCTGGTATTTAGAATCTCCCACTGCCTATGGTTGGTAATTGCAATTGTATTAGAATTTGAATTAGGGCCTCGGTCAAGCTGTCCTGGCTCACCTCGTAGAGATCTTCGATGATCTCATGATAGTCGGGAGAACTATCGTCGTTTTTAGGAGCCTCGTAGAGAACGAGATCGACGTCGACAAGTTGGTGCGCCTGTGGTAACCGCTCCCACATAATCCCGATAATTACTGGTAGGGAAAGGCCCTTCACTGTGAAGGATTTTTCGCCCTTAAACTTGATTCCAGGGAATCTTTCTTCTTCCTGCCGAAGCTGGCGTCCACCGTGGCCCCTTGAGATGCAAGCCGGATCAACTTGGGTAGGCCAATAACCACTCTGACTCCTTCAACCCATTCGTGAAGGAAAATAAAACCTTCTAAAACTATGTCTTCCATGAAGTCGCCAATGTAGCCCCAGGTACAGTAGAACCGTAGGAGTCTGCAGCTCTGTTGCCTTGCTGAATGACTTCTGTGTTCTTCAAATTGGCCTCTTTCGTTTCTATCATTCTCGTGATATTATCCGCGAGGTGCTGGCAACTGATTGCATTCCGTCCATCATCCGATTGTATGACGTGTGTCTGATAATCGTAGGTTGGATCCAGATGAAGGTAGACCGAGATGTTCAAAAGTTGTGGTTTGGCTTTGTTCCACTGGTCGATCCCAACAGATGCGCGGACGCGGAGATTGCGGATATGAACGACGGTTTTCGGTCGAGCATTCAAACTGGTGTTCTCCGACCCTCCAAAGTATCCCCCAAAGAACCGAGCCACCTGGGCCCAATCTCCATCTGCGCATAACTTCACTTCCCCCGGGGAGCAAGGGTCGACGTCAAACCTACTGATTACCTTGATTGACGGTGTGTTGGGAAACATCGCATTATACATTCAATGACGCGGTCAGGTTGACTGATAGGGCATTGGAGTAAGACAATGCGCGGGACAGAATTGGAGCCTTCCTCGAAAAGGGAGCTGCAATCGAATGGTTGACAATCAATGGTCACTGCAAGTGTCCTCCAGAGACGAAAGCTTCGTAAAAGGGGAAGTAGACCATGCAAGGTTATGAGAGGCGGTAGCTGGAAATCGAAGGTATGCAGACGCAGAAATGCTTGGGATGCGTCCAGAACCCACTGGTCATTAAGCACATCCAAGAGGGATGTCTTGAGCCTGATGATGCACAGGTGATGAAGGTGAAGTAGATTGAGCGAGAAAGTCTTTGCTTTCTCTGTGGCGAACCAACCGACGTTCAGACCGGCGAGGCATAGCTCCGTCAGCGACGACATCGTGCCAATCCCATGCAAGAGTCGACCGGTTCCTTCAAGAGATGCTATTTAGAATCGGCCAGCCCTTCCAAACTTCGCGACCATTGTTAAACGGTGGATAGGCTGCGGGATATTCTGGAGAACGGATGCTTCTACCTCCCAAATTGAGGCTTGCAGAAACAATTCGGAAATACTGGCCGCCGTCTGGATAAGACGAGCAAGAGCTGTTGTCTGTTCGCATATATCGGGGTCCCTAGAAAAGTCATAGGTGTTATCGATAAGCTCCAGCCTTTCGAGGAGAGTCCAGCGGGACAAACAACAAGCGAGAGCATCGATATGTCGTCATCATACGTATTCAAGGAGACGCAGAATATTCGAAGGTTGGGGCAACGGGGTGAGGTGGATAATAGAAAAGATTCAAGTAAATGAGAAGAGCGATAGATGCTCTCTGCACGGATACTTAGCTGGCGCAGATCGGAACCCAAAAGTTTCGGCAGGAAATCAACGACCATCTACAGTTTGAAGTAAATTAAACGCTGAGCTCTGTGAGGTAGGGAAGAATGGGTGTTTCCTGAAATGGCCAGCCAGTGCAAAGTGTCGAAAGAATATCCGGGGCTTTGAGCCCTATGTCGATCCCATAAATACTCAGGACCCTTATCTTCTTTGAATAATAGCAGAACCTGTCCCGATCAAATTTCGGTAATATTCCTGGTGAAGCGCTTGGGGAATCCTCAGTTTCATAACATTCCACCAGAATGCATACGCCGGAACTCACTATCAGGTGGAACCCTGGAGCGACTTCGCATGAGTCACTAGGCATAGTCTTGATCAGATTCCAGAGGGTATCCTGCTTAATCCATAGGATGTCTAGACTGGCGTCTGGATTCCAGATACTCATCCAATTATTGAAATGATATTTGAAGGGATCAAGGCAGAGTACCCGACAGAATCTTGGTAGTTCGAGTCAATGCAAGTAAATCACGACGATTATCGTCCAGATATTCATGATACGGTGACAAATTTCTGGGATTGTGAGGCAGGCGTGCATTCTTCCTGAGTTGATCAGGATTTGTTGCTGTGCCGGATTGTGGTCTCAGAAGAGTTCTTCCGTGGGAGAGTTGTATCCCTTGCGACCTCAACAGGCGGTAGGGTCAAGCCACAATACATTGAATATTTTTCGTCAATTTCATGGACTCTCGGAATTTAAGGCTGCCGTAGAGAAGTACAATTTAAGCGTATATGTACTAATTCCGAACATATAAGGTACATGGTACAAGGTATCCAGCAATAAATATTAGTATGTGCAGAGCTCAAAGTGGATCGTAAAAGAAAGGGAAAGCAAAGAGCGGCATCCAACAACAGAAGAAAGAAGGAAATGAAATAACTAGAGACGTATATCATACAGCCCCGACTTTCCCGATACTCATCGCCGTGGCTCTCCTCCTCTTGTTCCCCCGCCTAATCTCGTTCAGGTCATTCTCAATCTCACTGTCCTTTGCCCCGTTGAGAATGAGCAAACTCTGCCCAGACACTTTCTCCTTCGCATTTCCACCACCTCCCTTCTGTTTCCTTCTTCCTCCTCCTCCGCCACCACCGCCGCCGCCTCCGCCATTGTACGTACCACTGCCGTATCCAGCATTGTTACTCGAGGAAAATGTGGATGAGGTCAGAGGAAGTGGGAACGGAGAAGGCAGCTCGTCAACCGCGAGTGAGTGCGGATTATGAAAGGGTCCAGTCTGGATATTAATATTGCCGCTTCCGCTTGCAGAGGGCAATCCATTCGGTCCAGTCCCATTGACGCCCAAACCCATATAATGTATCGAGTGAGGTGTACTCGGCGGTGGCGAGCCCGCACCACTATTAGTCCCACCACCCCCTCTTCTTAGTTTTCTCGTGAGATGAGGCCGAGTACCCGTATCGAGGCTCGCATCTGCAAAAGAGAAAAGGGGAAGTCAGGTTGCCATATTAGGAAGGTGCCCACATTGGCTGGGCCTGCTGAAATGAACATACCAGCCAGTGCTCCTTCACCGTCTTTCTCTTCTCGGGCTCGTCTTCGTCGTTCTTCGATTCCTTCGAGAAGTCGTTCACGGACTTTGGCTCGGCCTTTGGTGAGTTCGTCTTCGACCCGTTTCTGCTCGTCCTCGTACGCGGCCTCAGCACAGTCGATCGCGTACCGCTCTTCCCACTCGATAGTGGCAAGGGAGGAGGCGCGTTCAATGGTAAGTGGAAGCAGGCGAAGGTTGTACAGTGGGTATGATGATGGATGCGTTGAGAGTTGTAAAGAGATGGTGTGCAACGTCGATAGTGTTTCGTGAATGTGACGACCACTGCACGAGCCAGCCGTGAACAACGAATCCCCAACGAAACCAATGAAAAAGGCGTACTCATCCCTTCGATCACTCATTTCCTTTCCAAGCTTTCCAGATATCTCTTTTCGTTTCTTTTCCTTCTTGCCATCGTCCGGTATCATACCCGGACCTGTCGAGGTCATTAGCCACCTGGATGAGATGACAGCATTGAAGACTCGCCATGGCCTCTCTGACTACCCGAGCCAAACCCACTTGGCCCAGCACCAACTGTAGCATGATGATAGGCAACACCCATATCGACATCTGTTCCATGATGTCCGCTAGCAGCACCACTCGCCCCGCCTATCCTCGACGCCTTGTGCGCACCTGAGGATGAGGGGACCTGGAAGACACCTGGCTGTGGTGGCATCTCTTTCTGGTCTTCTCTTCTTTTGATTTATAGCTGGTGATGAAGAGCTTGCCGTCGCTGTCGAGAATGAGTTCGTCGTTGTCGTCGTTGGCCCAAAAGCGCTGGACAGGATAATTGGCGGGACGGTGTTGTTCCGTTCGTGGGCTAGACGATATTTGACCTGAGGTCACGTTTTTCTTGCGATCAGTTGAGGATCTCAGATTAGCGCCGCTCCCGTTTTAGGACGTCAGGCTTGGCAGTGAAGACCTAAAGGCTCGCGTTCGATTCACGATGGGTGCATTCCTTTTCATATATTATATCCTTTCTTCACCCTAAAGTTTAGCAACATCCCAACCGTAGATAACCCTAGTTATTTATATTTATATGAGAAATCCCCTCTTCTCCTTGTTAGTTGAACCCCACTCGCGTCCGCAAAACTGATTGCGCTCGGTTTCCTAGAAATCGCCGTAGCTGCGACAATCCTCTCCGATGCGGTGAGGCATACCCGAAGAATTTCGTACACAAATTTTTCCAGAGTCAGATAATCTGACGAGTCGATGAGCTATGGGATAGGTGTTAGTTGAGATTCGTTAAGGCTCAAAATGGACTTTGAACTCACTTTGTAGACATTCTCAACGATCCCGGCGTAGTCTGGGAGCTCTGATCCCAGAGAGGCAACCTCGTAGAAAAGGATATCAGTCTCGACTAACTGTCTGGCTTTCCTCTCTGGCGAGTTAACACCAATCAACACCGGTAACGTCAAGCCCTTCACCGTAACCTTCTTCAGCGATTGTACCTCCACACCCTCCGAACCATTCGAGTCTCGAGAAAACGTAACATCTGTCTCTATACCTCCCGCGGCAAGAAGCATTGCTTTGGGTTGTACAACCACCACCTTAACCTCTTTTACAACATCTCCTCCCAACTCGAACGCCTCCTTCGCCACCTCCTCCACCAACCCGTCTACATTCCTCCACCCTTTCTCGGTCGCCTTCTCCTTCGACTCCACAAGAGCACTGACTTTTTTTGCTAGGTGCCCATAGTGTACGCTATCCGTCACATCATCCGATTTACCCGCTGTTGTGAGGTAACTTGGCCGCAAGTTTAGGTAGGTCGAGATGGTGATAGGTTGAGCTTTAGGGCGGTTCCAGTGGTCTGACGATATGGTAGATGTGAGGTGGAGGGATGAGATAAGAACCGTGTCGGTTGGTTCTGGGATTGAGATGGAGGACATTCTGGTAGCGAGTCGTGGTGCGAGCAAGATTCGAACTTGGTAGTAGCGTTCGTTCACGCTGGCAGTTGAACCAGTTCTCGGTTCAACGTGGCTTTATAAGAGAAGCTACCAGATGGCACGTCGAGTCTACCCACAAATAAGCCTTCGAAGTCTTATACGTTAGTCTGGCGTTCTATATGCCCAGCTGGGATGAAGGGTGAAGCTGATAAGATTAGATCGATGCACTGATCAGGCAATAGCTTCTCAAGGCCAATGCTCAAACACCGATTGGCAGAACTCGTCTCTACCGCCGGTTGACCTGCATAGTGCACACGGCAAAACTCGTCTACGAGCAATTCAACACTAGACAACGTTACTGCCGGCAAGCATGCATCATCTTCTAGACGTTGCGGAGCTGCGTATGCGCATATTTGAGTTTCTAGACCCGTTAGACTCGAAAGAACGCAGCTCTCTGCTAGCGCTCGCTACAACATGCAGGATACTATCAGGTATACTGCTTCAACTCTTTCAACAGGCTGGTGATAACAACTCGCCCTAGATACTAGTCTAGATGTACTCTGGGAGAAGCAGTATGGCATGATGAACTTAGTCCGAACCATGCCCCAAGATTTATGGACGCTTGTTCGAGCCAACCCGGAAGAGTCCTCATCTTTGGCAGCAGCGGAACCCAAACGACCTGAAAGAATAGTTGTAGTAAGATTCGAACAGATTTCACAGAAGAATCCATCTCACATATCGATGCAGAAGTTCCAAAGAACCCTGGTAGATTCCGATTGGGAACGATTCCACTATTACTCGAGGAAGATCCATTCCCTGGTGCTCTCCTTTATGGGTCTTCGACAAGAGGCAGTCGGAGCACTATGCGCCTTTCGTCCTCCCCAAACTCTGCTGCCCTCCATTCAGACCTTACATATCGCGCTCTCCCACAGTGACATGCCCAAGTACGCGGATTACGTCCCCGCATTTTTGGGAAGCACCCTCTCTTCTTTGGAAGTGTCATTTCCTGGGGCAGATGAGGCTTTCTCAACAAGAATTGAGCCGCTTCTGCTCTCTATTCCTCGTGTCTGCTCCGAAATCCGGAAGTTGAAGGTCTGCCTTCACATGGACGATGGCCGGTATCTACCCGTCTTTCATCGCCTTTTGCCTAGGCTAACAAGGCTTGAGCGCATATTCGTCGGTGGTTTCTGGAGAATCCTCGAAAGCGACAACCTAAGCCAGTTGGGATCACTCCTGGCGTCAAAGCCTTGTTGAATATAGCTGTGGGCAGGACTACCAAACAGCCAATCAAGACTTTGCTCGCAAATAGTTTTCCCGAACTATCCAGATTGACTTTATCTGTTCATGACTGGGAATCTACCGCAGAAGTTCTTGACGGCCTTAACCAACCCCTTCGGGGACTAGGCATGACACCCCTTCCTCCCCTCAACGCATTCACAAGCTATCAAGCGGAGGCGGTATCAATTGGCGTGGCTCATGAATTATTGCGCACTGTTACCTCAATTACGAGTCTTACCTACCTCACTCTGCATCGACTATCGCTCAGCGATCCATCTTCCGAGAAGGCCCGCTTCCTCCCATCGCTCCTTCTATCTCTCCGACGACTTGAAGTCTTCGACCTTGAATACTCGACGGGGTTGATTCCGGACGACCAATGGCTCCTAGACGCATCAATGGCATATTCGAACCTTCGTAAGCTCAAAGTATGTTCAGCAGCGTTGGCCATGTCTCAACACGAACGGCCGAGAATGACCTTGAAAGGTCTCCTACCCATCCTCAGAAACTGCCATCAGCTTCGAGATCTCGTATTAACAATCAGGTGCGAACCATTCGACTGGCGCAACCTGTACGAAACGAGACCCAACTGGGTACGAAGGGTCCGGTTCGTACAATGTCCCGTCGAGCAACCAAAACGGGTCATTGGGTGTCTTTTATCCATGTTCCCTAACGCTACATCGATCAATGGGTTCTCTTCGATTACTTGGGAGGGATTCGAACACGAATATCAATCCAAGCGGAATTGGGAGGAAGTGCAGCGCTTTTTCTCGGATTACTACAAGTCGGCGCAGTAGCGAAACTTGGAGGGGATTAACACATTAGCGTCCAAGACAATTCTAGTATGGTGTTCACTTCTATTCTAATGTACCTCATTTTCAGCTGCTTCAAGACTGTTCTGGCCAACGGTGACTTGCCCCCACACAAATCATGCATGGGACTAGTGGGACTCATGCTCCCTAACGATCAGGGTGCTCAATATAAACATCTTCGTCTTGACCTTTGCAACACTGGCATCTCCCGGAACCAGACCAGTAAGGCATCTTGTAACAAGGCGTCCCGAATTTCATGGCGGGCAAATCCTTTCCGCCTTCTGCGGAGGCTCGTAAATTGTGGATCAAATAATTGTAGGTCCTCTACAAAATACAGTCCAATCGGATTGAGGAGGTCGTCCGTGTGCACTGCCCTGATAATCAACTAGATCACATTGTGAGAGAAATTCAGTGGCCCGATCATGGAACTTGAAGTGAGACCTTGAAGCCGTGAGTTCGGTCAAGACTTCGGCCTTCAAACCTGAGATTGCCTTCCGATGACCACCATCAATCAAGGTATTCAACAACATCTAGACTGCAACACTGCAGTGGGAGATTAGGTCCATGTGCACAGTTACACGGGGGATACTTATATCGGAGGGCCGTTCCCCACTGAAAGGCCGAGTTCCTCCGAACAAGAATATTTCTTCAAAGTAAGTCTAAGTCCCTGATTGGCCAGTTCGTGCTAGACACCCCCCTTAGACTGTCTGTATACAGACCCTACGCTTGCACCGAATTAAGCCCCAGGACTCCCTGAGGCACCGAATACTCTGGTTCGAAGGAATAGGATATCAGGGATAGTACCGAGGATGCAAGGTCTGTGCTAGTGTGGCACAACGCCCTTCAACTTCGTCCGAGTCGGAAACCATGATCCACATCCGGTAGAATTAAGGGTCCTCACATATGTAGCTGAATCAGAACGATATTTGCCACGCGCCGGCTAATTGACGCGATGACCATAGATTTGCCTGTGGGATAGCGTCGACCGCACAAGGCTGCCCATACCTCTGGTTGCGACCGCCTACAACAACTTGTATCCTACCCACAGCGACATTGAACGCGTCTTTAAGAAAGCATGCATCCCTGTGTAGCTCTCCCGCAGTTGCGCCGTCGCATCGTGGACCATGTATCTCTCGAGACTAATGTGCTCATAGCACTATCAACAACATGCAAGGTTCTCTCAGGTACGCCGAAGTGGCTTCCGAATCGCAAAGGGGACTCACTTTTCCCGGTTCAGAAAGCAGCCTCGATATTCTATGGCGCAGTCAGAGCACCTTATTCAACCTAGTTAAAACGATGCCCAGTGATTTGTGGACATTCGATGCGGTTGCTGAAGACAACCCCCTAACATCGGTTAGGATGCTGCGTCCGGCTTTGGTGGGTTTCTAACCAGGATCAATCACGGCCCGACAATGACCGACTGTACTTTTCCAGCGATTCACTAGAGTTTTACTCGAATCTGACTGGGAAAGATTTGATTATTACTCCAAGAGGATCCAAGATCTGGCTGTTCATACATCTCTTGGGTTACTTCCAGAAACGCTGTCGTCCTTATGCCTGTACCGGTATCCTCAAGTCTTGCTTCCGAACCTCCGTTCATTCGATATCTCCTTTTCTTATGGACCCAATGAGCCTCTCATGGACTACATCCCAATGTTACTCTGCGAGAGTATCCTTCGGCTTAATATCATCGGCCCCGAAGATGGCTACTTCGCCCAAATGGAATCAATTCTTCACTCCATTCCTCGTGTCTGCACGAACCTCCTTGAACTCAAATTAACATGCGTTGAACAGTACGGCCTTGCCATTGAGGCAGCGCTATCACAGCTTACTGCACTCGAAGACCTGGAAATCGCAGATTGGGTACTACGCCCTGAGTCGGTTGACCGTCTACGCTCGTTAGCGACTCTGAAATCTATCCAACATCTTCAGTTGGACGATTCAACGAAGCCAACCCTAGCGGTTGTGTTGAAGGAGAACTGCCCCGCTTTGGAAAAACTGGGACTTGCAGCGTACAACTGGGATGCTGCAGCCGATGTTCTCAACAGCCTGAACCAACCTCTTCATAGTCTGACTGTTGAAGCAGGGATAAATGACGACTGTGCAGGCTCCAATCCCCTCGATCCTCTTCCCGCACGTCAGCGTCACGGTTCTTAAGTGCGGTCGCCCGCCTGACAGACCTCACGAGCCTAGTGCTATCGTCTCTCGCGGTCATTGAGGACTCTGATCTCTCAAAGAATTTGCCGAATATCCTTCTCCAGCTATCCGAGCTACGGACATTGGATCTCAGTAATTCATTGACCCGGATATTGGACGACTCCTGGCTTTTGCGTGCTTCTGTGGCATTTCCAAAGCTGAACACGCTCATTCTGACCAACTTCTCGACGATGCCACCCCGAAAATGACCCTTCAAGGAGTAATCCCCTCCTTAAAGGATGTTCAGACCTCGAGACACTTGAAATGACTCTCCAATGCGATCCTTTCGACACACGCACATTATACAAGCACGATACACCGAGCAATGTTCAATCCTTGCAATTTATCAACTGCCCCGTCACTCAGCCACAGCGCGTAATTGGATGCTTGGTCGTTATCTTCCCGAACGCAAATACAATCATTGGCGAGGTCTACCAGACCGAGACGGACCGTGAATTCGAATACTTCAATGGATGGGCACAAATAAATCAGTTTTTTGAGGCATATTGCACATCAAATTAACAGTTGCATGTTATGGGAAGCTGCTTTACATTTTAGCGCTTAACTGCCTCATCTCATGCTTATTATTGCTCTGTAACCGATATCCGTAGTAACAGTGTATTTAGTCCGGTATTAGCGAGGGGTATAGTAGTGCTGATTTTCGGTATTAACCAGACGTCGGATATTTTGGTTCGTTGCAATAATGGTCACCATAAATAATTCGGGGTGGCTTTTGAATACAGTCTAGATCAGAACTCACGAAGGAGATCCCTTCCAAATTGTCGCCGCCTTGTCGATTTTCGTGAGCCCGCCCAAGGAGGCGCATGATACAAAAGAGGTAAGAAATTACCACGCTCCCCAGCTTCTGTGATACTCTGGCGCCTTCAACTTGAACACCACATTTAACGTTCAAACAAGTGCCTCGCCAGAATGCATCCGTGCGATGCTATATCAGAACTCTGGCTTCAAATTCTGGATGATCTGAAGGACAAGAAAGGAACTCTCCTAGCCCTTGCTACCACATGCAAAGCACTATCAGGTATGCGAATCAAAGGCGCTTCGGTCCTGAAGCTACTTCAGCCAATACAAACTCAGAGAGTAGTCTGGACAATCTATGGTCTCAACAGTTTAGCCTGAACCCCTAACTAAAACAATGCCTACTGACTTAGTCGAGGACGACTATGGCTGGGTGCCAGGTAGAGGAGAACACCGAATTATAGTGGGTCAATGATTCAACCACTTTCCCCGTCTCTCTTACCAATGATATGTCGTTTTCTAGCGTTTTAGCAGAGCTCTTCTTAAATCCGACTTTCCAAGACTCGAGTATTATACCCAAAAGATTCAGCATTTGAAGTTATTTGCGACTTTCGAGCTCTCAACGGAGGCGTTACGTTCACTATATGCTTATCGACCGTCCCAGCCCCTACTCTCTGGACTACGCTCACTTGACGTGGCGTTTAATATAAATATGCCTCAAGGTCTTGCGGAGTGCATACCAATGCTTCGGGGAAAGGGTAACCCAGCTTACCATTTCCGGTCTAGGAGTCATTCTGTCGACGACATGGAAGGCCTTTTCAAATCCGTACCTCGTATCTGCCCCAACATCCATACTCTACAACTGTACTTTCTGGGACAGTACACGCATACAGTTCACTGGATTCTGCTTCAACTTTCCAACCTCAAAGAATTTGACATGGATGGCTGGAAGCCGCAGCTAGAGACCGTCCAGCAGCTACCTTCGTCTCATTCTCTTGAATCTCTCAGCATACTCTTATTAGACTCTTCGGATAAATTGGCACTACGCCATCTCCTCGGGCAGAACTATCCTGCCTTGAAAAGGCTGGCCTTTATGGGTTCGGGATATGATATAGCAGCAGAAGTTGTTGACACAACGAAACCGCTTTATTCGCTCAAAGTCGGTTCAGCCTCTGGATCAAACCGACTTCCTCCCCAGAGATCACTGACGCGACCTGTTCTTGAGTCAGTCTCTCGCATGGCGAACTTCACGGAGTTGTGTATATTTCAATTGACCGTGGTTGACCACGACTTTCCCTGCCCATCTAGAGAGTTTCCTATTTGGTTCTCCGCCTCGTCAATCTACATGAACCGATTTATTATCCTCTCTTGCCCAATATGCTTGATGATGCATGGCTCCTACGTGTC